>VYXD01015352.1:386854-414182 GCA_013397195.1 Hylia prasina
AGCCGTGCCTCACCCAGCCCCGCCGCCGACTTCCGCCGCCGCCTCTGCCCCGACCAAAACACACTCACACACACACAACACGCACTTCCGCCGCCGCCACGTCAGGCCCGCACGCGCCGTGCCCTTCCGGTTCGCCCGCGCCAGTCACGTGGCTGCCTTTCTTTCCCACCCTCTCCCCTCCTCCTTTTGTTCCCGCTCCCGCGGCAGCCGCGCCGCACTGGCTGTAGGGTGTTCCCTATCTCCCGCTTCTCCCCAGCGCCCGGGGAAAGAGTCCCTGGGATCGACCCGCGCGTCGTCCATCTTCCATCTACGGTGGGGGTGGTGAGGCACTGGAATGGGTTGCTCAGAGGAGTTCAGGGTGCCCCATCCCTGGCAGCGTTCAAGGCAAAGCTGGGTGGGGCTCCGAGCAACCTGCTGTAGTAGGAGGTGTCCCTGCTCAAGGCAGGGGAGTTGGGACTGGATGATCTTTAAGGTTCCTCCCACCCCAAGTTGTTCCGTGATTCCCTGCCAATCGCCTGGGGACTGCATTGCAGCCTGAGGAGGCCGATGAGGTGTGAGGGATCTGAGCTGGGTATCACACACGCAGACAAGTCCTGGTTTAATCCTTTAAAAGAACCAGTTTCCAAAGGTATTAGTCAAACGAGTTGAAAGGAGGAGCTACCTAGGAAAACCTCGATTGCCCTCGGGAATTTGCCTTTTTTAAACGCTGAACACCCACTGATAAAGCTTTACAGGTTGGCTTATTATTGTCAGAATGCTAAAAAATGGAGAAAATGGGTTGCTAACCCAGAACAACTCTTGATTGCTTCATACCATGAAGCATGACCTTGTGAGAGGGCAGGACAAAGGCCAGTTGGCCAGGCTGGCTGTAAGTGGGTTGTAGCAGAAAGAACAATCATGATAAGTGTTTCTTCAGTATAACAGCTTTAACAAGGTCTAAGAGTTGGCATTTGAAAGAAATATAAACAAAGTGGTAAGACATTTAGTAAGTTTATCAATAGTAGTTTACAGTAATTGGTGCAATTTAATGAAGATTGTTTAGATACTCCATCACAGTTAATTATCAAGTTGTTGTATTCTCAAAATATATGTTTTAGTTCAACCACATATATTTAAATGAAGCAAAAATCAAGCTATGTAAAGCCTGGTCAGTGTTATGCTACTTTCCCCTTCCCTAGTGTGACATATGAATACTCGAAAATACTGAAGTGAATGGAGTGAAAGAAGATTGTTCTTTTTCTTTTAATCTTCATCGGTTCTTCTTTTCCATATACTTTTCCATTGAAACCAGTTTGGTTTCAGAGTAACAATTTCCCCTTTCTGCTTTATTAAGTTGATCACTTACATGTAAGTGCTTTGTGAAAGGCCAATATGTAACTTCAAAAAATGTAAAATATATTTTGTATTCACCAGTGATGTAGAATGCCAGACTAGCTCCAGAGAAACATGTTTGAATGTATACAAACTTTTTTGAGCTGTGAGTTTGCCTAAGTGTTTTATTTAAGAGTTGTCCTTTAAATCATATAATCCTGCCCTAATATACGGCTTATTTGCCATAACCCTCTGACTGGTCTCAATAGGTTCAACTGGATTGCAGGATTTGCTGAGCAAACAGCAGATTCCTGCCAAATGTGTTTACTACACACCTGATAGGCATGCATTGGAGCACCAGATAGCATCCAGTCAACCTGGCAGCTGCTCACTCACTCACTCACTTCCCTGCAGTAAGATAGAGAACGTAACAGGATGAACAAAAGCAGGAAAACTTGTGGGTTAAGATAAAGACAGTGTAATAGATGAAGGAAAGTGTAAGTGAAAAGGCAATACAAAGGAAATCGCTGGCTACCTCCCATAAACAGACCAGTGTCCAGCCAGTCTCCAAGCAGCAGCCAACTTGGAAGACATCTCCTTTGTCTACCTCCCATTTTTTATTGCTGAGCATAATGCTGTGTGCGGTGGAACATCCCTTTGATCACTTGGGGTTGGCTGTCTGGGGTGTATTCCACTCCCACTTTTCTGGACCATCAGCAGCATTTCCCTGGGTGGGGCTGATGACAAAGTAGGGAAAAAGAGAAAGTCCTCACCCTGTGCAAGCACTGTTCAGCAGTAGCTGAAGTATTGCTGTGTTATCAACAGTAGTTTAGTCACAAATCCACAACACAGCTCCATTCAGGCAGCTATGAAGAAAATTAACTCCATCTCAGCCAGACACATGCATAAATAGTTTTTGTGGAAAAATATTACACTGAATCTTTAGAATTACTTGAACTAAATTCAATTTAGAGATTAAACACATCATACATTATATTTCGTGTTTCACTTAATCTTATCAAATAAAGGACCATACTATTCTATATGTAAGGATAATTATCTATGCTTCTAATATAAATAAACACTTCATAAAAGTGAAATAATCTTTCAGCTTATTAGATGTATCTGAAGTTCAAGGTAAATGGAATTTTTGATGCAGGAATTCTATTCACATGATATAGTTGCTGATAGAAAGCCTGCTTTACATGCAGGTGGTTCCTGCTGGCTAACTTAACTCTCTGACTGCAACGCAGAGCTGTAGCACTTCTCTTGCTTTGTGAAATGCCCAAATTGTTCACAGCTGGTTGACACTGACAGAGTGGGACAGCAAACACCAAAGGTTCACTGTGAATGTGTGAAATAGAGGCATGAGAGACCGTGGCAGTAATCAAATGACCAAGTTCCAGTTACTGTATTTCAGGATTGATGGGACCCCATGAGTTCTAGTGGTGAAGACAAGTTTCTCCCATTGTAGTCTGCACAAAACGATGTTGAAGGAAAGCTCTGAAATCACACAGATAGCCCCTACCAGTGGTCGTGTTTTCATATTTTATTTCATCGTGGTTCATATATCATATACCAAACTGTGTTTGTAACTGTGCTGGGTGATATTAACTAATTTATGCTAGTGGGTCATGATTCCACTAGGTGGCTTTCCATCTATTTTAGCATTTCTCTGCAGCATTTTATGTTCCGCTAAGCCTTTTTGTGTTTAAATCTAATGCTAGGTGTGTAATAATAAGTGGAAGTTGACTTTAGAGGATGTGCAGAATCTCTTTATTCTGCTTGAACTTCCCAATTTTTAAAAATTATTTTTTATTTTTGTCTATAACATTCTTTTTTTCTGTCTTCTATCTCTAGTTGTGCATGTTTTCTCTGTACCTTCATTGGCTTGGTCCTATCATAACATACAGAAAGTGCGCAGCTCATAGAAAACAGTAATTTCCTATCTGTAAATGAATTAAAAAAACATGAAAGCAACCAGGCAGTAACAGCAAAGTGCATTGCCCATGCCTGACATTTCACATTTGGACTGTTTTACATGGAATTCTCTGGCCTTCAGAGACCTTAAGGAATCTACAAACTTAGTGCTTTTACTCCAGTCTATGCCATAGTCAGACTGAGAGCTGTGTTGCAGAACATGGGGTGTTTGCGCTTCATAAAGAAAGTAAAATGCAGGGTTTTAGAGAGTTTCCATTCCTCCATTTTAGCCTAAACAAGACAGAAAAAGGCATTAGGTTGTGGGAATTGGATGTCAGAAACTAATGAAATGTCAAGTACAGTTGAGGAAAAAAAGTGCTGCTGTAGAATGGAAAATTTTGTTCAACTTTTTCCAAACAGCTTTCTCTAGAGATCCTACTTTTGACATAGGAGATGACAAATTCATGCTGAAGTAAAGAAAGTTTTAATCTTTTTTTTTCCTCTAATATTGAGTTCAATTGGTTTTTGTTAATTCATTATCTTATCTTTAAAATTATAGGCCCTGCCCACTCCACAAATATTCGTTCTGTGGCCAAAATAACTTTCAGTATAAAAAAGAAAGGATATGACACTGATTCCAGAATGAGAATTATAGGGAAGAATATATATTGTCAGTAGGTTTCAAATTGATTTATAGGGGACCCACATTTCTGCAAAAAAGAAAAGACACACAGGCAAAAAAAGAAGGCTGAGGACTTCTGCTCGTTTTTGCAACAGGCACTCTTTTTACATGTCCAAGTCCTATTTTTATGCCTTTGACACAACCCACTCAATCGAGGCTGAGTGGATGCTTTCAATTAGCAAGTGTGGCCACCTACTGGGGAAAAAAAACAAGGTAAAAATAAATCAGCAGTGCACAGAATGTATAAAAATGATACCACCTTGAGCACAGGTAGAGAGCCATCTAGAAACACAACAAACACAAGGACAAAAATTTCATTTCCTGAATTTTATCCTGGCATAAAAAAGTCCCAGTTTCCCCCAGTCCTAGTTTTCCAATGTAGAAATTAGCATCTAATTTTTACATTATTGTACTTTGCTCTTCCTCTCTATAAATAGTTCTCTCTTCTGACAACTTTACTAGATAGAAATTACACCTTACAAATGAATGGATCACAAGGCAAGACATAACCAATCATTTTATTTATTAAACTACCAAAATTATTGCTTTATTTTGCAGGAACACTCTCAACTTTAAGCAACAACAAATGTGATTGAAATATGAAAAGAACTGAACACATTACACTTTACAAGAACTTCTTTAGTTCCCAAGTGGACCTGGATGTTCCATATTAGGGGTGTGATGCAGCCATGTCTACAGCAGAAAAACACATAACTTCTTTTGACAAAGGGCACCAGCATTGCCACAGCTAGATCATAGTTGATACTATACATGATGGTTTTTGCCTGGGGAAGACCAAGATACGTTTATATGTGCTGGAAGTTCATTGATCATACCACTGACATGCTGAACTGCTGGTGACTTAGGCAGCCGGAGCAGATCATTAGACAGCAGTGGCTGCCTGAGCCTCTCACCTTCCATTTCTAGGAAAGGAATTTAGTTTTAATTTAACATCATTCATTTTAAGTCCTTACCAAAAAAATGTCAGAGCAGAGAATAAAATGGTAACACCTGGTAATGTTTGATTAATTACGATTAAGGTCTGTATATTTATCTAAAATTGGTTTTGCCATTGAAGGACTATGGATTATGGAGAAGGATGTGATTAAACTGAGATGTTTTGCTGGGAAGAAGGGGATAGTTTGCTAAATGTCATCTGAGAATAAAAGTCTTCGTAAGAACTGAGGGTCTGTTAAACAGTAGTGATTGGGTCTTACCCACACTGCTTTTCTGAAATAATCCATGTCTGTTTCTAAAAGGCAAATACAGTGGGTTAGATATATGAGGTGTTGACTCATTTAAGACAAACAGTGTGAGGACTCACGTGTCTGATACATGGGGTAGTGGTGACGGGCTTCTCTCACCCACCTCCATGCTGTGGGTGAGTGGGAGCTGCAGTTTTCTCTAGAGGAACAGCCCCAGTATATAATATTTTAATAGCATGTGACAACATTTGTGAAAGGGGCAGTATTTTTTATTACAGTAATAAAGATTGAAAGTCTGATCAAACTTTTGACCATGTAAGACCTCATTTCAACCTCAAGATCCAACCCGCCTGTCTGAAAGCTGGTAGATTTTCAAAGATTTAACAGTCGGTCTAAGGAATGTGCGACCTCTGCGGCTGGCCCTTAATAATTTTTTCTAGATCATGACATTTACAAAACAGCCCAACGCAATTTATTTCATGACTTTCGCCGAGGGGTGTGAGATGAGGGCGGTGGAGGGAGGGCTGTAAGGGGAGGAGAGGTGGGCACTGTGAGACGGGATGGCAGAGTGCTGTGAAGGGCCAGGATGGAGGGGGATGGGTGCGAGGGGGAGGGCGGAGCGCTGTGAGGGGCAGGANCATGACTTTCGCCGAGGGGTGTGAGATGAGGGCGGTGGAGGGAGGGCTGTAAGGGGAGGAGAGGTGGGCACTGTGAGACGGGATGGCAGAGTGCTGTGAAGGGCCAGGATGGAGGGTGATGGGTGCGAGGGGGATGGCGGAGCGCTGTGAGGGGCAGGATGGAGGGCGGTGGGTGCGAGGGGCCGGCGGAGCGCTGTGAGGGGCAGGATGGAGGGCGGTGGGTGCGAGGGGACGGCGGAGCGCTGTGAGGGGCAGGATGAAGGGCGGTGGGCGCGAGGGGGATGGCGGAGCGCTGTGAGCGCCACCCGCCCTCACGAGCGCTCCCGGCGCCGCCGCCGTTACCGAGCGAGCAGAGAAAGCGGCGGCCATGGCGGAGCAGCCAGCGCCGTGCCCCGAAGACACGGCCCCCGAGCGCACTCCGGAGCGCCCGAACGTGAGTGCCTTCGCCGGAGGGGTCCCACCGATGCCGCGGAGCTGCCCCGCCTGTCTGAGCCTTTCTGGGGCGGAGTCTCGCCGAGGGAAGGGGCTGGAAGAGGGGCAGCGTATGGGAGGGGAAGGCGTATCTCCCGGCGAGCTCCTTCTCTCCCACAAATAGGTGTGGCTCCTTCCCACCCCCATCAAAACGGGGGCAGCTGGACAACGTCCCGTGCTTAGTGTCAGATCCCAATTTGACTAATTGTGTGTGTGGTATTACAATGAGTTTCGTTATGCGTTATTTTTTGATTGCATTTTTAGGCTGGAAAGTTGCGTCCCGCGGGCAACACGGTTGCGAGTTGTTTCAAACAGGTGTTACCCAGGGTGAGTTGGTTTTGTATAGGCTCCTGTTTTTTTTCTACATCCCTTCATTTTTGAAACTACCATTTATTTGAAAGTTGGTTTTGTCACATGGAATTTTAGGGACTAGCTGGCAGGATTGGAAAACACTTCTGGAAGTTCATTTTCGTTCCCCATATTTTACAGAAGTCACTGTGCTTGCTTAGTTGGGACTAAATAGAATTGTTTTAGACAGTTTTTCCCTCTGGTAATGCAATTAGAGTTAACATTGGGAATTATTATTACTTCTGATGGAGGTTCTTCTTTACAAGGATGCCTGCCAGAATTGTGATTTTCACTGGCCCTTCCCCATGGCCCTGAAGAGTCAGAGGCTACTGAGATACAAATGGATCCTGTAAAAAGCAGGTCTCCCTTTAAACAATAACTAAAAACCCCTGCATCACTGTGCTTTAAATAATTTCCAGAATGGCTTAATTGATGGTGGAATTGCTGTGAATTAGGTTAAAGGTTTCTGAAATTTGAAAGTGTAACATGTAGTTTTCATCAAGAACGTATGAAGTAGCTGTTACCCAAATTAAAAATATATATNTTGAAACTTGGCAATTTGGCAATGCTGGTTTGATAAAATTTAGTCGGGGTTATTTTGACCTTATGCTCACAGTATCAGCATCTGCAGGATCATATGCATATACTACAGCCCTAAAGCAACCTCATGTTTTGTTCTTATATCTGGAATGACACAAATGTCTGCAGTTTCTTTTCATTAATGTTTTGTGAATGTCTGGTGTAAACTTGTTTTTGCTTTGCCTTACGTATAGCCTGTTACTCCGATCGTTGTACGAAAGTTTCGAAATACAACAGATCCAGCTCCTGGTGCTAAAATAATATTCTATGGCAGAGCAGATGACCCTGACGTTGCAACTCACTTGACACATGGCATAAAGTCAAGCTCCAAACTCACTGTAAGAATGTGACTCATTTATTCTTGTTTAAGAATGAACCTCTTGAGAGTGTTCTTAATGAAAACAACTGATTTCCTCATAGTCAGGGATAAAGGTACATAGCTGAGTGATATATATTGCAGCATTTCACTGTTGCTGTGAATTACCTGAGTTTTGAGATCAAATCATAGGACTTATTTAGTATTATTGAAACTGGAAAATATTTGAAGTTCGGTGACTGTTATTAGTGACATGACTTTCATAGCGACTATTGAATTGTTAATTTCATTTCAAGATTTACGTTAATGAACAGTTTTCTACCTAAAAATTTTGCTGCTTGCTTTTTCCTGGTGACAGAGATGAAACCGGTTAAGCTCCTTGCAAAAAGGCCGTTATCTGAGAATGTATTTAGTTTGGTGTAATTATTCAGTATGCCTTCTTACCTTTGGCTTGAAACTTGATTTTTTTAGCTAAAAACTGATGGTTTTATATATATTTCTAAAGAATACACACTATTTTGTGTGTATTCTTTAGAAATTATCTTTGTAATCTGTAATTAAACAACTGAGATCATCAATAGTTTTATCACACAGTTAGTGTTCCTATCTCTAAAAATAGCAGTAGTGTTGGTAAAGTGTATTTTAATGAAGGAAGTAAGTCCTAGTATTAGAGGATGTTGAGTAGGACATTTATTAGGCATATCCAAAATGAAAGACAGCCAGGTTTTGGTGTCCTTCCTTAGAAGTTTTTTGTTGAATGGATTGATCTGTACTGGATCTGTACTGGATTAGCCTGCACTGTCTGTTGAAGACTTTGCATTATTAATTAAATATTGTCTGTGGGAAGGGTTGGAAGCCTAGCCAGTTTGCTAAGCATGGGTTTGGATCAATTGTATTTGCTACTACTTTTTTCAATATTTCTTTATATAATATTCAGTGAGAGTCTAATAATAAATCTTCTCTAGAATCCCCATTACTTTGATGGATAGCTTGAAAAATCAAATCACTTTAGTTTTGGTAACATTGTAATTTGACGATAGTTTCTAATATATATTAAGAAAAGAAGAACTGCAGTCACGAAATGTATATATTAACAAGTGGAAAAACTAGCATAAAATAAAAATATCTCACAATAAGTATTTTTAGCTGGAAATTTAGCATAGCATTGGTTATTAGTGGTCTTCTCTCAATATACAGTTTTGGTTTGGAAGTCAGTGGATAAAATTATCTCAGTGTAACCATGGAAGATCTCATTAGAACACTTATGAGTAAACTTTTTTTGTGTGGGTAGTCATAGTGATGAGTGAATGGTCAAAGTTTGTTGTTTTTCCTGCCTCTGGTTCCTGTTTGTGTTATCTTCAGGTAGCTTCATTGATAAGTCCAGCTGCTAAAAGTGAATTTCAAGAAATGATGCAAGACATGAAAGAAGCAATTTACTCCAGTAATCGTGAAGCACCTTTGGGTAGATCGCATGATCAGTCTTCTAAGTTACCTGAGGGCTTGGATATAATTAATACTAGATTTGGAATAAAAGTCTTCAAAGGTAGGAAAATGTGCCAATAATACATACTTCCTGTAAATACAACATAATCTGCAATTTAGTACCTAGCACATGCTTTATGATTCCAACCACTCCATTTTAAGAGAAGAGTTATTATATAACAGTTACTGAAAGGCCTAAAAATTTTTCAGTTATGATGAAGAAACAAGCAACTGAGAACATATGGTAACTAGCAGGGCTTTTGGATCGCTTCCTGATCTGTCTTTATAGATTTCCTGGGAGAACTGTTTAGACAGCTGTCAACTTACCTTCCTTTTCCCAATAACTCTAATAGGTCTCATGGAAGAAACTTCCTTGACGTGTATCTTTCCTCCAAAGACTGGAGGAAATCACATCTGTGTTGTTTAGCTTTCTTGCAAAAGTTCTGTTCATCTGGGTTTCTGTGATTCTCCTCCTAGTCCCATGCCACTATGTTGTTATTAGATTGAATAAAGATTCACTAAAAATGTGGTTAGAAATATCATCCTTCCACAGTATTAGCAACTTCTCTAACAAGGCATTGTTTACAATTAAGAATTAACCACACAAGACATCCACCCCCATTTAGCTCTCCCAACCATACATTCTTTATTTGTTTCCAGATTTAACAGCTGGAGAGGTTGTAAATCCCCCAAAAACCTTTGAAGAAGTGGAAAAAGAAGTGAGAGAAGGACATGATTTGTACATTCTGTCACATGAGGATTATTACGTGGGTAAGTTAAAAGGCTGATAAGAAACCACATAAAAAGTTCCTCTATGTGTGTTCAGTGCATACTGTATGCTATTTTTTGAGATGTAAACTATTAATCTTATCTACTGTATTAATACAATATAAATTATTTAAAAAATTATGTGAAAAAAATGCAACTGAGACAGCATGATCTCAATTTCTAGAAATGTCAATCACTTCCGGATGAGCATTAAAACAGTATAAGAACTTCATGAAGGAGTTTAAGAATGAACCTCTTGAGAGTGTTTCCTTTGGGTGCTCTTTGAAAAGCAAAGTATTTCCAGGAAACTAGAAACTCACAGATGCCCTGGTTGCTTACTGTGTTTGGCATTGTCTATGTCACTGAAAGCAATCTCAGATTTGAAGTCACAGCCTGTGAGCCCAACCCACTCCAGTACTTTCTCCTCTAGTTCCTCTCTTTCATCAGTATCCAAACAGAATTTCAGAGCAGACAGACTTTCTGATGAAGAGCTTAGCATTAAGCTCTGGTTGCGAAGGATATCAGCCTGCTGAGTGGCTCCCTGGAATGCAGGTTCCTCAGCCTACAGCATCCTCCCCATGGGTCTGTGGGCTGTGCCTGCACTGCTTCAGCCCCTAGGGGATGTACCTGTGTGATGTGGTCTGCCCAGGGATGGTTACCCTTTATTTCACAGTTCTGCACAGGAGCTGAGTGACAAATAGCACTCTAAAATGCAGTGCATTGATTTTTTTTGGAGCCACTTCTATTTTTTTCCAGTTCCATGACTTTCACTTAGGCTGAAAATGTAAATTTTATGTGGAGACTGTTACATAGATGTGAAATTATACTTCTTTGTTGTCTCACCGAGGAAATTTTACTGTAAATAGTATTGGTATAAATTGGCCAAATCTGTAACTTTGTCCCCCCTCTTCCCTGCCTTTCTTGGGTGCTTTAGTGGAATTATTCATTATCTGTTGCTGTCTCTTTTGTAACTTCCATCAACCAGATCATGGAGAGACCAAGTCAGAAACAGACTGACAGAAAAAAAGTCAACTATGTGCCTCAGCAATAGTGTAAGAATTCCCTGCTGCCATACAGCCATATGAAGCCCTTATTAGAAAACATGCAGTGAATAATATTTTTGAAAGTTCTAATTATCATTCTTTTTAAAAGGTGATTGAAAAGACCTTGGAGAAAAAGAATGACAGGTCTTTGTGTGACAAAAAGACATAGCAAGAGTGTATCTGAAAATGCAGCATGTCAAAATTTTTTTTTGCATTTTTTGAAAGCAATAAATCAAATGCTCAAGTGTAGATACTATAAAGCAATTTGTTTGCCTGACCCTCACCACTTAGGCTACATAGTTTCATTTATTCTGTTGGGCTTGTTTTTAATCAGACATAAAAGAACATCCAACTGAAGCAGTTTTTGCTTTTTATTTTGCCTTTCATCTTCACTTTTGACAATGAGATTGTTCCTAACTACTCAATAGAGGGGGAATGCAAGTTATTTAGCATTAATTGAACAGATTTGTTAGTTATTTGCCTTTGTTTTTTCATTGTTTTGTCTTAAGAATGAAGATATTGGGTACATTTTTCTTTCTTAGGTGTTTTACACAGGTTGAAATGTCTGCTTTTTCTGCAGGAGAGCCAGTCAATAGGAAGTATAACTCACACTTTGACAAGTCTTTTGTTTATGGAATGGAAACCCCTCACTATGAAGATGGGCGAAATACAGCCAAGACCTTAAATTGGGTCTTGGACCTGGATTCGTAAGTTGCAATGATTTAACTAGTTAATTCATGGGATGAATTATCAGTAAGAGTGGGTCTTCATATTTGAAGAAAATTGTACATCTCACAATCCTATGTTTAGCTGTATTGAACTGAATAGAAGATGGAAGATGTGATTTTCAGAACAGTTTCTCCAAATAACTTTTACCATGTAACAGCACTTAGCATGTCTTAAGCATTATGTAAAACCCTTTGATTTTAAGTAGCAAGATATTTTAATTACTAAATTGAAAGGAGTTGCTGTTGTCTTTTAATATATAATAATATTTTTAAATATTATTGAAAAACTCTGGAATATTTTTAAACAAATATGTGCAGGAGTTATTTTTGTAATTTGTAGGAAGAGAGCACCACACCTTGTGTCAAAACGAAGTGATGATTTCAAGGAAAAATACCAGCCTCTGGTTGGAAAAGTTTTTGATCCGTAAGTAAGCAAAGATACCTTCTGTTATGAATAGATCAAGCACAAAATTCACTCACATTGGTCATTTCTTCAATATCTTTTTATGTCTTGGACAAAAAATATAACTGTGCTTAATGCTTCCAGTGCAGCACACATTTAACTCCTTTTAAGAAAAGGACCTTCTACCTGCTCTAAATAGGCTGATAAGTACACAAGTTAAGGGCTGTACTGTGTCCATGTAGTGAAGTTAGATCTTACTGTTTAAGTGGTCTGTATCTGACATGCACTCTTTAAGACATTTTCTCCCCCTGTATTTTGCAATTAGGAAGGTTTGAAAGGACTGAAACACCTAATGCTTTGGGATTCAACCATTTTGCTTACTCTGACACTATTTTTTGTCTTCTTTGTTACATCATCTGTAATCTTACTTTTTTACTTCCTTGGAAAAGGCCATGGAACTAAATTGTGTTACTACCTAGCAGCATTTACCAATCTCTGTTGACTCATTAGAATGACTGACATTTATGAAGCAATCTGGGACAATTTTGTAATTTTAGAGAACAGCGCTTAAGAAGCACCGCAGAAATCGTAAGGTACAGTGGGTTGTGCTGCAAATCCAGGTGTCTGCAAGTCTAAGGCTCCTGAATGAATCCAAAGGATGTCTTTGCAGATTCTCTAGGTTTCTGCAAAAAATATGTGTGAAGGCTTACTAACAACATTATTGACTTTGGTAGCAAAAGTTAATCTTAAACTCAAGATCCCAGACTTAAGTTGATCTGGAGAAGTGTTCTCATAGGTACATGTGAGGAGTGAACACAAACACAAGTCAGTTTCTTCTCTCCTCATCACTGTGCCCCAGATTACTGTGAGACAGACCAGGAGCATGAGCAACATGAAGCAGTGTAATCAGTCAGGGATGGGTTGCAGTGCAGGCTGAAACCCAGCACTAATATTACAAGACAGGTACAGGTTAACTTAATCTTATTTAGTGAATTTTATGCCACCCACATCCTATGTGTGATATGAAAATGATAAAAGAAAAATATACATCGTTGTTTTTAGATTGTGGTGTTTCCATTTCTGTGTGGGGATTTTTGTTTGTTTGTTTTGTGCTTTAGAACAAAGCACTGATTATCTTTTCAATTCTGATGGGGATTTTTGATTCAGATAAGTGGTTTAATTATTTAATTATTAAAAATAACATGAGCATTGCATCTTTTTAAAATTAAAAAAGCAAACAGTTCTTTAATGTCACAAACAGAATCTTCAATTTTTGGTAAATAGAACTGACCCAAGTTTTCTACGTGGGTATGGGCTTGGTTGCTGGTTTTAGTAGACACAAAATTGCATGTGAAAAAGCAGAGTTGTGATTCAATTTTTCCACTTTAGCCAAAAGTAGTTTATTTCAGACATTTCAGTTGGAGATTTTGTCTAAATATTCCTATTATTTGACTACAAAGACTTTTCTCACACATTTCTATCATTTTCTTTGGAAAAACGGCATACAATGTTTTTTCCTTTTAATGAGCATAAATGTTCAAAAAGATAATATTTATATTTGGCTGTGTTGCATTACAAACAGTGAATGTTCTAATCAGCGTTGTAAAGGAATGTTTTTCTGGAATGGTAATGTTGAAACAAAGTCCTGATAAACAAATTTCAGGTGAACTATGAGTGTTATCCCTATTATATAATCACTTTTTTTTTAATAGTAGCTGAGGTTTTATTTTTGCTATTAATAAACTCTTTGACAATTAACAAAAAAAAAAATGTCCTTATTGACAGTATAGCAGAAACTATGAATGTTCCTCCAGATCATACATTTGGATTGGTGGTCCCTTCAGATGAATATGGTAAGTTCAGGGGCAGAATAAAATCTTACCTTGCTGATTAAACTCTACTGAAGTAATAACTGTTGGTTGTATATACAGTTCTCCTAAAATTTTAAGAGGCGAGGTACAAAAATTTATCAACAGTAAATTTTTTAAATGAAAATTTGTGAGATTGAAGTTGCTAGGGGAAAAAAAGTAAATGTCAAAAATAAAGAAGCTTTAGGTTTGAGATTATCATGCTGGCACTTTTTTTTTTTTTTTCAAAGCCTTTGTGTCTGAATGTAACAAAATGAGAAATGGCAGTAAACCCTTATTGACATCAAAGTCACAAATTAAAATGGCTAGTTAAATCAATCATGCATCTTCACTCTCAATGATTTCTCAAGTACTTCTCTAAAAAGAATAAAAATGGCAAGCAATAAATAGGAATAATAAGTTTTTGAAGGTTACAAGGAGATAGAAAGTAGAGTAAAAATAAAAAAAAACCCTATTGATTTTCATTATGACAAAATTTTGAAAGCTAGTCAACTCAAGTAGTGTTGGGATTAATGATGTTTTAACATTATGTTTAATAAATAGGGAATATAGTCAATAACTGGGAAGCAAAAAAATGAAGTGGATCAAAGTCATCCATCCAAGTTAATATGGGCCAGAGAAAGCCTGTTCAAAGAGTACATTACCTTTTACATGTTTTACCATGTAGTATAATAAAGTTCATGCTATAAGGAAGAGCAGAAGGAACTGAACAAAAGAATTCATAATTAACAAGTAGAAAATAATGCTTATACACTGCTGTTAGAGGGGGATTAAGTGAGCTACTCATGTTTGTTACTAAACTCTGAATGAACTTCTTGCACTCTAGAAAGTGACCTTGGCATCTTGGAAATTTGGATGAAGATTGTAGCTCAGTGTGCTAAAGTGTTTAAAAATACTAATAAAGTTAGGATACATGGAAAATAGGAACAGTAATACAAAAATAGTTCATTGTCTTTCTAGAAACCAATGATACATAATTATCCAAAAATACTACAATGGTTCTCATGAGTATCTGGAACATGACAGCCTGGAAGTGGTAGATTAATAATATATGTTCTTTTTTGCTCAATTATCTGGACATTGAGTAACAACTACTGCTTTTAGAAGCTTTTGGCAGCAGTGAATAAATTTGTGAAGCTACATTATGATGTTCCAAAATTTTTGCTATTAGCTCTGTGTGAGTAGAGAAATAATAACATGGACCATTTGATCTTGCAATGAAATGGCTGTTCAGCAGTGCTGAAAATCAGCATCTTGAAATTCTCCTTTTCCTCATGAATGCAGGCTTTTTTCTCTCTCTCTTTTTTTTTTTTTTTTAAATAAATGTCTGTTTACTGTATATGCACAACTAATTGAGGAATTGTTCATTTTTATGGACGTTCATGATCTTCTTCACGTCCGGGTTCCATGTGAGTTCCTCCGTGGGAAGGACAGAGAAAGAGTTATCTTGATTGCAGTTCGGCAAAGTCTGAAGAAAGCTAACTATGAGAATTTTGATGTGTTGTTAAAAGCATTAAAACATTTTGATAAGGTTAGTGCTCTGAAGAGATATAAATGTAAAGGAATGTGTGACATTAATGCTCCTGTGCTGTAGAGATACAGACATGGAGCAAGCACAGCAAGGTAAATAGGTATGAAGATTATAACTGTGAAGATAACTTCATAGTCACTGTTATGTTTCATCTACTGTGATATGCTATGGAATTAGACACAATAGTATTTGAACCTTTTCATAGTATTGTTTGGAATATCCAGGTTAGAGGGAGCAAGGGACACACAAGCAGGAGTAATCTTAACAGTTTTTGGACTTCAAAATCTGGCATTTCTTTGTAAAGGGAAAACAGTGGAAGGAATTGTGTTCATGTTTTTATCCAAGCTGTACTTTTTGACTGAGTTGCCAAGCATCAGAATATCAGATATTTTCTTTTTTCCTATCTGGAAAAAAAATTGTAATTGACATTTCATATGTAACATTAATTGTAATGTATACAGAATGATTGATGTCTTACTTTTAAATACATCTTGGCTTTTTCTCAACATTTATGATTAGATTGTTATCTTGTCACAATAGCCTGTCACACCTTTACTCTCAATCCACTGCATTATTTAAGTTGAAAATTACTTTTTGACACTTTTCTATTCAGATTTCTAATTTCTAGAATACTTAGGGTTTATTTTTGTACTCAGCAATATTACTTCTCTTGAAATGGCATGTCTGGGACTACTTATATGTATGTATCTATATATCTATCTGTATAAACGTGTATGTGTTTCTTTTCTTGAAGTTACCTTATGAAGGCTGTTAGAGAATCACAGGATATAACAACTGTTTTATTTTCTTTGTAATAGAATGGTGATGGAATCATACACAAGGACAACGTACGGAGGATCTTTTTTCAGCTGAATGTGAATCTCGATGATGAGCTCCTGGATTCCTTATTTGACTGCTGTGATTTGGATAAGGATGGTCTGATTAATTACAGGGACTTTGCCAACTTTCTGAACTGGAAAGATAAAATAGGTGTTAAAGAGTTTGAAGAAAAAATAATTAGAAAAGGTAGATGCCTTAATACTGGGAAATTGTGGGGGTGATCTTGTTCTTAGAATAGCTGTTGAAAGGACATTGCTGTTGTAAACTAGGTGCTCCTTTAGAAGGGCAGGATTTAGAGAGTGATTTAACTACCAGCAGAGTCTCAGGTACAGATGTGTTTCAGAATCCTGGAGTTTTCTGTTGCACGCTGAGATTGTCCCTGGGAAGTTTCCTTAATAATACAGATCAGCAGAAAGTAAAACATCTCCAAGAAGCATTATGAGAAATGTAGAATGAATTATGTTACCTCCTTTACAGTTCTTCAAGCAAAGTTTTTTGCTTCTTAGTCTACAATGTGTTGATAGTATATCTTGGCTGTACCATAACTTTTGTATATAGGGAAAAAACTAGATGCCTATCTTCCCAAAGACACAAAGAAAGAGGATGAACCACTGCCAATACAGGAAGATCTCAAGTTCAAAGAACCAGGAAGCTCAGAGAAGATGCCAAAACCACTTACAAGATCAGCAGACCGTGTATATACAAATTATCAAACAACATCTTCTCAGTATAATGGTGTAGTAGGTGGTATCCCAACATCCTGTAAGTACAGTGGACTGTGCTGCTCACTTCTCGGCATTATTTAAGACAAAATCAGGAGCAAAGTTAAAAAGTACTGCTACAGGTTCTACTAACATAAAACAGTGAATTAATTTATTTAAGCTAAGTTTCTTTTAAGATTGGGACTTGGAAGTTGGAAGCAATAGTCTATTCAAAACATGGAAATTAATCTAGATGTCTTTGAGGAATTATGCTAGTAATTTTGGGAGAACCATATCTCCTTGGAATCACCTAAAGTATTTTTAACTGAGAATACTAAGTAAGTAAGTACTTGTATGTTACTGCAAGATTTCTTGTTTTCATTTCATGACGTAGCTGAAGCTAGGATTTCTAAAAATGTGAAAAAAGATATGAGGAAGAAAATTATAAAACTTGTTATTGAACCTATGTCAAGCATCACATTTCTTCTTATTTGGTACAAAATGTTCTGTCCTCCCTGGCACTATTTATCCATGCTGGCTGTTGATTGGTTTTCACAGGTTATCCACTGTGTGGTGTTCCAACTATTCGTTCAGATATTCCTGCTCCTCGAATTCGCCGCCTCGCTGACACTACTAATTATGGTGACCAGGGCAATACTTTTGCAATATTGTTCCCTTCTGTCTTCAGTCAAAAGGGAGTGTATGAAAAAGATCTTTTAAAAAAGAGACCAAAGGCAGAGGTATAGTGAATTTCTTCAGAATATTCTTCCAAGATAATTGCTCTGCTAGCCAGGTGGGAGTGGGAAGTCATATTATCAAGTAAACAGGTTGTAAAATTCATAGTGCAACATTACCATCTTGCTTTACATCCATTCAGCTATCTGAAAAATATGTATTCTTCACATTCTAAATTATTCATAAAGATGGTAGGTATTAATTTTATTGAGATCCAACCTATTCAAATTTCTGAGCAAGGTCTCAAGCAACATGGTTTAATATTAAAGTTAGTCCTGCTTTGATTATGTCATTGGATGAATGATCTCCAGAGATCTCTTCCAATCTAAGCTATTCTGTGATTCCATAAAATGTCTTTAAAAGCCCCACAAGAAGATTTTTAAATGTGTATAAAAATAATTTCTATCACAGAAGGGTGTTTAGTGGAAAATTTTACCACGAGCATCTCTCCTCAGACAGACTTGACAGGTTTTGCTAATGACAAATTCAGCAAACCATGAAAGTACCTTTAAAGTGCTCTGCTGAGTCATAGTTGTAGGCTCAGCTCTAGAGAATCTGCACAGTGATGGAGGACATTGGGAGTCACACAGCAATGCTGTGCTGTCTCATAATTCTGAGGATGAAGGTGGGACATGAGACTCTAGGGACATACTTGGGGACCCTGTGATTTTTCTGATATATCTGCAGCCTCCTATCACGCTGTTTTCTCACAGACCAGAGTTTCTCTTACAAAAATACTAAAACAACTTGCTGCTTCTTCTCCAGTATTGTTTACCAATTTGTTTTTACACTTGTATATAATTTATAGTGAAAAAATATCAAGCGAGAACTTCATTTATAATTGATAGTGGAAAAATATTAAGAGAGAATTTTGTTACCTGAAATACAATTTATTAGACAATTGTAATGAAATGTGAAATTCCATTCTAAAATGAGAAAAGAAGCAGTGGCAGCCTCTTCCTCTTTACTGCTCATTATATTAAATATTCAGGAGTGATGTTTGAAAGTGGATCTGGAACTCAAATATATATTTTACAGAAAATAATGTTGTTAGTTAGACTGGGGTAAAAGGTGTGGTGTCATGCTCATCAAATGCCTTGTCAGAATGTTGTGTACATGAGCATTTACCACTTTATAATCTAGCTCTGAAAGCAGGAAATGTGTGCATGCAGCAAATAGCTAACAGTGAATGGAATTCATGCTTCATTGGGAAGCCAATGACATCTGCCAATTACATCTGTCAGGCAGTAGATAGAACTGTTCTGTGAAGCTCTAACATGTCCTGAGATGTCATACTGTATTGTAGACTATACACAATTCAGTGCAGAATCACCTCTGGGTCTGTTAAAGCACCCTATGTTAATGAAATGGGCTGTTTGAGCATTTTTTGATTATTGTTTTAATATGTATAATTAATGTTTCCAAAAATTTCATGGTTAATGAAATTATTATATGATTACATGATATTATTATTAGATGAAAGCCCAGAGTAATTTAATACCGTTTTTGTATAGTGTGGTAGAAATTAATGCAAATTCTGACTATAAAATAGTTTCATGAGGTGACTCATCTTGTTGCAAAAGAACAAAATAGTTCTTGGGCTTGCTGTTTTCTTCACTGAAATTCTCTCCAGTCTATTGAAGAGAATAGAAATTGTGTAACTGAGGAATAGTGTGTAATTTTTATGCAGCATGATCTTGTTGATCATAGGTGAGTTTTATCCTGTCTGCACACAATAGTCCATGGTTTGGTCAGTGACGATTTTACAGCAGTTGATGAGTCAGGACAGAGCTCTCTCTTAACAGGGTGATGCCAAATTATGAGAGCATGTAGTTCTTTATTCGCCCTGCAGTGATGTCCAGTGAAGAAATACTGCTTTTGGGTTAACTTCTACATTTCACCAGCTTGTTGAAAACACTGGATAAGATCTGGTTTGTTTTACTAGAGGGTAATGTGATTGATTGAACTATTTAACACCTATGCTTAAAGAAACAAAATTCAGTCCCTTTTTTCCTCCTGCAGTTTCAGCTTGCACAAACTCTCATAGATTTATTGGCTAAGATGAAGCTGAAGATTTGCTGTACTGGGGATCAGGCCTGTATTTATACAAAAGACAGTTTTAGAGAAAGATGATCAACAAGGTTGATTTGACTGTGTTAATGGTCTTACTTTATCAAAGCATGCATAAATATAACCCACATGTACACACACACATATGATACAATTGAAGAAGCCAAATGTTTGCTGGTACTAAGAGAAGCACAGGACGCATCAATATTCTTCTAAAGTTACCTTCCTCTAATGAGTCAACAGGTCAGTGTAATGAGGCATGCAACAGGAAACATTCGAGTGAGAAAATATGGCAAAAATACCTTCTGCTGAATTATTTTGGTGTAAAATTATAGCAAGGTTCAAAGTTGATGTGAACCATTTCATTTTAGTCACTTCACCCACTTATCTATACCAGCTGATGACCTTGTGTATAGTACTCTTGCTGTGAAATGTAGATAATAATGTAATCTGCTTTATGTTGGTAACTTCAGAGAGCAGAAATAGAGTGGATAAACAGAACTTTACTTAGGGCTTTTAAAAAACATTTACTTTTCCCTGAGTCTTCTGTATTTGATTTTCTACTGGTGTTGAAGTAGTGCATCAACATTACTGTATTAATTACAGACAATTTTGTACAGCTTTCATTGCAATAGGATTCAGATTTACTTAAATAGGAACTTCTTTCATTAAGGATGCAGGATGTGGTCTGTAGTTTTAATTTAAGAGTGGAAAAATATTCTTTGGCAGAGAGAGATTGCTAAATATGTAAAAGCCAGACTGTATAATTTAACAAAATGCTGACTAGAATGACATGAATTGTATTATTTTGTATTATTTTTGTAGATTAAACAAGTTCTCCACAATATGGGCATGAATGTTGCAGATGAAAGGTTTGAAGAAATATGGAAGCAAGTGTGTACAAAACATGAGATAAAAGAGCTTTGTGATTGTGAAGAAAGTATGTGGAATATACTGAATAAGATACATGAATCACGCATAGAATTCTAGTCTCTGATTTTAGTCTTTGGACACTGCTTTTATTTAATATCAGTCACAATTCTGATGCTAAATAAATAATAAAAATTAAATATTTATATGTGTATTGTCTTTCTGAGTAGTGGCTTCACCACATATATATGAATCATTGCAGTTGGTAGGAACTGGTAACCATGCTTGTAAATGTGCTACAAATATTTATGTTATATTCCATTTTGCATTTTTAAATTTTTTTTTTCTCTCTTATAAATGGAAAGACACTTTAGAAAGCACTAAAGATAAATGTTTCAGATATTCATGGCCTCTAAAAGATTATTATCATATAATGGCATTTTGCCTTTCTTCTCATGTTCCATAATTCTTGTCAACAGAGATCTGGTTGTGGCGAAGTATTTGAGATGTTTGAAAGTTCATGTGAGAAAGTGCTTTACAGTAAAATAGTAAGGAAGGTACATAGCAATAGGTGTGGGATCTAAAGTGTTGTCATGAAATAGACTCCTTAAAAACCTATGGGTGCCAGAAATGAATGTCTTGTTGCGTGGCAGACGGCCCCTATTCTTTATGCAAGCTTATGACTATTACTTAATAGTATCCAGCTTTCACAATGAAGAAAAAAGAATGGATACTGAGAGGTGTTTATGTAATAAACATTACATAAAAATGCAGGCTGAGTAGTCTGCAAAGTTTGTGAGGGATTTCAGAGAGCCAGTGTGACCAATGCGATTTCTTGGGAAGATGGAGTGTCATTAATGGAAAGCACTTAAAAATTATTATGCAAATCTCAATGTATATATATAAAGCCCAATAAGAATAGACAATGGAAAGCAAATAATACTAAAACCTGCAACTGTGAGTTGGAATGTTCACTCTTCTACTACATTACTGAACTTTGGCATAAAACAGATGGAAATTGTTCACTATTAACAATGAAAAATACTACTAGACTTTGAAATGAAAAGAAAAATCCTTGCCAATGTAATCTTAACATACAGGATTTCAAGAAGGATGTTACTTTGTCACCTATAGGTGCTTTAAATACCTTAATAAGATTTGGAGAATGTTGCCAGCCAAAAGTGTTACTGAGTTTTACAATCAAATTAAAGGTTCTGTCATGTTAAATACTAGAAATGAAAATGTAATGCAAGCTTAAAATTTTGCTATAACCTTTTCCTCTCTTGTTTGTTAAGATTCCTCTTTTGTCCATGTTCTAGGAGCTGGTCAATTACATGTAACTAGCTTGTTACATGAAATCTGCAGGCCAGACCCATTTGTACATTATTTTTTGTAGCATTAACAGTAGCTGTCTTCCATCAAGTAGAAAGAATTTGCTTTCTGGTATCTCCAAGGAGCAGGTGGTAGAAATGCTGCTTGATGAAGCCAACTTCTTTCCTGCTGTGAATGAATGTTCTGCACTGTTGCTGCCTTGCCTCCCCATCCTTCTGGAACTCTCTGTGTGCACTCAGAAGTGTGCAAGAAGCAGACTGACTGGCCCAAGTGGAATCATGACAGAAAGATAAATGTACAGCTGATTACAATTGAATTTATTATGTTAGAATTTTGCCACCTTCAGTGAAATCCTCTAAAGCTTCTTATCTGCTCATTATGTGGGAGGGAAAAATCCATTACCTTTGTTGCAGTGAACTTTCAAAAGCATTGGAGAGAATTACTTTAGAAAAAAACAAAATATTTTTCCTCTTCAATAGAAGATTTTAGATGAAATATTCAAGCTCACTTCAGGGGAAAATTAAAAAAATTACTGGATCTGTCTATGTGTGCGTATATATGTATATGGATGTGTATATATATGAGATTTGTTGAGCTCAGCAGCTTGAAATTCTCTGGACCCTATTTTTTTTTAATCTACCATAAAGATACTTGCACTCCTCTATTTTCAGTAGAATCTTTTCCTTTGTCAATGAAATGGAATTAATGCTCTTGGTCAGTCTGCTAAATAAGATCTGAATAAAGAAGACTAATAAATCATGGTTTAGTGTTTTGTGAGTGTATTTTTAACCACAGATGTCTTAGGTTAAAAATGTAAGATGTGCCCAAAGTATGTATTCTATCACCATCTTCATGAGCTGTTGGAACCAGTGTTTCCCTTATCTTCTGCTAATGGCCCATCAATGCCTTGCCCTATGACTCATAGATAACTCCCTCTGGGAACTGTCTCTGTTTAATGGGCCATCAAGAACCCATTACATGACTCATTGAATGATATCAGCCCATTGTGAGATGCTCCACCCAGGGGGAGGAACCAAGCATTCCCATCTGCATATAACCCTGGGTTTGGGACAGCAAAGCAGCCTTTTCCCCACTGGATTCACGGAGATCAAGAGCTACCAGACCTTTCGACAAGACCGCTGCTTCGACAAGACCATTTCATCTGGACTGCTACTACCACCCTAACTAACAGGGTGTCAGGTTGTATTCTCTGTCAGTGGTATTTTATACTATTGAATTTACTTTATTTTACTTCTTTTGCTCTTATTAAATTGTACTTCTGACTTGGAGTCTCACTGGTTTTGCTTTCAAACCAGCACAACAGACTAAAGATTTTCTTTCTGGTTTGGGTTTGAAATTACCCCTCTGAAGCTTTAAAAGATAAATTACTGAAAAGAGCTGTAAATTCTGCTTGTAGGTGCTTGTTTTTCGTCACAATACTCAGTTGGAAGCCCCTGAAAGATTTAATCACTGTGACACAGACAGCAACTTCTCCAGAGTTCCCCCGTTCTTTTGCTTCCTTTTGTCAATACTTTGTGTACACAGAGCCTTGGTGCAGATTTTTGTGTTTTGTGTCTATTTGACTTTCCAATATGTGAATTCAATGACAAGTTTTTAGGCTTTAAAGCTGCAAGTCATGTTCTGTAATTTTTATGGTTCCCTCAATATATTCCAAATGATAGAAAAGATAAGATATGCTTTCTTCTATATTTCAGTGTGATTCTAGGTATGGAGCTGGTGTAACCGGGACAGCACACCACCTTGCACTAACCCAGGAGCTATATCCAAGGTAAAGTTTTTGGGAAAAGATGAGAAAACAACTCAAAAGCCACGTGTTCTAAGAGTAAATGTATAAATCTAGTGCTTGAGGCAATTTATTCTGTTAACAGTTATATTAAAAAGATCACATGTTGACTGAGATGGTGGACAAAACTAATAAACAGCAAATTGTAGCAAAGGTAAATATTTTGTTAAAAATCGGTGAGTTCTAGACATTTTGTGTCAAATTTTCTTAATGAAATTTTCATAAAAATAGATGCTGGATAAAAGACACAGCCCACACTTGTGCATTATTTCTCCATTAATCTCTGTTTCACTGTGATGAGTATTCCAAAGAATAATGTATTTAATAATGATGCATTTTTAATTTGCTCTGTCAAATGAACAAAGTTCGTTTTAGAGCAGATGTATTTGTTTCCAGGAGGAGAGAGCTCTTCCTATATACAGAGATAGAGGCCAGTGGTTGCTACCATGACAGGGAAAGTGACTTTCAATACCTAAAGACACCTATAAGAGATAAGGTTGAGGATTTGAATGTGCAAAATGACTTTTTATACATTCTGTGTCTCCGTCTCTTTATCTTTAGAATGTGAATATTAGCATATATAAGAATGTGAATATGAATGTACACAGCTAGTATGACTTATTTGGCAGTGACTTGTGCTAAGAAAAGCAGATGTTGGACTTGATTATTCTGTAATTATTACTGTTATTTTTTTAGTTCTGTAATGAAAAAAACCCCATCTGTGCAATGGCTTTTGTTTGAGATGCCAGAAGATCCAGCCCACTGTCTTCCATAGAAATGCAGGTAGAAATAAATGTAGGTCTTTCCTTGATATTATTACTAGATAACATTATTGTATCTGTCTTAAAAAGATTTAGTATTTTTGTTCTGTACATCAAGAACTACTGGTTTTCAGTGATTTATCTGATCAAGTAAATTTCCTGGTCCTTGTACTCATTCCTTGAAGTGAGTAGCCAGTTTTGTTTTTTTATTTGATTTGGTTTCTAAACAGCTCTATATAACTATTTGTGTGCTAAATAGAATGCTAATAATCTTTTATGCTAAGAAGAGTACTTCAAATGGATGTCTAAGCAGAAAAGGTACTGGGGAAAAGTGCCTAGAAAGATGATTAAAGTCTTTGTGTTTCCAGCTGATAGGAGCGGGTATGATGTTTTTGGAATGACTTACACACCCTAATTAGTTGATGTTTTCCATTAGGATGCATTTCTTTGGATAGTAGTTATTTGCATTTGACAGTCTGTCACAGGGCACCATCTCTTGTGCATGGCTTCACCTTGCTGGATGGCCAGAGTTCTTTTCTAGCAGCTAGGTACAGGCATGCCAGAGAAACACTAAATGCTACCATAATTGAGTAGTTGCAATAGGATCTGTATTTCTTAACTACTATTTAATACCCTCCTAATTTTGAAGATGCAAGCATAGATTATGCAAACCTGTAGGAATGATTTAGGAATCTTTGATCAGAACTAATCTGCAAAGGGAAAGATAGTTAAAAGTCGCCACTATGCTCTGATTTCCTAAGACAGGTGCTTGCTGATTTCTGTCAGATGTGTGTGGCTTCTCTGAGGCCTGGAAGATGTAGAGAACTTGTGCATCCTCTGTCTACATTCTTACTTCCAAATGTGGAAATTTGTATTCCTGGAGACATAGGTATGCACAGCAGTGTTCTGAGATTATACCCTAAAAGATGAAGTGTTACATGCTGTAATAATCTAAAGAGTAAATCTACCATATTCTGCATGTTTTCAAAACTCACTCCTCAATCCAGGGCCTAGATGTAGATTAAAATGGCAAAACTAAGACTTTATCTGAAAGAAAAGAGGACCTGAGTACCATTGAAAGGTTTTAGTCATGGCTTTTGTGAAGACTCTCTTCCTCTATTAATAAGGATCATATGTTCTGTATCTTAAAAAAACCCAAAACTCCGTGTGTGGTCTATATTCACTAGATAAGGTCCTACCACACACTCAGATCAAAAGTAGACAGAGGAGCTTAAGAACATGTACTTCTAGAAATAGCTTTCCTATAAGCTCTGGCATTTTCTGCAGCTTCTAGAAATTGTCAAGAGTTTCTTTGAATCTGGGATGGAACAAAGGACTGAAATAAGAGTGAACAGGTTTTCAAATGGTGCCAGTTAATCACATGGTGATTTCAATTTTTTTTTTCCAGTACTTTTCAACAGATTTTAAAGACAGACATATACAATCCTAGATGACTGCTTTACAAAAATGTGTTCCCCAGTGCATGATAAAATTTAGAGCTTTTTGCTTGCGAGTAATGTATATAACATGAGAATGTAATCAGTATCTGCCCAGGGCAGTCCTGGGGTTCTATCCAGCCCAGTATGCCAACTGACAGTGGTCAAAAACACGTTTATGGAGAAGTAGCCCATCAGGGCAAATGTTTCAATGCTTGTTCCAAGGAGTCTTGCAGTGCTCCAGCTACTTGAGCTCAAGTGGTTGAAAAGAAGGAAGAACTTTCTGAGAGGCATTCTTAACATTCAATGATCTTAAACATGTTTCTCTTAATGAATTTTCCCAGTGCACCCTTGAAAATTTGGGATGCTCTAGCTTCTGCAACATCTTTTGTCATGGACTTCCATAGCTTTAGCAATACATTGAACAGAAAACCTAACTCCTTCGCTTATTTTAAATCTCCTTAGAAAGGAGATTTAAAATAAGCGAAGGATGTAATATGATGTAAAATGTTCAGTCTATTTGAAGAAACAACAAACAAATCAATTTCCAAATGCTGTCAGTGATACAGACATTTATAGACCTTTGTCACATCCTTAAGTCCTGACTGGGGACTGCTTGCTTACGTATTTCCTGCATAGAAATTATTCCAAAGCACTCTTTTGGCAGGTTATCTTTTTCTGAGATGTTTCTGATTCTGCAGCACATTTTCTGAGGTACCATGAACATGGATTTAAAAGTGGCAGACAGGAGCTTTCTCTGTGCTGTTGGTTGATTTCCCTGAGTAACAGTATTGGGAATAACTACGGTATTTCGAACATGGAAGCAGGGGCAGTTTGAAAGGTGTGCAGTGATTTTGCACTGAGTCAGAAGTCATTGCTGAGGGCAACAACCATGTAATATATTGTTGTATGCTTACTGCAGTTCCCCATGACCTGCTTTGCTCTTATGTACTGAGTCAAGTGGGTTTGATTCCAGGTTGCATGTTGCTTGGAGAACATAATTTGGTTCACTTTATACACCTGGACTATCTAAGTGTTTTCTTTCATAAAATGCTTTGGAGGTGTAGGATGGAAGATGAAACTTAAAATTAAATAGCTTTGCTTTAATAAATACTCTGCTGTTTTTCAGTTGCAGTGGGAATGTAGACTAGTGTGTCTGTATTTATTGGTCTGATTCCAGTGGATTTCTATCAATAAAAAAATATATCTCATACAATGTTTTGCTCAAAGGACAGTCTAGCTGAAAGCAGGATGGAATGGAACATCCTTTGTTAATGGATTCCAGACTTCTGATCATTCAGTGAGAATGTCTTTTGAAGTCCTTATTTGCACCAACTTTAGAATTGAAAGCATTACAAAGAATTTCTGAGGGAAAAAACAAGCTGATGATTAATTACTTCATTTGAACTGGGCTTAAATTGCAGTTAAAATAGTAAGATGATGAATAGGGATGTAGGATTGGAGGTTTTTGTGGGGGATTTGGTTG
>VYXD01015352.1:414189-461605 GCA_013397195.1 Hylia prasina
GGGATGTGAGTCTAGCTGTTTTTGTGGTGGTTTTTTTTTTTTTTTTTTTTTCCCCCCCCCCCCCCAAGTCTTCTTTTGTCCTTATTCTACAGGTAGGGAAGAAAAGACTCATGGTAGCATTTTATTTGAGAAGTGCTGAATGCATTTGTAGTTGTGCAGCCATCTCCTGAAGACAGTAGGGAACTGTCTCTTGTGTACATGCAGGCACATAATTGTCCTGATTTTCTTTTATAATTTAATCACACAGGTGGCTAAGTCAAGCCTTGTTAAACCATCAGTAAACTCTAATTCAACCACCATCATCTATGTTTAATATGTCTTTGCTTAAAGAGAGTACACAGTTCACCTCTCAAGTTGCTTTGATGTGAAATCTAATGCCAGTAACAGATATAAGACTGAGACCAAAAGCTTAGATATCATGCCAAGTATTTATCTTTTGAATAATAGCTGTTCTTAAAATTGTGTTTGTTTGGGTTGGGCTTGTTGTTGCTTTGTTATTTTGTATTGCTGGAAACAATATCAGTAGCCTGAGTATGTTGTCACAGAAAGTGCTGGTACTTTGTTACTGACTCATTTTTGCTTCATTTCCCAGCATTTATTGTGTTTGTCAGCTTTTCTGTTCAGACAATTTACTTTGGGCTTGTGAGATTGACGTAGCTGGAAGAGACAGCCTAGTAGTGTTTGCAGGTGGTCAGGGATGTGCTAACAATGTTCCAGTATCATGATTATTGGTCTTATTATTTGAGAACAGAAAGAACTGAGAGATTACTCAATAAAATTCTGCATAACAAACATTTGTTCATAAAACTAGGCATGGTTCACATGAGAGATGAATGCTTCTGTTTCTATTGCTGCTTCGCTGGAGAATTAGGGAAGCAGATTGCTATCCTGGAAAGAGCTTTGCATGAATTGAAGATTTTCTGGCCCTGGGGTTTGAAAGATGTCAAGTGTCATGTCCAATTCTCCCTCTGGTTAACAGTTAACAGAATTGGTGGGAAAAACTAACTCTGTTTGGAATGAAAGGAAAAGAAATTAATGTTTTGTATGCTGTCACACAGTTTTCATGGGTTTCTTCCTTTTTAAATGCGAAACCAAACCAACCAATCAAAAAAGAAGGTAGGGAAAAAGAGTGTCTCCTTTTTAATTTTCTTCCGCTGGAAAAGTAGAAAAAACACAATAAGAAAAAAAAAAGGAGAAAATTGAGAAATTGAAAATGAATAATGTATGAAAAGGCACATTTTTCTTTTCAAGAAAGATGTGCATCAGAAGGAGTTTTCTAGGTTTTCTTTGATAAGAAGAACAAAAGTATGAAAAGACTTTTCAGTCAACTCCATCCATTTCTGCCAAAGAGCCTAGGTGGAAGAAAGCTGTGATTCCCTGAAGGGAAATTCCTGAAAGGACATTGAGCCTTTCTTGAAATATAGCAAGGGGTTTGAGAGAAAAACATATTGTAGCTGTCTGTAGAGTGGTAGTTGTTCTACAGTATTAAAAGATGTTTTGAAACATTGAGAGGAATGTCGTGTATTGGATTGTATGACAGCGGTGTGCCCGTACAGTGTGTGCCTGATTCTTTATTTTGTATGACTGTATAAATATAATAATAAGTCACCATTCTTCCCTAAGTTGTTAGTCATGCAATAGAAGTACGGTATTTTATTATTCTCTTTAATTTCCCTGGAAACTGTAGGAATATAGATAATTATCACTTTATTGAGTGACTACTTGTTGGGGTGATGTAGAAAATATACTTGCCTAAATATTTTGTAGTGTTTCATGCAAGTGGGAGGATATGTTGTATTGCTTCAAATCCATTTTCCTGTCAGAATTGAGAGCTTCAACCACTGCATTTCTGACAAGCAACCCGTTTGTTTGAATTTCTAGATGTCATTCACATCTTTAATTCCAGGATTCCAAGTTAGTAATGATATTCTGGAACAGTGAGTCATACAAAATGGTTTTACCCACCATTTAAGGATATATTTCATTTTAAACATAAATATTACGGTAATTGATATTTGTATTTGTGAGATAGGATCACTGGTGATGTTAAGGACAAGATCCTTCTGTCTTTCTCCTTAACTGCAGGCAATCTATTTAAGCACCAGTTTTCCTAATGGTTCCTTCACACTGAACAGAAGGAAAGATGTGCAGTTACATGGCAGTTGAGTTTCTCAAATATTTTTCTCACTATTCAAGTACTAAGTGGAGATTTAGAATCTCTCTAAATTAAGCACATGAGCTTGGTGGATGTTTGGGGCTGTTCAGTGTGAAGAAGAGAAGGCTCCAGGGGGACCTTAGAGCAGCCTCCCAGTACTTAAAGGGGGCCCTTGAAGAGCTGGAGAAGGACTTTTTACAAATGCAAGGAATGAAAGGGCAAGGAGTAGTGGCTATAAACTGAAAGAGGGCAAATTTAGATCAGATATTAGGAGAAAATTTTTTGCTGTGAGGGTGTTGAGGCACTGGAACGGGTTGCCCAGTGAAGCTGTGGATTCCTCATCCCTGGGTGTGGTTGAGGCCGGGCTGGATGAGATTTTGAACAATCTGGTCTAGTGGAAACTGTCCCTGCCCGTGGCAGGGGCGCTCGGAACTCGATGACCTTTAAGGTCTCTCCCAAGCCAAACCACGTTTCTATGATGTTTTTGGACTCAACACTTGATTTACTCAGTCCATAGGCTTCATTTGTGCCTTCCATTTTCATGTACCTTATATTATCATGTGGAAGAGAGTATTTTTCTTTAAAATTATTTGTGAGTTTGATCAACGACATTATTTAAAACAAACAAAAGCCTTTTATCACGATGTTGCTTTAGTATGTGCTCTCAGTGATTCATGCGATTTAAATCTGTTTATTTATTCCTGGATGGCAGCGACAAGGGCGGTAGGAGGTCCCTGTCCTGGCGAGACGCCGTGGAGCGCTCGGAGCCCGGCTGGCCGTGCCGGCGGCAGGCGGCGCTCCAGGACCTCCGGAGCCGCGGCCGGGGAGCGCCGCTCCCGCCGGGATGCGCGGCCCCTGAAGGGATCGCCTAACGCTGTGTCTTCCAAAGCCAACACCGCCAGACGGTGCTTCCCTCTTCTGTCGGAGCCCAGAGTAAATGTCGCCCCTTTCTCCGCATTGAATTCTAAGGAGGGAACACACAGTAATTTGGGGATGTTTAATGTTGCACGTTCACTCTGGTCTGTGTAACTTTCCCTGGGAGAAATCCGATTCAGTAATACTGGAGAATTGTGATGTGTAAATAAATACCTTATCCTGCTTCCTCCCTTGCTATACATCTGTGTAAGTATTCGTGGTGGTTTTTTCAGTATGTATATGGCTGGATTTTAACATACAGATTTAAGCAGTCAAGTCCAGTAAGTATTAAATTAACACACAAATGTCCAGAATATTTTTGCCTGTTAGGGTTAGCACAGCTACTCTCTGCAGCAGACTTTGTTCATAGCTCAGAGATCTTCAGGAAACATCACATTTTGCCCCTGATGCAAGCAACAATGCAAGTTATTTTTATATAATGCTTCATACATACTTTAATATCTACAAAATACATAAGTTATGTAAAAAGTTCTTATTCCTTTAATGGTGAAATTTTGATTTGACATATATAGCTGTGAGCCTGATATTTCTGAGTCTAAAATTTTAGACTCAGAAATATCAGGCTCACATATAGAAGCCACAGTGAATGGCAATTAAAATGGGAAAAAGGAAAATGCCAGAAAAGATTCCTCAAAAGTAACTGCAGGTTTTATGGTAGTATTGCAATAGCAATTTACAATAACCTAATAACTATGAAAAAAGAATCATTAGTGAGTGCAGGTATTAGGGAAATACTTATGTCTTTAGTGTTAACATAAAGGGTTTGATCAATCAAAAGACAAAAAAATTTGTGGTTTCTTCCCTTTTTTTGGGGGGGGAGGGGATTTGTTGGGATTGTTTTTTGTTTTGTTGTTATTTGTTAAGCATTGGTAATGTAAAATACTCTTGGAGTATAATGATGGAAAAAAGTACTTACTTTTAAAAATTTGTTATTTCTATTTTAGTAGTGATGTGACTGGTAACAAACATATTTTGTATTAAGTGTTTGGCTGTGTAATGCTAAATATGGTGTTTTCAGTAGTGAATCATTCACTCTGTTGCTTGAACACACATTGGTATTATGTTTTCTTTTTTATTCTCATATTTTCTCAATGCTAAGCTTACTTCATGGTAAAATATATTCCAATTCAGACAGTAATGGGTTCACTCTAAACATCTGGCCCCAGGAACTGTTGCAGAGCATGGGATCTCCAGCTCTTGAAATTGAACTATATTAAAACTTATCAGTCTTTCTCTGTAGAAAGCAATATGAAACCAAAACAAATTGAGCTGGAAATCAATGAAATTGTTCCTGTATTAAACAAAACTTGAGAATGTAAAATTCTTTTTTCTCTTAAATCCTCACCTCACACTCCTTTTTCCAACAAACAGCCAAACTCTTAGCCAAAATACATCTTTCTGTAAGGTTATAGAGAGGTGGGGGAAGAAAACCCATCTGAGTTTTACAGGAGATTTTTAAAAAGGTTTTTTTTTTTTGTCTGGGACCACTTGAATTACTTTTTAGAGGTCTGGTATTTGAAATGATAGGCTGCCAATGTTTCTCTAAAACTAAAGGCCATTAAAATTCCTCACAGAGTAACAAGATATGTGATCACTCACAGGCAGGAGACATTACAAGCAAAGCAATATGTCTTAATATTACTTCATCCATAATCTTCCAGTGATTCATACTCTAATGTTGTTAAAGGGATCCTGAATTTAACTTCTGCTTTTAAGGAAGTGAATAGAAAGTAATAACAAAATTGCTTATGACACTTTCATCTAGTGATAGAGGAATTGAACCAGCATCTCAATTCTCTACTTGTGTGTTACATTTCCTGATTAATGTAGGAAAAAAAATCAAGTCCTAGTCCTTATGTTGTCAGATTGCCTGATATTTTATTTTTTTTCCTTAAAGGTTGGTGAAAATTGTAAAATTTCAGCTGAAAGAGCAAACACAGCTGTAAGTGTATTTGGACTGAGTTTGAATCTACCCTTAGGGTTGAATGGGAATCATGCTTTGCTTGCAAAAGCACATCCTCTCCAGTGCCATCCAACAAAGCAAAACATTGCCAGCAAAACATTGTGGCCCTAGCAAAGAAGTCTCTGTGTTAGCAGGAGCTCTTGCCGCTGGCAGTGCTGCAGAAAGTGATGATAGTGACACACAAGTTGCTGACAGGCTGACACTGTGTATTAGTCTGTGGACAAGTGGTCCATGGTCAGACCACTGTACAAGTCACTCAAGTCACGTTTCATCCTTTGTTCCATGTGTGGGCTTGTACATGGTACAGAAGTTAATTAATTAAGGGTTATTTACCTGCCCACTGATTGCTTAGGGTTGTTGAAAATTCAGGTGCCTTCCTAAGTATAACTGTCTAGGTGAAATGGAAACTATTCTCTTGGAACTAACAACGTGATGCCTTTCACTAATTTTTTGCTGTTAAGTATTTGCTGCCAAGGCTGTCATCTTTGACTGTAATCTTAGACTCCCAAACTGATGCTAAATTTTAGTTCTCCCCCTTTTCTATAAACTCCTAATTCCTGTCATCTATCCTAAAGCTCCTGCTCTGGTCTCAGGGTGAAGACTTTACAAATCTTGCCTCTCAAGCTGCTCTTGTACTTTCACTTTTCTTTCTGTCCTCAAGTAATGTAACAACTTACTAAGGACTTTTTTTCTTCCTTCCTTGAGCCTGTCTTACATCAGAGCCCTTTATATGGTCCTCAGAAAGTATTCTAAAGCCTCTCTTGCCTACTTACTGTGGCTTTTGGACAGAACGTGATGAAGATGAATAAAGTATGCTGAAGTTTTTGCTTGAACTGGTTACTTATAATGAAGTAATTAAGTAGTTGAGCTCGTGCTTTTGTAGAGCTTGCTGGAGTGACCAATGCCTCTCTGTCTTGAGGGTGAACTGTAGGACATATGAGACCCTCATTGATCTTCCTTTGTGAAAAATGTGTCTGCTTTGTCTAATACTTAAATGTATATTTCATACGAGTTTTGACAGGCAATAGAAAGTGAAAAAGTCAGGCATCTTTGCCCAAGAAAATGAGGGAGAAAATGATTATTTTTCAAAATTATTTGTTGTTAGTTTCCTCAAAGAAAAAAATCCAAAAACATAAAGAAACCTCAGAAACTCAGTGAAAGCTGCTGGATTTCTTTGTTTGTTTCATCTCCATTGAAATGCTTTTAAGGAACATTTACTGTTGAGATCTCTGCATGTCACTTCCTTTAGGTTTTAACTGCTTAGGCACATCGAGCAGCATCAACAGATGCAGTGGACTAAGATTAGTACTAATTCACAGGTGTAAATACTGTAAATGTTGAGACTAAAAGAAGTTATTTCTAGTTTAATTTCTTTAATTCTTGTTGTGTTTTACATGTGGCTGCTACAATGCTTTTTAGTTATTTTCCAGTCAACTTTTCTAATTTTCTTTTAGAAATCTGTAGTAAATAAACTTATGGTCTAGCTGCAATACTTAATGCTGTGTCCAGCCACCTCTTTTTTTCTGGCATTCACCTTATTTACTTTCACTATTCTTCATAAAAACGTGTTTTAATTCAAATACAACAGGTTTTTGTACTTGAATTACTCATTGACTAAATCCCTAGATAAGTTGAAATTGTCAGGAAGTCTGTCTTAGTATGATTTCTGTATTCTTAAAGAAAAGACAAATGTCATGGTTATATGTCTTTGTAATTTTAAATGAGAAACAAAGCTCTATTTTCTGTACTTATGTCATTGCTTTAAAGACTGAAGAAAAATAGGTTTATTGATCTACGTGTCTAGGCTGGATGTGTGTCTAAGAGGTGAAAAAATCTTTAAAGTAAATACAGTAAGTTTTACTACTTCAAATATACAAAGGTATTGTGGGTTCATGTTCTAGTTACTCAAATCTCATAAATATGGAATTTTAGAACAAAAATTATCAACATAGAGAAATCAGTAATTTTCAGCCTGGTCAATAGAAATTATGGCACACTTCTGCTGTTTTATGTCAACCTTACTGAGTCTTCACTAAGCCCTCATATTCCCCTGCAATCTGTTTTATTCTTTGTGCCAGGTATGTGGGCTTTAATTGCACTGGAATGGTGTTTTAGTTTGAATAGCCTGCCCTCAGCCTGAAAAGGAATAAGGTAATGTCTTTCATATGGGAAGAGTCACAGCTGGTTGTATTAAATGTAAATAACACTCAGGTGAGAAGATGAAAACAAGAAAAAGAAAGTTTTCCCTTCCTACAGCCTCGTTATTCTTAAGTAGGTGGCTGGGATCTTATTCACCTGGTCTTGCTTTTATCTTCTGGTTTTGTTCATGGAGAGGAAGGGAATTCCCCCTCTCTATGGTTTGGCAGAACTAGGCTTCTGCTTTCCCTTGGTCTGATGATTTTGCCTTTTTGTGGTGGGATCCCCGGTAATGCTGCAAAGCTTTCAGGTTAGATGGAATGAAAAGAGGTATGTGATGATATTTTTGTTAATTCTTGTGGTATCTATGTGGTTTATTTGCTTTTGCTCAAGCTAGCGATAAATGGAAGTTTTACTTCTGATGTTTTTTATTCTTTAAGTAAAAGCCTTTCAAATTCTTAGATCCTTAAAGAGAAATTTGAAAGGGTTACTACAATATGCTATTTGGATACTCTATTGTAGAGCTATTTTCCTAAGACTAATTAATTATGTTTTCATAAAAATATGCTGTGAAATGTTTCAAATTCACACACAGGATCACAGAATATTCTGGGTTGGAAAGGTCTCAAAATCAGGCAAACAATCCTTGAAACTGGGATATAGAACTGAGGAAAAGGCCTGGAACTTCAGATTCAAATATACATATTTCCTTGTTTCTGCTTTCCCACTGGGACCCAATAAGTTGCCCTAACAAATGTCAAAACAGACTTCATCAAAATTTATTTCTGTTCATTCTCTAAGCAGTTTTGTTTGTTTACTGTCAATCTTTCTGAAACTCTCAGCCTCCTATTCTCTGCAACCTCACACCCTAAGTGGCACTGCAAAACAGAGGGCCTTCATTACTGCTGAGTTATAAATCCTCTGGATTTCAGTGCTGTCCAGGTCCAGAATTTGGTTCTGCCTCCAGCGATGCTGGTTATAAACAGGTTGTAGACTATATTAAACTGAACAACTTAAGGAAGTTGTCAAAAATACGAGAGCAGGGCTAATCCTTAAATCTAGCTAAAACCAAAAGCATGATAAAAGTGGTGCAAATGCTGATTATGTCTTGATTGGTGCAAAACCAGACGGTGCTGCTGTCCTCAGTGCTGTCCTGGATGAGGAGTTCAGCTGTAGAGAATGATGAGAGTTTATGATTTTCAGCATGATCCTGGGAGATGGAGGATGCATGACAAGTCATTATTTAGTACCTCTGGGCTCAGTGTCTGGTTCCCATATGTTTAGGAGATTTGAGTGCTGGTTATTCAGTTTAAGAAAAGGGATTATAATTCTTTAACTGAATGGCTGTCCTGGCTTTTTATAAACTGCTGAAAATATTCCTATCAGGAAAACAGTGAATCTCTTATGAATTAATGTAAAATGAACAGAAGGTACTCAGACTTTTTTAGCTAGTAATGATGAGAAATCAGTAAACACATGAATAAGGTGATTGCAGAGCATCCTGTAGATGAGGTTGCAGAAATCCAGCTGACATGTTCCAGAAATGTTCCTTAATTACTTTAATTTTGTCCTGTAACACCAGATATTCCTCACCAAGGGTAAATGTTTTAGTTAGTGTCACTAATGGCCTTAGGTTTTAAATACACATTTATGTAATATTTTTCCCTCTTTCTATCTAAAGGAAAAATAAATTAATATTGGCCTTCTCTAGATAAGAAAACTACAGAGGTGTTATTTTTTGTACCTCCTTCCCCTAAAGGAGAGGGGTGGAAAGGACAAAATTGATTCCTAATACTCTTTCTGAAATGCTGCATCTGTTCTTACAACAAGCTTCCTAAAATGAAACTATTGTAGCTTTATCTTTAGTATATAGTTTTTCTCTCTCAGAAGAAAAAGGTTAGGAGTCCTTTCTTTAAATTTTGTTTTGTTTAATTATGTTCTTAAGGTTTTTTTGCTATTACTATGGGTTTTTTGATGCTTCAGAGGGAAAATGATGTCACACTGCTGTGACACAACGTGTGATTTGACAGTTCTTCCTTTGTGTCCCTTGAGGCAGAAGAGAACAGAATGGAAGTGCTTATTCCTGTTTCATTGCACGTAGGTGCACAGCAAAGGCAGGCGGCCATTGCCTCATGCAAGGCAATCTGCTGCACCTTGACCATCAAGGAATAGTCTCTCTATCCTCCTTGCAGGTTCTAGGGATGTTACTTATGCCCAATGGCTCCTAAACCTCCTGACTGTCCTTTTCAATGCCTAGGGGCTGGCCCTTATGTTTCAAAAATATTTCCTGCATGAATGATGATGTGAAGAGAACACTGTGACTACTTTATTTTTTCCCTAGCACTTAAGTCTCTTAGAAAATTAACTCTGAGAAAACTAACTAAAGTTTACTCAATAAAAAGATAACAAAAAGCATTACTGTGCTAAAACAGAGGAGATTGTATGGATGAGAAGCAGTGTTGATTAATTCACTGCTTAAATAGGATTGTGAGCTGTGCTCCATTTTTTTCTTTTTTCCACTAGATAGGTTTTGGACATATCTGAACTGATGTTTACTGAACTTTTAACATTTCTTGAGGGTATTTAACCTGTCTTATAGCCTGGAGTCAGAGGTGCAGACGTTTGTTGTCTACGTCTTTCTAGGCCTTCATTCCCTTAGTGACTTGTGCAAGGTCTCATTGAATAATGGGTGATAACTTGGGATGCTCATTCTGGGATCTTCTGAACTATAGTTCAGAGTCCAGCTTGCTGAACTATTCATCTTTCTGTAGTAAAAGGGGAATACTGACAATACAAGTATTGAAACAGTCCTAAAAATAAAGGTCAGTGTTTTAAAATTCCTACTCAAAAAAGGAAATCTACCTGATACTACAAAGGTGGAAATAGTTGGTGTATTGGGTTTGTGTGGCCAAGATTTTGTAGCTGGAGGAGCTACAGGGATGGCTTCTGTGAAGAGCTGCCAGAAGCTTCCTTCATGGAACAGCTCTGCAGACAAAGGTCAGTTGAGGAGAAGGGGCAGAAGGTGCTCCAGGCATTGGAGATTCTTCTGCAGGCTGTGGTGCAGCTGTGCCCCTGCAGCCCAGGGAGGTCAGTGGGAGTGCAGAGATCCACCTGTAGCCCATGCTAGAGCAGTTGGATGCTGAGAGGAGGCTGTGACCCCATGGGAAGGAAGCCCATGCTGGAGCAGGGTCCTGGCAGGGATCTGCACACCTGTGAAGGGAGGAGCCCACACTGGAGCAGGTTTCCTGGAAGGACTTGTGACCCCTTGGGGGCCCCATGGTGGAGCAGGCTGTGCCTAAAGGGCTGCACCCCACGGAAAAGTGATCAATGTTGGAGCAGTTTGTGGAGAACTGTGGCTGATGAGATGGATCTCACGCTGGAGAAGTTAATTGAGAACTGTCTCCTGTGGGGGGGACCCCATGCTGAAGCCGGGGAAAGGCTATTCTCCCTGAGCAGTGGGAAAAACAACATGGAATGGATTGACCATAACCCCCATTCCTCTTCCTCCTGCACTGCTGGAGGGGAGGAGATAGAACTGGGAAGGGGTGAGGGAAAAGGTGTTTTTAAGTGTTTATTTTACTTCTCATTACCCTGCTCTGATATTGTCAGTAACAAATTCAGTTAATCTCCCAAATTCGAGTCCATTTTGCCTGTGATGGTATTTGGTGGGTGAGCTTTCCTGGTTCCTAAGTCATGAATCTTTTGTTTTATTTTGTCTCCCATCCTCTGATGGAGGAGAGTGATGGAGAGATTTTGGTGGGTCTGGCATCCAGCCAGGGTCAGCCCACTACAGTTGAAAAAGACTTTTAAGATCATGAAATCCAACTGGAAGGCTAACTGCTCATCCAGGAGAATACAGGTGCTAGAAATCACAAAATATTAGAATGAGACAGGGTCTGTCTCTAGTTTATAATTTTTCTCTTTCTTTCATGTAGTGGTATCTGTCACTGAGAAATAACTTGTACAAACAGAAACAAATGTAATTTTTGCCAGAGTTCTTAGCAGCCTGACACAAATATTGTACAAAAGAAAAAAAACCCAGCTGTACCAAAGCATGTGCAAGCAATTTGCATTTGCTTAGTGATGCTGTTTTTCAAGGCAGAGGAATGGTGTTTGGGTTTTTGAATGCACACTTCACCTGTACTATTAATGAAATTATAAGAGTTTGGCATTTTAACTTGCCTGTTTTAATTCCTCAGGCCAATATGGGGTATAGAAAAAACCCATAAAATTCCCAGACTCTTTTGTAACAATACTTTGATGCTCTTCTAAAGTAAAAACACAGACTTTAATTTTATAACAGGAAAAGAGAGTGTCTTACTGACAATATTTGCAATAAGACAAAGTACAATGAAAAACATATCCAACTCTAAACAGGTAACAACTTATAGAACAACTTCCAGAGAGCAAAAGGGGACCAAAAAGCTATTTGGCCACATGTAGCAGCTGCTGGTTTCAAAACACCATTTCTCTATTAGGCCTCTTGCAAATGTCTCACAAAGTAAGCATCTGTAGTAGTTGTGTTCCTCCAGCAATTCCCATGCCCTCTCCCGTGTAAGAGGAGAAACTTGTGTAGTTGTGACCCCACTGTTGCACTTCAGTGTAAATGGATGTTGACTGAAGATTGGTGGCTAAGTCAATATGCTGTGAGCTGTGACAGCTGGGCTCTGGATGCTGCTTCTGGTTTTTTGAGATTTTTTTTTTAACTTCTGCTATGAGGACTGCAACTGCAAGGAGTAAAACACAGAATGAAGAGCTGCAGATAGTAACACAACAAACTACCATAGCCATGTTTACCAGTTTGTTGTGTATGTAGCATTCATATTTCTACTATTCAGGAATAAGAGTAGATGCATGTTAATGTCTATCAAACTGAGATCTTCACAGGGCTGTGAGGACTTTCATTTACTATTATTAAAACTTTTCTGAATGTCCAACAGAGAAATTCTGCTAAGAACTGCTACAAAAATTAATATTGGTTGTGATTTTCTTTTACATAAAAGTCTTGCAAGTCTGGAGAAGTTCCAGGAAATGGGAAAGATCTCATCAGCGCTTAAACAAAATAGACAAAATAACCTCGGTAACTGGGCTGGTTGCCTGGACACCGCCACTAGACAAGATGATTGAGACTGATTTGGGATGCAATCAGACAGTAATGTTAGCACAGCTAATGCCAGTCAGCATGGTGCTATGGAAAGCAGGTTGCCTGTTGTATTTTCTGTTGAGTTAGATTGGAAATGCTAAGTGAGACAGTCTTTGCTTACATTCACATGTGGCATGGAGCTTGTATGCAATGTGAATTTATTGAAGCAACATATGTGCTGACAGCAGATATGAAACAAATTAGAATTATGTCAATGTATATAAAAGTAAGATGTGGAAGCATCCAGTAATTATTGTCAAATTAGGGAATTCAAGTAGCACTTGTTTCTTTAATTTTAATGGGTGTTTTGTTGTGGAAGCATAAAGTCATTGCTGGCTTAAAGGGGGCAGGGGGAAAATGAAAAATGCTGGCCCTGTGTGCTTCTGAAATGGACAGTGAAATGGACTTGAAAGCAGTGAGGTTTCAGGATTCAATGTATTAGCAATAATAATTACTTGAGAGTGTTTTTGGAGGCTAAATACATGTGCTACACTGAAATAGAAGTCTCCATATAAAGGTGTTTATAAAAGCACCAGCGACAAAGTTCCTTCTTATAAAGATATCAATATGTTATTACTGTATAAAATGTGAATTTTTTTTTCCCATTTGTATGGGCATGCAAGTCACAGAACACCAGCATTATTAAGAATGCCTTTATTCATTAGACAATATTTAGTAGGTAACTGTTAACTCACACCTTCTCTCAGTACCCTTTGTGGGATAACCCAAGCTGGATGCCCAGAGGCTGCCAGATTCCAGAGAACTTGTTTCCAGCAGACACTCAAATATCTCTCAGGCACATAAATATCCCTGTGGCTTTATCTCCACCTGGTCTGGTTTGCACAGCTCCGCGCTGATGCTAGTGGCTAGTGTGTGCTAGTGGACTTGTACAGGTTGAGCTGAGCCTTGTGGCCTGATTTCTTCAGTCCCTGCAGATTCAATGGGACCATCAGTCTCTGGAGCTTATCAGTCTTTGGGAGATTGTCACACACTACCTTCCTGCAGAAGCCATGAAAACCTGAGTTATTTGTTTTTTGGAGCCTTCAGCTGCACCATGTGTTTTATCTCTTTCTGCAAATGTAACAATACTTTTCAAAACCACTTTTATTGTGTTTAGAAAGATTTGAAAACAAACACCTCTGCTGCCCAAAGCTTAACTGATCCTTTTCAGAAAAAACCCCAATTTTCTTGTGATTTTTGCCAACCACCAACAAAAATTCATGTATGCTGCTGACAAATTGGAGATCTAATTTTTATAGTTACATTTGTGCAGGGAGGTGCAAAAGCTTTCAGATGTATTGAAGCCATAGTAGAGACAACATTTTTCCATTACAGAGAATGAGCAAAAATAACTTTGGAGAAAGAAACTGTTTGCTTATTGAAACTGTTGACTCATTCTTTAAGGGAAAGCATCTCAATTATAAGTTACCTGTCACTCCTTCCACTCTGTGGTTTGTTGGTTTGGGGTTTTTTTAATGTTTAAATTTTGTTTCAGGTTCTGAGTCTCATCTCAAAGTTGGATTTTGAATGGTTACTAGTTGTAGACTGCCAAACCATGACAATCCATCAAAAGCCATGGGAAAAAGGTTGGTAGTATCCTAAATGGGACTGCCTGAAACAAATCTCTTCAAGTTTTACAGCAGCTGCTTCAAGTAGGAGCAACTTCCACAGTTCTCTCTGGACTGGGTAAGCCCTCCCCAAAGGTGGTGTCATGACTGTTCGTGAAGAGGTTAAACCCTTTATTAGCAGTTTGAGTTACTTTGTTTTAAATATATTGTCAAACATAGGGCATTGAAACCCTGGCCAGAAAGAGACCTGTAAGGATTAATTTTTTTAAATGAAAAATAGCACAGAGAAGCTGCAGAAAAAGTGTATGGTCAAACGAGCTGTAAAAATGGCCCTCAGGGAAAAAAATCAGAATGTCATTGGGGTAAGTGCTGTCTGGAAAGAGCCTTTGAGTAAGGAAAACTAAATCATTGTATGCCTCTTTTCACTGAATATGGAAGAGTTTGGACTATGGTACTCTTTTTTTTTACTTTTTTTTTTTAATGAATGCAGTGAATGTAGGAAATTACTACATAAATATCTTTTGGAGAATGCTGTGAGGGAGGTAGGAATTATTTTCTGAAAAAAATAAAAATAAACTTTTGTGCGGCTCTTAAATAGATGAGATATACCTGAGCTTTTTCAAAAACTGTGGAGAAAGGGTGAGATTGTGTTACATATCTGAATTTATTCAATTATATAATGTCCATAAACATCTTCAACTAAGCATTGACATTTTAAGCTTTCATAGGGATCAGTGAAGTTTATTTATATATTTCTGAGATGTGGAGCCATGCTATAAAAGTGAGCCACAAGAGTCAGCTTAAAATATAGACAGCTTGCAAAAAAATGTGAACATCACAAGGCGTGATTTAACCTAGCTTGGAAATCCTTGCTTTGTTATAGTTTTAAGGAGATGGCAAACTTTAAAGGTTAAAAACTGGATCTTACAGAAAACAATCTTTTCCCAGAAAAGCTGATGTGGAAAATACTGGTAATAACTGTAATTGTCTTAATGCATCTTTGGTTATTTATGACTACTGTTATTATTAGCATCTCCAGAAATATTTGCACATGATATATATGGTTCATAACAATAAATTTCAGATGCCAGTCTTCAGAGCAATGTGAAACCACCTGAACACTTGTAATGGTTACTACAGCCTGGAGAAGTCATGGTTGTTGAAAATGATCCAAGGGCCTTTCATTGCCTTCACAAAAGCTTCTTTGCTGGGTCTGTCACCTATAAAGGAGCTGTGGCCTGCAAGAGCAGCTGCAGCATCAGCTGCTGTCTGTCTTTCCATACCCCTTCTGGCCTCGCCCTGCAGTAAGAGAGAACACAACCCATCCCTGTGCCAGCCACTGCTATCACAAAATGGCAGGTGATGGTCACAGCCAGTGGGACAATTGGGAGCTGCTCCTTGTGAGCAGTGGTTCTCTGAGGCAGGGGAGACAACTGGCAGGCAGGGTGCAGAGGAAGACAGGGCTACCCTAGTATGAAACTTCCTAGAAAATGGACTTAATGTCACTTTTCCAAAACCAATCTCTAAAACAATCAAAAAACCCCAAACCAAACAACAAACCCTCACTTAAAGACAAACTTCTGCCTTTTTCAACTGCTGTAAAAAGACTGATTATATTTTGTTCTACTGTCCCTTGTAGAAAGTGCCCAACTTCAAACCTCTGTTCTCCTTTTTCCTGATCTTAACTGTAAATCCAAATGATGTTTTACTACAGAAATGTGGTACTAATCTGAATAGGACCTTTCACAGAAATTGGTGAACACGGCCATATGTCTTCCTGTAGACAACAAAGTATTGGATGTTTAATTGAGAAAAATCCCTGGAACATCAACTGCATTTCCGAAAGCAGTCTCTAAAACCCCTCAACATTTAGTATGAAGGTTTTTATTTCCTTTTGTTGTTTTATTCTGCCTTTTTCTAATACAAATTTTAAAAAGTGGTGTGGTCTCGGGGTCACCATTTATGGTTGTGATGAGAGCGGTGAAACAGGACTCATTGACTCCGTATCAGAAGGCTTAGTATAATTTATTAAAATTGACTCCATTGTTCAAAGCTTGGGCTATTTCTGCCCAGGTACAGAGCGAGCTGTCTTCCTCCATGCTCCGTACCAAACAATCTCCCCAAAATGCTTGCCATACCAGAGAGATAACAAAACTTCACACATTGCCTAAGAAAGAGAAACAAATCCACATTTCCCAAGACAGAGACACAGGATAGAGATTGTTTACAAAACTTTGTGCTCTGGAAATTTTTGCTTTCTCATGAGAATATTTTTATGCAGGGAAATTCATCATATGTTCATACAACAAAGTGGCATAAAGATTTTGAGGAAGTGATTCATATCTACGTGACACTGAGGCAGCTTAAATACCTACAGGATTTCTTGCAGCTCAGGTTTTACACAAATAGCAGAGGTCAGACTTGTTAGAAGGATAAATGTGACAGCTCCATGGCAATCACTTGGTTACCACATGGTTATCACTTCTAGTGCCCAGGATGATTTAACTGTTTAGTGTATGAAGGTAAGGCACTGTTACCCCCCCGTTATCCTGCACTGGAGGGCATTAGTCATTCTGGGAAAAGCGTTTGGCTTTTGATTGTTGATGAAATGAGGCGAGTGAGGAGACAGCTGTGGTTTGACCGCAGCACGGAAACATCCATGCACAGCATCAGGCAGGACCAATGAGTAAGGGTGAGGGAAAGGGCCAGATCTATATTCCTCAGTAAATCCATGTCTGCATAAAAGAAATACTCTGAAATCCCATAGACTGGAACTGCTGCCAACAGGCAAGAGCTGGTGATTAAAGAAAATAATCCTTGCCTTTTGATGGCTTGTTCAGCATTTGTGCAGAGGATGAAACAGAGCATCAAGTGCACCTAAAAGGCAAAATAGATATTTTCTGTTGGCTGACATTTATTCTTATTTTCTTTCATTAGAATGGCTTTAAACATCCATTTGCTCAGGATTTTGTGTGACATTATGTGTGTGCTTCACATGTCTTTAAAAAGAGAAGTAACCTTTAAATCCATTACTTTTGCACAATATTAACTCAGTAATGCCCTCATGGGGGTAAAGGCTCTGGAACTTGTAAATGAAAGGGTTGTTGTTGAAACTCCATATGCTCAAACTTAATTCCTTCTGCATTGGAATTACATATGTTCTGAGCTTAAACCATGATTTTCCAGGCTTAGAATGGTCTAGCTGATTTTAATAACTCATTGAAGTGGGATGTGGATGTAAAGCTATAAAACTGGCACTATCATAGACTTTTCCAATTTTTCTTTCCATTGGGAATGTGGATATTTTCTACAATATTAGATGTTGTTCTACCTCATCTGAGGTGACACATTCTGTGTTTAAAAAATGGTAGTTAGGCATTTAAAGAATCATTAATAATTTGTAATTGCTCTTATGATATTTATAATCAGGGTGATTTTTGTCCGCCTTTTGCTCTCTGTATTTTGAAGGTAGTAGTGTGGGGTGGGAGAGTTAAGGTACTCAGGCTTTTGCTCCCTATAGGTTTTAAGAAATCATTACTGAAGGTACTCAATTCTCCCAAAGAATGCTGCTTCTCTTTCATTTTGCTGTGGTTCAGATCACTGAACCTCTGCTGAGATCCAGTCCAGCCAAAAAACAAGTGGTCTCCATGATGTTATGCTTGGAGGGACATGAGAGGGATCTTCATTACCCGTCACGCTGGCTTGGTAGGGGATCCACTCAAATTAGCAGATTGATTTTGTGGAGAGGAAGATGGAAAGAAACCTGGCTCTCTGTGCTGACATCCTATCATCAACCCTACTCAGTTGTTTACTAGTTTAAACAGTAGTTTAGTTGTTTACTAGTTTAAACAGTAGTTTAGATTGTAAATTAGGATGTCTAGGAATAGACAGTCCAGTTCAGGAATAATCTGGTTGAATAGAAATGCAGTGCTGTGGAGATGCCTTCTGATATCCTTTCATGTAACATTTACAAAACTCACAGAATTAAACTGAGAAACTGACTCCACCTTCTCTTCCCTGGCACATACTTCAGTCACGAAAAACGTGGTTGTCCTGTGTTGAACTCCCTCTAGTTCATTTTGAATCAAATATTTGTCAAATCCAGGAAGAGAACATGGGGTTTTAATCTCCATTTTTCTAAGCAAACTATCATTTTGGTCCGTGTTCTGACTTAGACAACAAAAACGTGTGAACCAAGCTGATCTGCTCTTAATCTTGAGTGTCCTTCAACGCTGGCCACAAGGGAAGGTACAACACCACTACTGCCACTGCAGGATGAGTCCATTCATTGCATTTTATTTGAAACTCACAGAATTAATTTTGTTTCAGGAGAAAATTGAGCCATTTGACTTTTCAAGAAGGAGGAATTCCTCAACCTATTATGGCAGCTCACCCAGCTGCTGAATGCAATCCCAACTCTGAGACTTTATTCTGTTAAAGGGCAGCTGAGCAATTCAGCTGAAAACAGTCTCAATTTTGTAAAAGTTTTTCCTTATGACTTGTTACTTTTAAGGAAATAAGGTAAGCTCTGAGAATCAGCCTCCTGCTACCCTTCTTCCAGATGCAATCCAGGCAATTTTTATGTGATTGAAAAGCTTATGAGTTTACTGGCCCACAAGGCATCTAGTACAAAAAATAAGTTATCAATAATCATACAGTAGATGTTTCTAGGATTCTGATGCTGCAGTCCATCAGCAATATCATAAAGGACTTTTACTTGTTTTAGTGTCAAATTTTAATTTTCTCCTCCTCAAAAAGGTATGAGTTTACTTCCAGTGAAAACTAGCTGTTCCATGGAGTTACTAAAATCTGAATATTTGTTTAAAAAGACTTAAGTAACTCCTTTGTATTGTGCAGTGCCAGAGCCTCATTAGCTAAATAATTGCTCAGGAAGGCTCTAGATAATGAGGTAAGAAAAGACAGTCTCAAAAGAGAATAGCAGGTGGCTTAGCTGGAGAAGGGGAACAAAAGGTGTCCCTAGGACCTTCTCAAATAAGCGGATGTTAAAAGGCAATATTGAAAGGACTTGTACAACAAGGGCTTTTAGGGGTTAAGTAGCCAGGAGGGAAGATGGCCTTGCTAAACTTTAGGATTCTCTAAACTTTAGTGATGCTCTGGAATGAAATGTTAAGTTCTTATTGTGAATCAAATTTAAGGAGATGTCAGAAAATGCATCTATTGGAAGCAGAATCCCAGAAAAGCGAAAGAAAAAAAGGAAACTGTCTGAAACTATTCAAAATAAATTTTTAGATAAAGCATACAGCCTGCAAGCTTCAGATCAGAGTGTTTTGCTTCAACATGTAAAATATTGTATCTTAATGATCAGAATATTTGACTCTTCTAAATCAAGAAACTGAGCAGGATACAGAACATATATATCTGTCTCCAAAGCAAAAGTCTACCATGCATAAAGTCCCTTGTTCCATGATATCCTGTAAGCAAGTTTTCTGAAGATTATAACCTGTTTTATCTAGATTTTAAGATGTGAAGCTCCTGGTGATACAAGAGAGATCATTATAAATTTTCAGAAAAATAAATGAAGCATACAGGAAGGAGAGATTTCCCAAACATCACAGAATTGCTGTATGGCAAGAAACCAAACTTCTCTGCACTGCAGCCAAGTACCCTACTTTGAAACCATACTGCTTGACAAGAACAGGACCTGCTTTGTTTAAATAGTTCCAGTCTTTCATCAGGTCACTTACACCCCTCACAAGGCTCCCACGGCTTTACAGATGAGAATTAAAAGTTGTGAATGTAAATCAAAATTTTGCTGAGCATATTATTACTATGTAGGGAGCCCTTATTTGTTTCAAAAGTTAAGCACAAAGGAGTTTTGCCATGGATTCACAGTCTTAGGAGACCACTTCCTCTACAGTGCACTTCTTGGTACAGAACTGCTCCAGGGTTATGTGCAGTCCCTTCACAGCTGCTGTAAGGTTTTCCTTGCCTATAAAATTCTTACAGAAAAGAACTCATTTATTTGCATGTGTATTCAGAAAACAAAATGGGACCTAAGAATTCTGTAAAGTGCCACAAGGACCACAGATGTACTTTTCTCCCCATTATGCTGTTTAAACTCATACCTTTAACTCTTGAGTAACCTTTCCCCAAACAGCCTCAAGTAAATATGTAGAAAACATGCCAAATTCATTCTTGGTATATACCCACAGTCCATTGGAAGCTCCCCCTTGCCTTTAGTGCAATGTAGTGCTTAACCACGCTCATCTTGCTAAAATTCCAATTAAATTCTAAATGAATGCTGTTAGAAAGTGTGTTTTTGATTGTGGGTGCTGTTTCTTTTTTTTTTTTTAATAAAAACTCTCTAAATATGCATTACCACCCACACCGCCACTCTATTCTCACAGATAGAAGGAAGAAATTGCTCAGATATTTCCAGCTATCAACAAGGCTGAAATGTCATTTAACATAAATTAAATTTGTACAGCTAACAATGCTGTTTTGAACAAGACATACTGTGAAAAACAGCAAGCACATAGCAGTGGATTTAACTGGTATACAGTTAAATCCAATTAAGTTATTGATGGCCAGTATCAATAAAATTACTGATGCTTATTCTGGGAGCTCGAGTCAGTGAAACCTACCCCATGAGAGACAGCAGCACTGATTTACTTTGTCATAGCACTGTGTTGTCTCGTCTCCCTGTTAGGAATCTCAACATTTTAGTCTTACAGCTTATTAGGAGCTGTAAAAATTGCAGGTAAAATAATGATCAGAAAGCTGAAATGATGATTCATCTACTCCTTTATTTTCCAAACTGAGGAAACAGCTGGGGGTAGGGAAGGTGGAATTAAAAAAAAAAAACCAAAACAAAACAAACACACAAATTCAAACAAATCAACACTGGCTCTCTGAAGCACACCAGAAAGCAACACCTTTAATCCCAGGGAACCATCATTCTCAAAAGGAGGGTCGGGGGAGGAAAATCCTACTGCACATTTGCAAAGATCAGCTGCCTGTGTTGCAGAAAGCCTTTGACTACAAATAGGCTCCCCAGGACCCTGACCTTAGGATGCAGAGTCTTTTCAGGACTCAACTCCTACTGAGACAGCTGAGGCTTATGTTGCAGTGCCTGAAAAGAGACTGAAATGCAGTTTGTACTGAGATGTGCAGCAGGATTCAGATAACCAGTAACAAGATGCAGGAATGGTCCTGTACAGTTTGTGCTCACCCCTTTCTTCAGTTTCACTCATTGTCATTGCAAAGAAACTTTTTAGCTTGAAAAATTTTCTGAACATAGTAAAAAGCTTTCAAATGGCAAGTTCTTCACACTGTCCTCTCTCAGTGTGGGCTGGGACAGCCAAATCCTATTCAAAACTGTTGTCTGGAAATGCAAAAAAAAAAAATAAAATCAACAACAACACTCCCGAAGCCACACAGAAAAACAAATTGTGCAGTAGGGCCAACTCAGCCCACCTGACTAGTAAACAGTAATTTACTTAGTAAATTAGTCTTACTAGTGATTAGTCTTACTAGTGATTGTATAATGTTTTGTCACAGTTGAGCATGATTTTTCGGAATGAGGACACCATGACATTGTGATTGATCAAGTTGGTGATAATTTTTTAAGCTTTTGTGAAGTTTGTGCCTTTTTTTCAAACTGATCAACTTTTCTCCTTTTTTTTGAGTTATCAAAAACACTTGCAATGACAGTTGGATCCCTTTTATGATATTAATTTTGTATTGCAGAAAACTACTACTCTTTAATAAAGTCTAAGATTTACTAAAATATAATCCTACTGTAGAAACATACAGAGTCAGATATTAATACTTCCTTGTTACAGATTACTTCCAAAAATATGTCACTGGAGAAAAGAGAGTGTCCTACTCTCTGAAAATGGGCAGCCTTAGGGTAGTAAACACAGGCCAGAAATTAAATTCCAAATAAGCCACTTCTCTTTACCCTGCTCCTTCTGGTAAGAGAGGGACAAAGGTAGAGACTATGGGTTAAGATAACAATTTACTGAAAGCAAAACAGCAATGGAGATAGAAACACACACTCTGCCCCCTCTCTGCAACCAGGACAAGATTGTAATACAGTTTGTCTCATATAGTGGCACAAAATTCCTCGAGCATAAGCCAACATCTCTTTATGTGGTCAGAGACACCTAAGCAAATTTACTGTTATATCTGTTTTGCATATCCTCTTGTCTCCCCTGGGTTAATCATGATTAAAACTGAATCTTGTAAAGCTCTGCACACATTATGTTCTACATGGATGGACTGCTATGAGGCAAAGCTGCTTGGCACTTAAGATTAAAAAAAAAAGAAAATAAAAAAATAGGAAACACCAAGTCAAGGCTCTAAGAAATGCACATTCAGTGGTGATATCAAGAGAACTGTAAAGGGAGACTAGCAGAATAAAGTCTATTTATAGAAAGTATGCATCAGGAGTACAATGCACTGAATAGAAGAAGAAATCTTTGAGCTAGCAATGTGCACAGTGGAAGATATATATATAACAGTCTTCTGTGCTCTACAGAGGTTTTGTGGCTTTTTTAAAAGTGAATTTATTTTTTGAGAAAGTTGGTATAATAACACCATTAGAAATAAAAATCCTTTGGCTACCTGCAAACAGGGGAAAGTATGAAGAAATGTCACGTTCAAGGTTTCTCTGTAAGTACTTGTTAACCCTTTTTTTGAAGGTGCTGTGGGGCAGATGAAACCTTGTGAGTTTTGCGCAATCATTTTACTATTCTAGCGTTTCAGGGTGCCCATGGAGAATGTCTTTGTCCCAATGCCCTTCTATTTTCTTGGCTAGTGCCCGTGGCTTTGGAGGGGGAACATTTTAGAGCATTTATACTGGTGACTGAAGAGAACTTGGAAGTTTGTAATGATGACAGTGCTGTGAAGCAAGCATCTAAATAAGCAAAACAGTTTCAAAGGAATTCAAAGGTGATGTCATGGGGTTACTAGGTCTATTCTTGCTTTTGGAGGTATGCAAAGTCTTAAAAAAAGCTAAATTTCATAATCAGTGTCTCTCTTCTTCCTTCAAAAGCTGTAATAAAGGAAAGAGACAGGGAGCAAAGTCATTATGACCTATCTCTAACACAACTTTGAGGTGTCCCATCCTGAAATGTTGCTGCAAAAGACTAGGTCTCAAAATATTTTGTTTCCTTGAAATAATGACCAGGAGTGATCAAATGGAGTAGCATATGGTCTGAACATTTCTGCTAGTTTGCCATACTTCTTCAGTCCCTAACCTGATGGCTGTCACCTGCTAGGAACTGGATTTTTTTCTGAAACATTGTACTATGAAAACAATTTGGTTTGGCTTCAATTAAAAAACCTAAAGCTTTTGCATTTAAAAGCACCCATTGAGCATTTGTGTTTTACAGTTCTCCCCTCCTACATGGACTAATCTTTGCATGTTGGTTTGGTTACAAAATATAATCCATCTTTTTTCCTTTCTCTTTCAGCCATGTTAATGCTCACATTTGTATTTTTATGTTTACTTTTAATTACTGTAGTTCCACAAATTAGTATTAACATTATATTTTTTATTAAGTATATTGTGATAGACTAGACATAATACATAGTATAGAGCATTGTAGGTAAATATTTTGCACTGCAATTAGTTTTTCAGTGACTGGGTTTTAGCATCAGTATTACATCTGTGCTCTAGAAGATGGTAGAGGAGTTGTTCTACAACTATGATTGCCAATGCAATATGAGAATTACCTGTGAAGGCATCAGATAACACCTGGATCCAGATGTTCCTTTTCTACTTTATGCACCCTTCCCTTCAAAGATGAAGTTTCAGTATCTGTAGTGCATGAGCTGACACACTGTGTGGGGAGTTCTTGATCCAAATAGCCACCTTTGTTCAAATAACTAATGAAACTGGTCTTGACCCTAAAAGTGTGGCAAAGTAGGGGATCTTTTCTCTGTCTCTTAATTAGTCCAAATGTAGTATTAACCCAATATGCTCCTAAATTTTGTATTCAGGATATCCATTAGCAATTAAAGGAATCATAAGGCTGGGTTTTTTTGCAACAAGTTAACATTTGGAATGTTTACATTTCCATTGAGGAAAGTTGTTCAAACATTTTCAGCCAGTCAGGGAAGATTAGTAAGCAGTAACATTAAGACAGCAGTTGAAGAAAGAATAGCCTCTAAAAGCCAGAGGAATAATAAGGAGTAGTTGAGCAAAGCGAAATTTCAAGCGTATTGGTGCCCAAGTCCTTTGAGAAACCATTTGAAAGGGTGAAAATGTAGATGAGGTCAAGAGCTTGGGACTGCTAAGAGTCTAGGTGACTTGAGGTGATGGCAGTGAATCCCAGAATGAGTCACTTAAACTGACTTTCCACAAATGCAAGGAAGACTTCATGTCCTTGGTTCCTTTTCCATAAACCACAAATATCTAGAATTTGAGAGGATGGTAGAGATGGGTACCTTAAAGTTGGATAATGTAATATGTATATTCTGTGAATGCTGTATCTATAAAATATGTAACATAAACGAGAAGTCTGGTAGAAATGGAACTGTAAGTCTGGCCTGGGTCTGAAGTTGAATATATGAAGTAAAGAAAATCTAGGGCTTCACATTAACCAAACAACAAGAGAACAAAATATTGCAATGAACATGTGTCCATCTGTTACACAGAATAATATGTGGAGACTGTAGGGAGAAAAGAGAACAATGTGTCTTTGCTAGACAATGGAATTCAGGATTCCTTTCATTCTGGTGTTTCCTCAGTTCCCTTTCAGCTTCGAACTGCTTCTGAACATAAGCAATTCAATTAATTTTTCTTGAATTGACATTGTTCAGTCTTCCTTCTGCTTTCAGAGGGAAGTCATTATATGAGGATAAAGGCTACAGTTCAGCTGTCATAAGGGATACATAGGTTCCCAGGATTCCTTGGTTTTGCACAGTTGAGTGAGTTATGCAGGTGTGGTGGAAACACTTTATGAAGGGAATTTGCAGGTCATCATCTCTTGAGTCAAAACCTGATAAATGAAGTCTGAACAGGAAAAGAGATAATTTTCTAAGAATGAGAATAAAACCCAAACTGCCTGGAAATAGGAGAAAAATGAGCATGTAAAGTTTTTGAGAAGCTCATAAAGAGGAACCAAAGGAGAGAAGTATAGGAGACAAGCTTTAGGTTATGTTTATTAGACAGTCATAGAGTACAGGTAAAGGAATAACTACTAAGTAAGGAGGCACAAAGCTTGTCTGAAATGATCAGAGATAACACAAAAGCAATACAGAAAAAAGTATGAAGGGGAATAGGTCAATTTAATCATCAAGTACTTTTTACCACTGACCAAATAGTAGAGATATATCACTGCAGAATTCTGCACAAAGACATAATGTGGTATATGCTTATAGCTGATAGCAATACTTATAGCAATACTTAACTGAGCTTATAGCAATACTTAACTGTATTATACTTAACTATATTATTTGGGTACCATTGGTTATATTTGGATTGTGAAGTCAAAAACTGTAAAAACTGTTAAGCATCAGTACTGCTATAGTGTTTATATAGTCTCCTGCCCTGTGCAGTTTTCTGTTCTGCTCTGAGCTGTGTGTACCCAGGGCAATGCACTTTTGCAATACAGAAACCAGCTGCTCTGGCCATAGGGAGAAGAAGAGGAAAGAGAGTTGGAGGTAAACTGTGTTCACTCTCTTCTTGCTCTTGTTTTCCTACTCTGTCTTCTCCCTGTTTTGTATCCAGCCAGTATCCCTCTCCTGGCCACCCCAGCAAAGTGACAGAGCAGAAAACTGCTCAGCTCAAGGGATCTGAGTTGGAGTGAGAGTAGGAAGACAGGAGCTATTTATTTCATGGGAGGACTGGGATCCAGGTGCTGCAGACAGCAGTGTGCCTCTGGCAATGAAGACTTTTGGAGAACAAATTCCATCCTCTCTCTCCTCTCGTCCTGCCACCCACATCATTCGGTCAGATGTCAAGCAAGACATTTGAAGTCACAAAAGGAAAAGCCTACATTTTCACATTCTTCCAACCCTCAGTTATCCTAAATGTTAAATGGTATTACAAAAGGGTTATTTTTGGTATCCATGTGGCAGAAGATTTAAATGTTGGGCTTGGGCGACTGCCTTGATGAACTGAGACTCTTGGAATAAATCATCATAAAATCATCAATAAACTTGCTCATGTTAAGTTTCCTTGTGTATCATTTGTATAAGCAATGCATATCTCATAAACTGACCTCTCTGAGTGGTGACTTTAGAGGAAATTCTGGATTGGCAGAATAAGGGACAAGTGAGACAGAGTGGTGGGTAGGAGCCTTGTGCCCTGCTGGTAGCAAATGTTTTCTACTATGTATTTTTGGCTGTTGTCTGTCCTATCCTTTGCTCTTCCTTTCAGGCCAATAGAGCAGAGGTGAGAGAAAGAAATACATGGGCAGCTCACAAAGCTGCATTAAAAATAGAGAGGTTGAAATGAAATAATGTTGAAGTTATTCCCTTTTTTATTTGCTGAACTAATAACTTTTCCTGAGCAAAGTTACTTGAATAACCAATATAAAAGATAGACATGAACACTAAATCTAACCTCCCATAAAAAACTGAAGGGTTTAGTGATTGGAAAATATTTTTTGATTTACCTAGGGTATTTTACTTCTATAAAGTTCCTTGCCTTCTCTAGTTTCCTTGGGTGTTGAATTGTTTCTCTCTTTTGTTTTTGTAGCAAACCTGAATTTTAAACTCCCATAAAGAGGAAATCAAAATTAATTCAGGCTTCCAGGCCTGATACTGTCCACTTGTTTTCATAAAAGCACTATAACTTATACATATCAAAGCAGTTCAGCTCATAGGTGAAAAAAATCAGATTACAGTTGCAAAGTGTTTTATCACTATATAGAAAACTCATTTTATTGCCATCCCTTTCAGGTTTTTTCTTAACATTTTTTAAATTTAAATTCTGGTACTCTTTATTTCCTTTCCCTTGAAGAGAATGTAATAGTTATTTGTTAACTTTTGATGCTGACATTAGAAAGGCACAGACAATTGCATGTCTATCTCAGACCTTCATCTGAATAAGACACATTGATTACACTAAAATATTTATCTGTCTCTTGTAAAGCATGAAAAACACCCTGGGAATCTGAACTGTAGAATATAGTATGAGACATGAGGAGCTCCTTTGCTCTTGAACAGCTTTTCTCTTCCAGTACATTACTAGTTTCATATGAGAAATCTGCTTCAGGTATTGGATGATGAAATTCAGGTGTTCAGGTCAGTGAGGGTTCATTTGTTTGGCCAGTTCACAAGGAAATGTGGACAGATACATATAGATGAGTCAAATTAGTCTCCTAAACAACTTTTGATGTAAGGTGTGTACAGTCAAACCAGTATGAATTTGCTGATCCAGGTTAATGTGTTTCACATTTCTCTTTAATTTATAATGATTTTCTATCATACAAGCAGGCAGACAGGGAACATGCTCATTTTGACTGGCAAAATCAAATGGGATTTTTCCTAATTGTGAGTTAGAAATATTTCTAGTTGTGAATTTCAGTAGATTTTCTCTTTGGATCATATTAAATAGCATTTAGTGATAGCAAGGTAAAAGAATGTCTTAAATGGTTGGTTAGTTCAGGGGTTAATTTTGTTTATTTAAAGGTCTGCTTCAGTCACCCTATTCTCTTTCCTGATACCTCAGAATTGACACCTGCTGTGGATTTCAAACTGTTTTTTGTGAATTGTTATGCTGAATGGATCAAATGCTTTTTGGGGTAAATCATATATTTCAATGTGCATGTCAGACTTCAACACAGAGTAAATAATCTGTTCTGATCTGTACTATATGAGGCTTTTTCCACTAAAAAATCCAGTTCTGTATGTTTTTGGGACGGAGTTAATATATTTGTTTTTTGTGAAAGAGTACAATATCTTTAAAGCCTTTGCAGTTTTGTTGCTAATGTGTTTGCATAAGACGCAAATGGCTCCACAGAATTTATGTTTCAAAGGTCCTTCTAAGGTAGACATTGAATCCTTATTATTAATATTTCAGCCTCTATTTTAAAAAGTTGTCTTTGCATTCTTTCCCCTAAGAAGCATAAAATATTGTTCTCATGCTCTTAAAATACCAAAAAACCCAAAACCCCTCAAACCCTTTCCATCTTCAGGGTTTTTTATTTTATTTTTAATGTATTTCTTTAAATGCTTCAGAGGATAAAGAATTAAGAATGGAAGTTTTCATTGCAAGGATTGTGAAGCTATCCAGCATTTTAACAAAGCTATTGTCAGTGCTTTGGAAAGGCTTTTCTTTAATCAGATATTTAATGCTGCAGCAATCAGAACAGGATAATGATTATTCTTTAGCAGCTTGGAAAATAGGGACAATGGCTATTGTAGTGTGTAGCAGCAGTCCTTAACTGTCTGTCTAATACAGCTAAACACCTACTGAGAGCAAAGGAAGATGTGTTTTTCCCCAATTTTGAAGAGTTTCCATCAGCATCTATTATTTTGGATGTAATACATGACAAGAATTTACTTGTTATTGCAATGATGAATATCTTGCTGTGGTGGCTGAAATCTCTCCTATTTAATGGGGTAAAACCTAGAAGGGTTGTGAAGATCACCAAATCTTTTTATGACTGGGGACCATATGCCCTTTTTCTTTTAATAACTACATACTGAGTGTCCTCTTCAAACTGCTTAGCTATTTGAATTGCAGGTTGCAGTCTGACCCTGGAATTTTGTCAGGGGAAATTTGATGAAAGTGATTTCCACATTCTCTGTTTTATGTAATATCTTTGTTTGTAACTTAAGAAATAACAGAGTACAACCAAACTTTTTTGCCTTCAGCAAGCGTATTACAGGAGATCTTCACTGAAATCATATACTTTAGACAAAAGTTCTAACTTTCTATGGCTCTATGAATAGCCACAGAAATAAGATGCCTGTGGCCATGAGGGACGTTGTGAATACATATCTCTAAGTATTTAATAATTGCATAGAAGAGAACAAATTTAAAACATGTTGTTGAAGGAGATATACGGCAGAATATTTTAGAGCCAAATCAGGACAAGAATTTCTTCTGAGAGCAGAAAATTAATTTTCAAGTGCTTATTCGAAATAAAACATGAACTTTGGGGACCTAATTTAGATTTTTAACTAGTAGTAAGTAATGGAAAGATTACATTTAATGGAAAGACTACATTTAATCGATTTTTTTTTTCCAAATTTCCTTCAGCTATTTTAATTGTCTCATTTAAAAGTGCTGTAAGTAAAAGCAGTGATAGATTCACTTTTCATTTAGGCTAACAAAAATAACCAATGAAAAATCCCAAATTTTTTTGAAACTGAATGTGAATGGAGGAATACATTGCTTACAGACAAGGCATTCCATTCTCTGCCACTGGGTTAAAGATCAACACAGACAAATCTTCCAGCAGTGAAAGTTGCTTATGGATCGCCTGCAAAAATTACAAATTACATGGCACTAGCTTGTTAAAGAAAAAAGAAATCTAACTAATGTTGTTGAAGAGAATTCAGTTTAATCTTAGTTACACTTTAAAAACCTGGACATAATCTACACATATTGTATCCTGTCTCCCTTTTTAACATTGGAACAAGGAAAAAAAAGTGGAGAACTTCAGACCAGCAACTAAGGAGTGATTTTTTTTTTTTTTGGCAAGTTTTTTTACTTGCTTTATGCCTTTATTAGCACTAGGATAAGAAAAAAGGTCAGGTGCCTTGTAAATGGGAGACAAATATTATCCCAATTGTGATGGTCCCCTATGGGAAAAATCGAGCTTCCTCTGTATGAGGCTGTCAGTTGTCATGTGGGATATTGGTCAGTCAGAGCAACATTTTGGTAAAACTAATGGATCCTGTTGGAACAAGAACTGTAAAGATTACAACAGCAGAATTTTCATATTCTGAATTGATGAGTTGCCCTTCCTCAGAGCAGAAACTAGATTCAGTACTTAGGAAGAGATCCATGTTTTAAGTAAAAAGAGGGCTGGCTGATGATGAACTCTCTGTTTTGTGTAAAAGTTTTCTTTTTCCAAACAGAATATTACCTTTTCCTCAAGTTAGACATTTCAGACATACTTTTTGTGCTCAATAGAGGTTTCAAGCAGGTAGGGAAGTATCTATCAAATCACTAATAATATCATAAAGTCAAACCCAATGATTTACATGTTGAACATAAAAGAAAGCATCGAGGTAGTAGGAATCTGTCTATTAATGCTGTCTGTATGAACTTTTCAGTAAGAGAAACAGTAACTTCATCCTAAAATAGTTCTTTCAGAGTAAAAATCCCCCTGGCCATAGAGTGTGCACTAGATTGGGTGGCTCTGTTAAAAAGAAGTGTGGGAAATGTCTTTATTGTCTCTGGAGTGGATTAGTGACTGTTACACATGAGAACAATTATTTATATGCAGGGTGCATATTATTAGTACATATGTGCAGTAAACCACACACAGACAGTGGTGCAAAGCATCCTGTGAGTGGACAGAATGGCTGTCTAAAGCGAGCTTATAGGGGGTTCCTTCCTCAGGAAAGTAGTGAAATACCTTCATACCCAGAACATGCTGTCAAATATCTGTAACTCCCTTTCCTGAACCAGTTGCATGGTGTCTTGAGCAAGTTTATATGATGCAACTCAAAGCATTGCAATCCTAAAAATCCACAGGAGGATATTTCAACTAATGTTTGTTAAAAGCATGTCAAGTAAAGAAAATAGTTGCTTCAATCTGGATGGGCTAAAGAAGAGATTACTGCTCTTTAATGTAAGATCTCTGAAAGTCAGGCTACCAAACACATTGTAAGATAACACCAGGACAGCTGGACAGCTGGGTTAGAGCATGAATAAAAAGGACTTAACCTCTAGTTCTGTGCTTAGCTGAATCTAAAGAAAGCCTAAAAAAGAAAAAAGTCTTGCATTACTGTGCACATCAATTCTGTCCTTCTTTTGTGCAGGTTTTGATGGGCTGTAATTGTGTTCCTGGCATTCACAGTGAATCACATTAATTTTGCTTTTAACTCTTTTGAAATTCAATAGAAAAATATGCAAATTGTTCAGAAGGAAATATGTAATTCAAAAGAGGTGTTATATGCTGGGGTTTTTTTCCCAATTGAAAGAGGAGAAGCTTCATTGTCTTTTCAGGACTACTTTATTCGTCTTGATAAATCAGGAGTCTGTTTCCTCCACAAAATTTGATATTAATTTTTCCAGCTCCTGATTCTATTCTAGTGTTTCTAGTGTGTGTGGAAGGAAGAAGGGGTTCTTGTTGCTGTTATTATGTAATTGCATACGTTCCTCTATGACAAAATGGGTTGTTCACTTATGGATATTCTTAAAAATGAAACCATCACAGCAATATTAACTGATTTAGTCAGCAATGTAGAGATGAGATTATCTCTGCTTTTAGAGTCTCTTGGTGAATAAACTTGTTACTGTAACTTGGAGGTGTCATGGGTCCAGTGTGTGATCAAGTGCATCTTATACAAGTAGGGTTTATGAAAGGTCACAGGCATAACAGAAAGAGTATAACTCCTGAGCATGTCTTAACAACGCTCTCATAACTAACACCTGTGCCATCAGATAATTTCTGACAAATTCTATCATATTTTGCCCCCAGCAGTCCAGTACCCCCTGCTAAATACTGATTCCAAACCCAAATGAGGACTTTTCCCCCCACTTTTAAGCAGGATGGAATATGGATGAGATAAGGAACAGAAAAACACCCTGCCAGACAAACCAACTCACAAAACCTTGCTCTGTGCATGAATATTACCTTTGGAGAGGAGATAGGCATGTATTCAAACTCTTATGTTTAGCTTGATGGCAATGCAAATATATATTGATATCTATTGCTTGCTGTTGACCTGCTGTGAACAGGAGATCAGGCCATAGAAAAAGGCATTGGCCTCTCATCCTGTGTCAGCTTCTGGAAGTTGCTCATTGCTATATGAGCACATTTGCTTTGATTTTCCAGCTAAATTCCAACAGCTGCCTTTGTCAGAATATCTTGTGAGCTAGAAAGAGAGAACAGTCTTGCTGCTCCCCACTTCCTGCCAGAGGGTGTCCCCCTGGAACACTTGTGTTTTTTTCTCTTATGAAATGCAGTGAGGAAGAATAGTAAAGACACAGAAGGACTGTAAATGGCTATTGATAGTCATTTTAATATCTCTCAGCTTTGACCTAGGAGCAAGCTATTACCCATCAGCTGTACTGCACTAAGGACAAAATAGAAACAAGAAGTTACTGTGGAGAAAACACCTTGTGCCAACTCTCCATCCTGTGGGAACTTCTGTTCCTAAAGCTTTGAGAAGAATTAAGCAATTAACGTCTGAGAGGCTAAAGTGGATATTGCTCATTAAGGTGTACTTCATGTGTATTTCTCCTGTTGTATTTGGGACTAACATTGGCCCCTGGGGGCTACCTGAGGGATAAAGGGTTGCTGCTTTAAGCAGGCTGCAGGGTAATGGCTGCTGTGGATGCCATGGGAAGCTGGTAATGAAGGGGAAGGTGGGCACTGAGTGGGGGAAAGGAAGGAGATTTGGGACAAATTGGCAGTGTGCCTGCTAAATAGGGAGCGAAGCAATAGACATTTCTGCTCTGCAGGTGTGTTTGGTGTACCAAATCCCCCAGACTGCACCACATAGAACCTTTTGTTTTAGCCCTATTCCCACATTCTGAGTTGCTTTTACTTACGAGAAAGGTGTGTCTGGTGTATTTGTGCACTTGGGGATACGTCTACATTTCCGATAAAGTCTGCAAGCGAGGTGTGTGTGGGAAATGCTGAAAAATTACTGAAGCTTCTAAAAGGTTTTTAGTCTTAATGCTCTTGCAGTCTTTTTCTGCTCGCACCTGAGATTCTGAAAATGGTGGGTTTGGTTGTAGAAAAGGCCTAATTGTTGTCTTTCCCACCCTTTCTCTGAAGCTATACAAAAATAACAGCAGGGGTGCAGGGGGGCATATGTAAACTGAACTGACTCAAATTTAGAAACTATGTAAAAGTATTATTTTCATGCTGTGAAGAGAGGCAACATATTACTCCACTGCCAAAATTGTTTCTGTTTTATTTGGGGAGTGGACAATGAGCAGCAATACAAGGTTGATATCTCTCCAAGTTAGCATTCAAAACAAAAACATTCCTGGAACCACAGCTTAAATTTGTTCTTTATTTGTGTGAGAAGCCTTTCCTGTTTGTGCTGGAATTTTTAATTAACAGTGTATCACTACCTTCAGCCTTTTATGAGAACTACAAATATGATCCTTTAAGCTTACTGTTGTATCTTCACCTGTTTGTATATATATACTTTGAAAAAAATAGATTAATTGACTTGCATCATATGGTGTCTTGTTGGTTCCTGCTTGTTACACTTATGCACAGGTGTATTTTCAAGTACATTTGTCTGAAAACTTAGATCCCACAATTTTTCAATAGCTAGGATTGAAATTTAATGCTTGATACTTCAAGGGATTTGGGTTGTTTTTGTTTCATGTTTTAAAAAATGATAAAACCCAGGAGTATGTAATAGCTACAGTGCATAAAACTGTTTGTAATGTGCAGTTCTGTTCAGTGTCTTGCAGGTAGTATTTCAAGATGGAAAGGTTTCTGAGAATACATTTCCAAATGTGAGCAAGGACAACAGCTTCAACTTTGTTGTTGTAATTCAATGCATGTAAGAGTGCCAGGGCAGCAAAGCCAATTCTCTGGCATCCTCATGTTCGTTTTCACACACATTTTTCTATCAGAACTATTAAATTGGAACAGTAACACTTAGGAAATGAAAGTTGCAAAATTTTATTAAATATATCAATATGTCAATTATTTCTGGATTTGGCAACCCAGCTTGTGGAAGAGGAGGGTTTTTACACACCTGAACACTTTGAGAAGCTGTACCATAGTTGCCTTTTTATGTAAGCAGTGTATAAACTGCAGAATAAAGTCACAGTTATTGTTTTGATGAAGGCAAAGAAACCTTGAACAAGAGAAAAGTGGTAACTTTTACAGGGAAGTGAGCAGATGGGAAAGGATACAAAAACTTCACAAACTGGGCAATTGTTTTCCAGAGAAGCAATCACACTTTTGAAAAGGATTTAAAAGCAGGGAGTTCACACCTGATTTAAGTGAAAAAGCAGAGTCTCAGACATTTGGCTCCATCCTTTCTTGATGCACCCTTTTTTCCACTGGCTTTCCCTCTTTGCTTATCCTCATACATTCCTGTTTTCATTAGCCCATCTCAGGTGTTCTCCTTCAATAAAAGAGAATTCTAAGTTTCTGAGTTTGCATAAATTTATTGTCAGCCTCCAGGCCTATCTTGTTGCACCTGTAGTTCAAAATGATTTGCCATACACTTGTAGTAGATTGAGAATACTCTTGTATATAGTTTTTCTTTTATTATCTGATGCAATATAATCTGATAAAGAAACTTTATCTTTTCCATGCATAGTGATGGAACTAATAGGAGGATTTATCCTTTCTCCTAACATGGAGGAAAGTCAGAGAGAGAAGATTGAAAGTGGAAAAACTGTTTTGGCCCCCTGCAGAAACTGAAATTTTATGTCATTCACAATTACATTCATGCCCCTAGAAAAGGTGCACTTGTTGAAACTTTGGAATTCTGCAATAGCATCCACATGCATCCAATGCAGATTTCTCTTCACTTTTGTTCTTTCCAACTATATCATTCACATTTGGTCTCCCCTTTGTAAGCAGTGTGGGTCAAGGCCACTGTCTATCTGTTGGAATTCTTGGAGTATTACTGAAAATCTCTTTACCTGATGGTGCCTTCTCTGGGAGAAACATGAGCTAGAAATAGCCAGAAAAATATATTCTATACCTAAAACAATAAATAGGATTTATGTCTCTAAACAGAAACACAGCAATACAAATTCCCCAAAGATTAAACCAAAAAACCCCTCCACAGTGTCAGTCTTGTTTTTGCTGTATTTCCTCTGTGATTGCTGGTTTTGTCTGTGTGTGATGAACTCAGTGTTTAGTTCCTTCTACTTTGAGCGCAGTGTTGGTTGCCAGGAGAACTTGGAAAGTCCTTTCAATTTTTCCTTCAAGGATTCAAAGTTCTAAGTCTTTACATATACAAACTCCCCAGGTAGGTGTAATTTAAGCATATTTTTTACCACCTCCCTAGTTTTACTTGTGTGACAGGGGAAGGCCTCTGGCCATCCAGAAAATATACCTACCAATACCAGAAGATACTTGTACCCTTTTTGTCTAGGTAATTCAGAGAAACCTATTTGCCAGTAATCTCCAAGTGAATTTCCCTGTTAACTGTTACAGGAGGTGGCTTTTTCTGATTTATAGGACTGTTTTTCAAACAAATTGGACATTTCACTGTTATTGATTTTGCTATTGCAGTCATTCACACACTAACTACAGAATTTTGAAGACTAGACATCATGGACTCAATTTCCCAATGGGTTTTGTTGTGTTCTTTTTCTGTTATTTTCCTCATCACAGGATGTGGAACTATAACCTGTTGACTGTCCACCATCCCTATTGATTCTTAGTGGGTTTTAATACATTCTGAGCAAAGTTCTCCTCTGTAGGTGTTGAATACTGAATAAGTGGTTTCTGTATAAATTTAAGGAAAATTTACCTTTTCGTTCCCCACAGGTAATGTAACCAGGGGGTCAGCTGAGAAAGATTCCCCTGGACCCCTTCAGGGAGATTCTTCATCTTCATTTAAGGTCACGAGTTTGATTGTTTGAAGAGCCAGGTTTAGGTTTCCTGTCTGATTTTCCCCCAGCCTGGGCACACTCTCTTTTCAATGTTCTTTGGCTGGATGCATGAGGGGATATCTCCTCTGAAATATCATGCCTGTTAAGTACAGGAGAAGCTCCTGTTTGTATACTATATTTTACATGCATATTCATAGTTTTTTCTAAATGCATTAACATGTGTTTCCTGCCCTCTGTGCATGTCTTCTTCTTTGGTGGTCCCTGGTGGTTGGTGACCCCAAAGTCATACCTGATTGCCTGGTGAAGTGATAAAAGCTGGCATAACTGGGCTGGTTGTTTTCCAGTTCTTCCTAAAGTATGAGTACTGTGTGGCTCCATAGGCCAGTGGTTTTTGAAGAGTAAGCATTGCATTAACCCACCAGGTGCAAATGATTTTTCATCTGGCAATAGTTGGAGAGTGGAAAAAATATGCTCATAGAGGGAATCTTAAAAAGATGGGTTGGATGTCCCTTATGTATTTACAGTCTGAAAGCAGATTGCTCCCCCTTAACCCTGTAACACCAGTGTGTTTCCTAAACCAGTCTAGTGAATTTAGGTGAATTAATTTCAGTTCTTGAGCAGTTTGAGTTATAATGTGTTCTTGCAGAGGAATACATAGTCCAGTTTATTAATACAAAGCTGTCTAAATAGATTACATGGCTTTTACACAATTCTGCTTTTCAGTGCAAGTAAAGCAGTGTCAGATGTATTCAGGGGCACAGCATAGGTATAACAGATCTATACACCTACACAGATCTACTCCACAGGTGTGACAGCCTTCTCCTAAAATGGCTGTAAGTCTTATTGTTCATCCAGCTTTAAATGCTCTTTTGTCTCTGAAGAGGAAAGGGAGTTGTTTGTACTGTGAGATTTGATGTATCTAACTGAGCCTTGGCTTTTAATTTACACACCTACATAATCCTGCAGAGAAGGAGGTGCTCTGAATTGTTCTCCTTGTTCTCCTTATCTTCCTCTATTGACTGAGATACGAGATGTGGAGGTAAAGGCAATCTTCCTTTATATTTAGTTGCAAAGACATGAATATATATCCCCTTCTCTCCCACTGCCCATGCTGATGAATGTTTTATTCAAACAAACTAATTTCCAGACCTGGAAAAAATATATGAGAAATCATGTGGTGATTTAAAACAAAGAAAAAGCTGTCATGGAGAGGAGGCAAAATGCCTTATGTGTTGGCTGCAGCAGTAAAGCCCATGGAGAGAGCGGTAGGGGCTGGAATTAAACAGCTTTGAAAGCCATTTCACTACTGGTGTATAAGCTGCAAGGTGGAGTGAAAGCCAATTCTCTTATCTCAACAGCATGAGCCTTACAATCAAAGCTGTCTGAGATTTTAGTTGTCACATGGACTGTCAGGCAGTTTAGTGTTCTCACAAAGAAGAGTGTTTGGATTTACTTCTATGGTCGCATCTGGATATAAAAGTACTTATGCACATCTCTGATAGCAGGCTCCTCTGCAATGCTCAGGATCTGATTCCAGAGGGATCAACAGGAGCACTTAGCACCCAAGAAATTTTTGTTTAGATCTTGTTTGGATTTTTATTGCTTAGTTTTTGTTTGGATCCCCACCTCTCACTTTTTAGCCTCTACTGAGGCCGCTGCTGATCTTTGAATCAAGAGGGACTTGTTAGCAGGACTTTTTGCTGGTATGATTGGAAAAAAGCCTGTTTGGGTCTAGAAATGGATATCCAGGCCCTGTAAATTTTCCTGAAAATTTAAGTATTTAAGTTACATTAGAAGAATTAAGTACTTAATTGCTTTATTTTAATTGCTTTTGGGGAGTGACTTCCCCAGTGTTACTCTGGAATTCTGTGAAAAACAAAGAACTGAATATCTCGGAAAAACTGTAATTGTCTTCTCTCACTCTTTAATATTCATATCAGTTAATAATGGCTTCACTAAAATTTTCTGAAACAGTTAATATAAAAATCAATGCTAAGTAGTCCAGAGGACAATCAAATCCATTATAAAACCAAGTTACAATCCCCTTGAAACCTCTCATATCAATGGACCCCATTGTTAGTTTAAAATTTGGATAAGTTTAATAACTTTGAGTAGCAGAGGTGATGCTTGTCGGAATAAAAGGTGGGGTCCACTTTGGTGAAGTGGTAGCATTCAGATTTTAAGTAGCTTTTTTCTGCTTGAGAAGAGCTTTTTTTTTTTTCCTCTGCCCCAGAAAGAGTTGCATGCCCTAAAATCTGGACATTTTTGTTAGGATCATGGTTGTTTATGGGTACTATTTAAAATTCTAAAAAATACTTGAGTTTAGTTCTCTTAATCTCTGTCTTCCTACAGACTTTTTTCTTTCATGTGGTTGTTTGGGCGACCATTTGAAAAATTATTTAAAATGCAATGTGAGTGAGGTGCTGCCTCTATAATACCAAGGAAATGTCTTTAATTACCTTTTAGATAAAAGTTAAAGGTCTTGATGTAATTTTTTCACTGGCATCTTATTAGCCAGTACATGTGTGGGAAGCTTCTGGCTTGTGTATTTGTTGAAAACAGTCATGTCAAACCAATCTAATTTCTTCCAGTGACGAGGTGACTGGCTTTTGCATAAAAAAAAGAAACAGATGTTGGATATCTTTAGAAAAGTTTTCTTGTGGATATGCACTGTATTCCCACAAACAAACTAGACTAATATATTTAATTGTTACTAGTAAAAAAGAATTTCAGTAGTCATGGGACGAAAAGACCGACTGGGTGAGTAAACAAAGTAAGATGCTTCAGGGATCCATCCTGTCTGAAATACAATTCAATGTTTTTATCAGTTACTATGATGACAAAATTGAGGATTCTCCTTGATTTTAACTATGCGGGTAGCAGTTCACTGAAAAAATCTGGGAGGAAGTGTGAATCAGAACCTGAACAGAAGCTGACAGTGTAACACCACTATCAGAAGGAAAAAGATAAATGAAATGGAAGAGTTGGAAAAAATGTGAGATTCTGAACATTGGTAAAAACATAGTTGGAATGTGGTGGCAAATTTGGTTTAGAAGAGAATCATGTACCTGGCACATGGCAATCATGTGCCCAGCATGTGACAATCATGAGGCACTTCCTTTTGGTTTATGATGATAATAAGAACTACTACACTGAATTTCACTCAGCACCATGTAATATAGGGATAATCCAGAGCAGGAATCCCAGGAATGCACTGATTTCTTATCCTTGTTTTTACAAAACTGAGGTCACTGGTGATTAGAACTGATATTTTCCACTCACTCTTCACAGTTGTAATGTAATAAAAATTGAAATCACAGCAGCCTACAAAATAGTACTGTTAGGCTAAATAACACAGTAATTCAAAATAAATAGAACAATAATTCAAAATAGTTCAATCAATCAAGAGTGTTTATTATCTAATATCCACTTAGGTTTCAGCAGCTCCAGAATTCTGGATTCTGCTCTTTTACTGAACTGAATGTTCAGGATACAGGGTGTGACTCCACAACATTTATCTCTGTTCACTAGGCAGGTTTTAAAGTATGCTGATGATTTTGACTCCGATACCTGTTAAGTAATAAGCACTGAAGAACTTAGTTTCCTGTTTACCTGCTGCTCCTCCTTCCCTTAGGGCTACTGCTTGCCATGAAAACACCCACACTTTTAACTGTGTCACCAAAAAAAGTTTGACTTGCCTTAAAAACTCCAACTTTAAACATCAGACATTTAGCACACAGGGGAATGGGAACTTGGGAAATGGCAAAATAACCCAAAACAGTGAAAAGTAACAAAAGTTATTTGTGGTAACAGCCTCTGGGGAATTCAGTGTCTGGGTCATCAGAAGCCTAGCAGATGGATCTGTCTGTCACATGATGAAGGAAGTAAAAGAAGGTAAACTTCCCAGGGCTCTGTGCTTATGCCTCATCATTCCAATAGCCTGACTAGTCCTCAGAGCTGCTTCTGATCTGGAATTGAAGGATTGGGCAGTCTACCAGCTGGATCAGGGAATCACTTTCGCCAGGAACTATGACTTTCATTTGTTGCCAAAGTTCTTCTTTCTTAATGAGTGCCAGCAGCACTTGAACCTGCAATGGGTAGCAAGTCCACAGGAGAGAATGTGCCAGGATTTCACTGATGCTCAGAATGATGTGAATGATTAAATTTTTGTTTTTTTCAGTGAACAGCTTGCTTTCTTGTTTAGTAAACACCAAGCTAGCCAGGCTGTGCAGTACCACAGTTTACAGTTTAATTGAAGAGAAAACACTGTGGGTGTGCTGTACCTGCACTGAGGGAAAGCAGCAACTAGTGAAGAAGAACAGTTGTGGCAGAGAAAAAAATGCTGGCAAAACAGAATAACGAAAAGAGAGAGTAAGGGACTGGATGAAATTAAACTCAGGAATAAGCAAGATGTACTCAGTGTTTTTCACCAGAGATTCTATGCCAAGCTTTGGCTCTTATATTAAGTCTAGGTAGCACTGCAAGGTTCTTGCTTGACATAGATAAATTAAAGCTGCTTTGCGATTTGGAATCTGTGAAATCTCTCAGCACCTTTTGATACTTCTGAGAGTGGAGATGGTGAAAAGTGAAGAACAGTCTTGAGTTCTCATCCCACCCCCTGAGGAAGGGAGCTTGGGCAGCCTTGCTCACGCTGATCCTACATGAATGCCCATCAGTGCCTCAGCTGCTAAGCATACACAGCAGCATAACCTGTCTCCCCTCCCTTTCAAAGATCCAGCAAGCTGCACTCAGCTGTCCAGGTGCCAGGCACAGACAATCTTGTGGTAGCAGTGCCATATGAGCTAAAATCTTGCTTTCCTTTGAGGCAGCAGTGACCACTGGAGAGTGACACCTCTTTTCATACCATCTGAAAACATGTTGTGAGGATGACTTTGCAAATTCTTTCAGCTCTCATTGCCGGAAGGGCATTATGAAGGAAGAGCATTATCTCATTCACATTAATGCAATCCATGCTGTCATTGCATTTACATTCTGTCAGGGCTCAAAGTCTGAATCATAAGCTGGATTTTTTAAGGTGTTGGATGTATCTGCATCAAAAATGAGTTCCTTGCCTCTATGTCTTCCCCTTCCTTAGCAAATTAAGAGAGAAAGTAAACAGGTAAAGGCAGAATATTTTACTTGTAGAGACTTTATGGTATGAATCTGAGTTGTTATGGGATTTGGGCACAACTTCATGTGTTTCCTTTCCACCACACACACTCCCCTTCATTTGAGTCTTTGAAAAATTGTGTGTCCGTATGTTTAAACCAGTTTTCAGCACCTGGGATCTCATTTGGTTAAATTATGTGCTGTCTTTCTGTTAAAGCTGTCACAGTGTTTTGTGGACCAGGTGTAAGTTTAGTCTGCAACTTTTACTATGGTGTCTGCCTTATTAGAATTCTAATAATACTTGTTAAATTTTTCCTTTGCTCTTGGTGAGGAGGAAATTTTTATGAAGACAATTGTTCTTCCATCTGTGGTTATATCATTCAACTTTATTTTCTCTGTCCTGTGTTATTCCACCTACTACACTCATCATCCCTGCTCCTGCTGGTACAAGCTGCTGTCCCAGTCTGCTCCAAACGTTTAATCTGTGAATCTTGGTGTTTGTTCTAAGTCCTCCTTTGCTACAGTGTCCCTGTGAGTGAGCTGCTATTAGCCTTCCTCTCCTGTCAATCCTCCAAATTAATTCCTTTCACTTCAAATTCTTAGCTTGCTGCTGCTGCAATGTAGATTGTGTTCCTGATACTATGATTTTTGTGAGTAACTTTATGCTGTTTATTAGTGAAACCCAGCATGGTTCCCACTGCTTGATTGGATGCCTGTGCTGACCTAGCATGCAGCAGCAATTTCTTTCTCCCTCTTACAATGCTATTTTTGTTTCTTGCCCTCTTGATCATGACTAAGTTTTGTTGTTTTTTTTTAATCAGCTAATGCTCATTCATATAATTTTCTTTACCTCATCCCTGTCCAGTAAACCTGCCATGTTTGATTTGCTCTGCCATTTATTTGACTCCTTTGGCTTTGAGTGTGCATATGCACCTGCTTTATGTGGACTGTTTTCACTTTTTTCACATGTTTTTTTGAAAATATGGCCAATTTCAGCCAAACTTAGGGAAGTAAAGCTATCCAGAAAAATTAAGCTTCTACCCTTTCTGTGAAAGCTGGAGCACTGGACTGGGCTCCCCAGGGAAGCAGCCACAGCACCAGCCTGACAGAGTTCACAAAGCATTTGAACAGCACTCTCTGGCACATGGTGTGATTCCTGGGAATGGTCCTGTGCAGGGGGAAGTGTTGGATTCAATGATCCTCATGGGTCCCTTCCAATTTAGCAACTTCTGTGATTCTTTGTGATTCTGCGATTCTATTACTGTAGTAGAAGGCACATTTTAAAGACATTTTGCTAATGTATGTCTTTCTCAGTTGCCAGTATATATGGAATTTGTGTACAATTACTGTGAAAAATGAATCAAGTTTAATTATACTTAGCCGTTTAAAATTGATATCCTATGTTTTTTTACCATAGTAAACAAATTACTTTTTTTGTCTGAAGGCATATTTAATTGATAGACTGGTGTTTCTGTCTTTTTTGCATGTACCTGAAAGCTGCTTTTGACACCCTTCTTGCTTTTTCCTTTATGGGCCTCACAGGCTGCTCTTGAACAATTTTCTGCTATCCTGCTCTAAATCAGTCACTCCCACACTTAAGTAGTCAGTATGACTTCTTTTTTTTTTAACTGCATTTATCATATGAGTTTATTTTTAGCCCTTTTATCTTTTTTCTCCTGTAAAAAAATACTGGTTGAATGGAATCTCTCTTCTTTGGCTCTATCTTGCCAGAGGTTATTCGACTGAGACTGTCAATGGAAATACATGAAACTGAAAAGTCTACAACAGCAAAGAGTGGCTGTAAACCTTTACTGTCATTATAGAGGCAGTGAGGTCTTTCAGAGGTAAAATAAGTTCACAGTTCAGGCTATAGCTATATTATGTCTCATCCCTGGGATACATTAAAAAATTACTTCTGTTTCTGTACAGATTTCCTGGCATGGAGAATAGTGTTGGCATGGGTGACAGCATCTGTTTGGATGACTCTATTTCCAATTTCCAGAGCTCTTCAGAAAAGCTCTGTTACTTGTGAGAGTTTTTGCTACCGTTATTCTTACTTTGCTTTGCCCCACCCAAAGGTAATTTTCTTTATCATCTATTAATTTCAGTAATGATTTTTTGCATGGACATGGTAAGATCAGCAGTGGAGTTGTTTTAATTGAATGCAGTTGAATGAAATAAAACAAGAAGATCAGGGTAAGGCTGTGCAAGGAAAGGACTGTACAATACAGGGCTCTTAATAGGGAGGTGAGGATGGTTGTCACAGGCTATAATGCTTATGAGGGGCAAACCTTATCTCTAGTACTAGATTTTTCCATTTTCCATTGTAGGTCTGTCACCTACACCTTCCATCTCCTTGTCTGTGTTAACCTCAAATGTAAATACTTTTCACCAAAAATTTCCCACCTGACATTTCAGGCAGGAGGGAACAGTTTAACATGTTACCTGTGGAGACATGTTTAATTGTCATTCCTTGCCTAGGTTCTGTCAGGTACTTTCCTCAGCACTGCCTTTTTTGGTGAAAGATTATCCTTCATTGGTGAAGGTGGGTCCGTTCTAGATGTCATGAAACAGCAATTAGGTATTTCTTGTTTTCTGTATTGTCATTAGAATCATAAGGATTCTTTCCATCTCGTGTTAAGATGCTTTCTGAATTCAGAGATTCACTAAATATGTTGTTCAAAATTATCATGCTCGAGAGAAAGACATAAATTTCATTGAGTGACACTTGCATAACTCATCTTTGATATCTTTTGTCAGTGAGGGACCTACTCATCCCCCTGCCCAGGCTTGAAACTGAATATAACTAAAGTTAAGCTGTCTTTCTTTAGAAGAATGAATAAATAAAAGAATGGAAATTTATAGTGTCTGGCAGTGTAACTTCAGAATCTCTGGGAAGGATGTTCAAACACTTTCTTGCATGCTAATATTATTTTTTATCACAGTTGACTACTATGTTTTTTAAATTACCTCTAAATATATCTACAGCAGTGCAAAACTATGCACATTTCTACAGAGCATTTTGTACACAACCCAAAGGAGAATGGGGGAAGAGATCCACGGTTATCTAAGGAATGAGGAGGAAGATTTTTTTAGTGCAATACCCAAGAAAAGGAGAATAAAATTTGGTGTGAGAAAATTTTAAAGAGTTACATTGAACCTAGTTGCAATTTTAAGATCCTGTTTTACCCAAATGAGCAGAGTCGTATTGGCAGAGGGCTATAGAGAGAAAAGATGTGAAAAATAAAAGGACTTAATAGCATGGGCAAGACTCATGCTTTTGACAGCTTCTGAAAGCTCTGTTCCTGTACCCAGTCAAAATAAAATTCCCATGCCAAGTTGCCAGAGATACATTCACGTACAATATAAATTTGAGATGAAGAGTGCCATAAACATGGTACAGGTTTGGCTTCTGTAGGAGAGAAGTTCTTTAATCTGTAATGCAAATCTGAAGAGCTGTATAATGAACGTAAAGAGCAAGATAAGAAAATCATGTAACTTAAAATTGCTGTGGAGGAAGTTATTTTTAGAATGGTGCAAGTAGGAACAATTTAAAATTACTGCATAGTGCAAAAGATTCTTTTCCATAAGAGGGCAAATTGTGGAATGCTTACATCACAGTTTCTGAGTGGAGACTAGAAAGAAAATCTGTGTACTGAATTTCTGGAACAGGGATCTTGCCTTTCAGTAACCCTCTTTACCTCCCCGGCAGAGATCTGAAGGGACTGATTATTTCACACCAAACTTAGTCTCAGATAACTAGCAAGAAACACAATTTTCCATTAACAGAGTGTAGAATGAATCAGTCTGTTTTATAGCATGCCCTCTTGTTGTTAGCCTGTGAAAGCTTTCCTAAGATAGTACAGGTAAAAGTAGCATTTTCTTTAGAGTGATCCACTATAGTGTGCTTTGCTTTTCCGTGCAGAATAGAAAATTTTATTGACAGGAACTTATCACAATAATAATAATAATAATAATATTTCATTTGGTATTCCACATTCCTTCACCAAGTTATAGGGTAGGGATCTAACACACACCTTGACCACAATATGTCCTTTTTACCTAAAATCATCATCTAGCTGCATCTAAGTTATTGCTGTTACAACAGACAGCTTCCTCTGCTGATGCATTTTCATCCCCAGCTACTGATGTTGGACACGAAGCTCCACTGGCAGAAGTGCTGAGAAGGACAGGAACTCTGAGCCAAGCCAGCAGGCTCATAGGGCACTTCCCTGTGACTGACCACAGGCATGTGTTCCACCAGAGCTCCTGCCTAGCTGTACCATAAGGATGAGCTCTTTTATGTTGGGAATCACAGAGGGAAGAGTGCTTGGAGTATCAAGCAGCAATAAAGACAGGAGCATCTATTGAAGGAGACCAACCGTGTGCCACAAGTAGCCTGAACAAATTCCTGCTTCTGAGGGAATAATTTTTGTCCTATGCTGTAATAAGTAAACTTTTGGTTTAGGCCCTGACAAAAGTTATCTTAAGAGTAAAATCAGCAGCTGCAGATAGTGACCCAGCTGCAGACAGAATATTTTCTGGCCCAGTGGAAGAAAGTCAGGGTGCTGAGGAGGATGCTGAGGTATGGCAAATTGTTCCATGTCCTCCCATTGTGTGTACCAGAAGTGCTGTGAAGTGCTCAGGTGTTGCCACTAGGTGTTACTCTCTCAGAAAGGAGAAGACTGACTGTGTCTTTGGGAAAACCAAAAGAACATGTGGGAACCTAAGCTGACAAATTATTGCTGGAAACTTTCAGCAATAATTTGAAAATTATACATATTAAGCTAAAAATATTTTTTTAAAATCTGAAAGTTTCCAGGATTTTCCCTGCACTGTGATTTGGGAGACATCCAGACTCATAATTGAGGGAGGCATGCTATGTAGATGCAAGGATGAAGACAGGAAGTAGATTTGACCAAAGTGAAACAGCTCATGGGGCATGGAAGTACCCCTGCAGCATGCAGCTCTTAACCCTTTTGAACTATGAAGGACAATTTTCGTGGCTGGTACAAAGGAAACTAAATGATCTGATGGAGTTTTAAGTGGTAAATAAAACTTAAGTGAAATCTAAAGATTTCACTGAACAAAATACGTACTGGTGGTTCAACAAAAAATAATGGATATGGGACAACTCGTTTGGCAAACGATAGGTTGTCTAAAGTCACATTTTTTCTCATTGCTCTGGTGAGTAAGTGGAGAAGAGCAGGATCATGGATAATTGGTTTGATGTGGCTGATCTACTGCAGCTAGTTGTTATTGTAGTGTCTAAGCCCTATCAGTCTCATTCTAATATTTCAATTGCATGTGTGACCAAAATAATTTTAAGCAAGTGAGTTAAATTATTTTAGGGGGCTGATATTAGTAGTTTGTAATGTCTTTCCAACAGTTTTGGTTTTGGCAAATTAATATTTTCTAACACTTTGCCCTCATCTGTACCCAAAATAAAAAGAACCTAGACTTAAAATATTTTGTTGAAAAGATCATGACCAAACCAATCATGGGAGCTGATCGGTATAAACAAATATGTCACTGATCTGTTTGAAAACTGCCTCAACATCTGTTACTGTTTGGCAGAGGGGCACAGGATGTACAGATTTTTAAAGCCTTCTAAAATGCTCTCATATTTATTTAATGATTGATATTTCATTGCAATTAATAATCTGATAAATTTCTTCACCAGAGGTAGGAGGATGAGAGAAGTTAACAGACAAGCACATCTGCTAGTCTTGTGGAGATCCAGCAAACTTTTAAACGAAATTCAGACTTGGAACTCCTTTAGAGTTTATTTTCATCCTGAAATCCAGAGAGGATAGTAATGGGCTGAAAGGAAGCACACTGTACTGCCGTGGAATGTGTCCCAGAGGAGCCTTTACAATTGGTCTATCACCAGTTTCATTAGTCAAATGTTTTCCCTGGAGAAATAATGGGAGGCTGGCTGTTTTCCTAGCAAGTGAATACCACCATCTATGATACTTCTATGCTTTAAAATACTCCATCTCACAAATGATAGTAATCATGTAGTTATAATCAGAGTGGAGAAAGACTTCTGAAAATACTGTTCAGAAATGCTGTGAGCAAGAAAGATGTTTAAAAATATATATATAATTCATTAAATGGCAGAAAAGTGTAATTTTGAAATGAAGAAAGATAATACTTGCCATCTTAAATGTTCAAGTGTTCTATTCAAGATAATTTTGTTTGCATTTGAGATATATTATCTTTAAATCAGATATTCAAACTTTAATGTAATTAGATGTTATCCTCAATAAGTTTCATAGTATTAAAATGTTCTGTAAGATGATAAGTAGATATTCCCAAGCTGATCCTAAAAGAACTCGAACCAGAGCAGTGTAGTCACTCCACTAGTCTCATCCAGTCTGTTGCTTAGCCTGGCAGCAGCTGGTGGAGCTGAGATTGGAGCTGAAATCATTTGCAGCATTTTGCAGTGTTCCATAGATGACCACCTGCTTTGCCTGAGGCCAGGCTGAGATCCCCTGCAAGAAACACCCAGCCTGAAGCTCCTACACTTCCCTGGGAGCCTGCAGCCAAACTGCTTTTTCTTTTCCAAGGCTAACTGGCTAAACATGGCTGAATGTTGGCTAAGCATCAGGTTCATATCTTTGAATTGGGCACTTCACTGGGACACACAACTGTGTTCTCAGGCAGCTGAATTTACAAAACTAGGGACATAAACTTAGTTCCTCGTTTAACTTAGCTAGAACAGCAGCCAGTGCTGGCAAAAAAAAAAAAAAAA
>VYXD01015352.1:467335-482146 GCA_013397195.1 Hylia prasina
TAGCCTGGATATGTTTTCTGGACATTCTTTCTTATCACAGAATCAACAAGGTTGGAAAAGACCTTTGAGATCATCAAGTCCAGGTGACCAAATGCCACCCTGTCAACTATAACATGGCACCAAGTGCCACAGCCTATCTTTCCCTAAACACTTCCAAGCACAGAGTGTCCACCACCTCCCTGGGCAGCCCATTCCAAAGCCCAGTCACTATTTCTGTGAAGAAAAAGCCTGGGTACTCCTTCTACTGTGCCTTTATGGTTCATGCAGTGATTTTATGTGGTGTTTCTCTTGATAATTGGAATAGATTTTCAGGAGCTGATTAAAGATAAGTAAAATTGTCAGAGGCAAAATGGAGTAATTGCTTTGTTCTTCAGAGACCTTAAGAGAAGTGGCTGGCACTCAAATGAGAATTTTCTTATCCAGGATTTTCTATGAAAGTGAGAGATGATAAATAGATGTGTTCCTTTTGCAAACCACTCAAAAATGCTTCAGTACACAGTATTATTACAAACCACTATTACAAGTTATTTGCTAGTGATGCATGAGTGAGTTAAAAGTGGTTTGGACATGAATTATTCCTCTTGGGAACATCTACTATTCAAATAAATATTAGACAGCATTTGGGTGTAAAAATGTGGGAGAAGAAAAAAAGAAAACATGAAAGAAATATAGAATTATATGTATATAATATATCATAAAACTGTAGTAAGGGTGTGGCAAGAGAGCGGGTACAAAAGAGAGGAAAAGTCATAGAGAAGATGGTTATTATTTTTGTTCATTTGTTGAAGTTTATGTGCCTCTCAAGGGACATGACAGAAATGTGTGACTTCTTTGAATCTCAGCATTTTCCCTCTAGTACGAAAGAAGCAAGGGTTTCTTGTGAAAATGAAAGTTCAGTTGTGTAAATAAAAGCCATGTGGATGTGGTTCAGTTTGCAAATGGCTCCAGTAATGCAGTGCATGATGGTCTTCAGGGATTGGCAGTCTGGAGGCTGTGAAGAGACCTCATTGCTCACAACATCACAACAGGAGAGGAGCAGAGGCTGGAAACTTGTGTTAGGAGGAGTAAACTCTTATCCTAAGTTATGATACGTGTGCAAGTTTTCTTCTGCAGTGTTAAATAAGGGCTGTAAAGTGCCACCTGAATTTAACACTGTTCATGTCAGGCTGAAAAAGAACCGTCAGTCATGGCTTTATAACTTTAATTAACTTGGTCTTCATTTACAAACCGCCAAAAAGTTTGAAGTTACACTACAAATGTGATATCACTCTTTTCACACTGCATGTACTCCTGTAAGTTTCTGCATATGTTTTTGATCTATGTATATCAGAACTATATACCTTGTGAAACAGGGTTCTGTCATACTATGAATTATGTGGTTTTTAAAAAATTCCGAATATCTAGATAGATATATTTGTCCCTGTAAAATATCCTTATTTTATTTCAGGGATTCTTATCACTCTGTAGGTCTCTAACATTTCTTCCTGTTATCCATATATTGACAGACACTCATAACATTTTTGTCCTTCTAGGCACACACTTTTGTATTTTGACTGTTTTTGCCTTTTTTAGTTTTACCTGCTGCTTTCTGTGTGGCAGAGATTGGGTGTTACTAGCATTCAAAATTACATTCAGGAAATGTGTAAATTGCCTGGAGAGCAGTAGAAAGATGCTGCATCCATTTCTTGCTGTAATTGAGTAAGATAATGAGGCCACAGTTTTCACCTTGAGTGTCACCAGGAGCTCAGGGATGGGGACTGGTATGATTTTCATATGGATCATGTAATTTTTGCGCATTTGAATGGCTTGTGCAAGCTGTCAGGGGACTGGACTGTTGGTGTTGGTGGCCAGCCTGTTGCTAAACAAATGCAGGATTTGCACTGGTACAGAGGTGGGTTGAGTGTAAGCTGGCATGTGAAGTGCTTAACAGTGTTTGGGAGATGGTATGGGCTGTTTGGAAGGGATCTGTCCTGTGAATCCAGAGAGCTCATGCCTGCTTATGCTTTCCTTGCCAGACTGCTGGCTATCTCTCGCTGGCAAGTTACTTTTCCTGTCTGTGCTGTTGCTGCTTTGGCAGTTTATGTGTCTTCCTTATTTAAAAGGAAGATTGTGGTGGTGTGGATTGTCACAGACTGCATTGTCACAGAGTATGCACCATGTATTTGTGCCTTGCTGTCACAAGGCACTGCTGTGAGCTGTCAAAAATCTCAGAGAACTTTCAGCTGTCAAAACCTTTTGTAGTTTCCCTGGCAGAATATTTTGCTGTGGCCATTCTGTACATTCCTGTTTTGGGATTTTTGCCTGCTTCTTTTTATTCCCTGCAATTACCAGCTCCACTGCCATTATTTTTTAACACACACATACAGATATACACACACAAACACACAGCCTCCTCCCAGTTTTTTACATATTGCTTCTCATATGGTTTTCTTTGTTCCTCTCCTCTTTGCAGTAGAAGTGCCTCTCTTCCTGGAAGGTTTTTGCTGGTGCTTCTTACCTACTGCTGTGACTTTGCTTTGAAGGATCATCACAATTCACTAAAAATCTTTTGGGTAGGAAGCAAATTAAAATGGCAGTCAAAGAATGCTCAGGTCCTTTATAGCCTGGACACTGGAGTACTCAGATCTGAATGACAACACTTGCTCTGTGGGCAAAGCAGCCACTAAGTCTGAGTTAACATGATAGAAGCTGATCCAGTTGCTAATGGACTTCCTTAAGGAAGCTTAATTTGGGGGCTGTTGGTTTCCTTCTTGTGAAATGGAGTGTGAAGTGAAATGAAGCTGAGGGAAGGTAGGTAGGTAGGAAGAATAAGAAAGTAGGAAGAAATTTCCTCCAGATGGGCTGCCTGTTTTGATTTTGCTTTGAATGTTGTCTTCTTTTTTTTCCTAGGTTGGCTTGACTTCCCAGACACAGATTTTAGTCTAATCCTGAAATATTTGTAATTTAAATGTATTTTAGTTATCATCAGCTGCAGAAGTACATAGAAGACAAAAAAACAAAAAACAAACAACAAACAACAAAAAACCCCAACAAACAAACAAAAAAGAAATGTGCTTTTAGTTCACTGATAATGTAAATGCTGGGTTGGGGACCATCTCATTTTCAACAAGACCAAATTAGTTTTGAAATTTTTGCTGAACTGGAAGTTTAAAAATAGTTGACTTTTAAGTAGGTGTGCAGTGTTCTGCTTTCAGGCTTTCTACACTTGGTTTTAAAATGAGTGGAAAGAAACTGTTGAAACAGCAAGAAACTTGTCTTAACAGCACAGCTCTATGTTTGATATAGCACTGGAGTCTTAGAAGTTATGTTTCTCTTGCTGGAAACTGTAACTTAGTGTTTTTACCTGAAGTGGAGTGTACCTCAGACAATTTTAGTTTTCAGTTATAATGACATTTATTAGCTACTCAAGTTTTCTCTATGTGATGCTTAGTACTTCCTTAGAGAGTCCAGTGACAGAGGTGAGAGAGGTGAAGTTTTTTATTGTTGTTGTATGGGTCTGGCCAGGCTGGGATCTGATTCTTTCCTTTGCTGATCAAATACTCTGTGATAGTTCAGGCTTCTCAGGGAACTGCACCTGATGACAAAAGCATTGTATAAGCAAACAGAAAACTACCTGCAGGTTAGAAATTTGTGTTCCCATCCCTACAGCATAACACTTTAGAAATGAAAGGCAAGGAATTATCAAAGGAAAGGAAATGGTTAATAACCCATAAAGTATTAGAAATCTTAGGTAAAAAAGAATTTTAGAGAATTGTGTGAAAAAGCTTTTTCTGGCAGCATGCTGATTATATATGTAGAGGAGAGAGAGATTGGTTACATATTATAAAGCCTTAATTGGCAGCCACCTGAGTGAAATATTCTTTTTTGGATCTAAGGGCTATAAAATTGTCCCTCCCTAGACAAGGGGTTAATATAATTTTCCAGGTGTCCTCAAAAAGTTGTTGCTTAGAGAGTGAGCTGCTTCTGACTCCTGTAATAGATGAGAAATTCATGCCCCTGCTTGGACCAGAAGGTAATAGGAAAGTGGTATTTGTGGTTTGCAGACTGGCTCTGCTTGCAGAGAGAACACACCTCTCCTTGACCTTCACACACCCAGCTAGCTGAAAGCATTGGCAGTCAAAGAAAATGGTCTCTTCACAATGGATCAAGCAAGGATGGCAGGGGCTTTTCAGTATTCTATAGTAGTTACTAATGGAAAAATAACAGCTTAAAATAATTCTCTGAAATGTTAGGGCTGAATGAGCATAACAAAGAAGGATACTTATTTATCGAGGCAGTGTCAATAAAGTACACTTTAGCAAGATATCTGAGATGTGGTGGTCCAAAGCTGGAATTTCTGTTCAGTGAGAAATATCAGCAGTCGGTGTTTTAGCTATATCTGAAGCAAGCAGGAGATTTTTATAAAGCTTTTCAAAATCTTTTCTTATGTAGTTATTTGAAATGGAATTATTTACTAGTGTGCATATGATGTAGTTTTTGAAACTTCCAAGCTAAGTCCTTGAGATTGGAAATTAGGGTTTATGGTCCCTTAGTATACATGGCCTAAATTTCCTGTGCATCCACAGTTTGGTATCACACAGGTGAAAAACTCTGGTGTTGCGTATAGCAGGGGCTACCCTGGAAAAGCAGACTTGGAAAGCCCAAAGACTATCAGGCTAATTGTCTGGGACCTGTCTTGGTTTTGTTAAACATCAGTGGCAACTTAGATATTTTTAGAAAGCATTTCAGGCTTAGTGATTCTAAATTTTCCAGTTAAATTTATTTCACCTGAAAATTTCCAGTGTAACAAGTGCATATGACAGAACTTCATCCTTTACGAGTACATAAAATACATTGCTGTATGTGTATTTATGTTATTAGTCTACAGCTTTTGGCCCACTGGTTTGAGTGGACATCTAATTCTGGTGGTTTTGAGAGTTGCATGTAATTGCTGTTGAGTCACATCAATGCCAATGCTAGTTCACCCTTGCACCACAAAGAGTGGTGCAAGTATAAAACAGAATGAAGATACCAATTTTTGTCCTTATCTGAAGCAGAGACTATGTTACCTTTAATATGGAAACTATGAAGCCTAGTGATGGATAAGGATGTTCCATCTTTGGTTAACTGGAGAATATACAATCAAAAAATATTTCTTTTTTGTGGGCAACAACCAGCGTGAAAGGGAAATATGCCCTCAAGGTGTAAAAATGGAATAACCACACATATAGAGAAAAAATAGAAAACCCACAGAAATGCTTTTATGAACACATAAGCTATCAATCTGGAATGTAAATTAAGAACCTGTGTGGAAAAAAAAAAAAACAAGGACCAAAGATTAAAAAACCAGTGTCTAGTGAGAAAAAGTCTTTCTGAGTAGTTGCAGTCTGATGTAGCCTAAACAACCAGACAACGTCAGGCAGGTCCTGGGTTTCTGTTATTGCCTTCCTGTGGGTCATTAGCTGAAAACAGAGGAGTCAGAATTTTTGTCTGATTTTTGTTATTGACGCCAATAAGAGAAGACTTCAGCACTAAAACTTAAGTCCTGAGGTTCCTCATTTATTTCAGACAGCTCCTATATGCATCCTAACTTCAGGATAATAGCACAGATGCTGGTGAACCTCGCATTTATAGGCTTTTGCAATCCCCTTCCTGTGTGCTGGTGATTCTTTCCCCTCCCTTGCAGTTAGTCTTTGGTTGTTGTTTTACAGGTTTTACTTGTTAAATGTTTTCCAGCTGGCAATGAATCATTATGTGCTACTTAATCTGCTTTCCACTGCTCTGAGGGTTTCTTTTTTTATTAATAAGAACAATAGCAAACTGAAACGCATGTCCTTTTCATAGTTATTATTTGCAAAGCACGTTGTTCCAGGCCACCTTGCACCTCTGTCATAAATAAAGCCTGTAACAGCCACTAAACATACATACAATGAATATTAAAACCAGTGTTCATTTGGCACCGATTTAAAAATAATAGATTTACACTCTGTGTGGATCAGCAGTTTTAATATTTGGCTGAATCTGAATTCCTTTTATCTTTTGGCTGAATCTGAATTCTTTTTATCTTGCAATTAAGCCATTTATTTTATACAAATGTTGCTCACATGACAGAGTTTACACAAGATAAAACAAAACAAGCTCAGGAGCTCTCCCTGTGAGAGGAAAAAGGTTATTTCTAAGTCACCACATTCTGGTTTAAACCAAACAATAGTAGGAAAGTAGAAAGTGAGAATGGATTCACATCAATATTAAGAATTAAGAGTTCACTCAGGAAAGCTCAGGCTGTATGAAAGTCATACCCTGTCTGAAGAAATACAATAAGCTGTAGTTAAGAAAAAAAAAAAGATTAATTTCTGCCACTGGCATTTATAACTGGGAAAAAACACTTAAATGTTCTTCCACACTGTAGAACTGGACTTAGAGCTGGCAAGGGACCCTAGAAATATTAGGAACTTGTCATAAACTCTCTAGGCTAGACTTGGATGTGTCTAGAAAGTTCAGTGCTGTTATTTGTGAGAGAAAAAGAGAACTGGGAACTGTTTCACTGTTGGAAACTTTCACTTCTTAAATATAGTTTGGAGAACAAATGCCACTAACAGTGGTAGGCAAAAAACATGTTGGAGAGACAACAGCTTGCAGATTTAATCACCAAATGGTCACTGAAAAAAAAATGAGAGGAAGGTCCTGTATCTAGGTCTATTTTGGACTTCTAACCGAGGCATTGCAGAAGGTAACCTTGGACCAACTGACCACATGTAGAGAGTTTAAATTAAATGGAAAATAAAAGTCTGAATTGATATGCATATGACAATCTGAAGTTAGTTGAACCTAATTGCTGAAGCGTATGAATGCTAAGGAGGCTTTGCTTTTCTTCAAAGATACAACAAAATATCTAAACTCCCTATTCCTAGAAAAAGAACAATGTTTTTAGAAGCAGGTTCCAGTTTTAACATCTTCATCCACACAAGAATTTGTGTCTACATCAGTCTATTCAGTGTCACCTGGTAAATTAGTTAAACATTGAATTATCCAACTCTGTTAACAATATGGAATTTGTTCAAATTTTAAACTTGAAGTTTGGCTGTAAATATCTGTAAGGGACATAATTGTTGTTGATGTGGGGAGAGCCTGTTCCCATTCCCAAAGCTGCCAACTTTTTCCTTACCTTGTTGAGTGTCTCAGTGGATCCTAAGTCATACAAAGGCTATGCTGAGAGGCAACACTAGACATAATTTCCATTTTCCCTTTTTTCCCCAGTTTGTTTAATTTTTATTACAGTGTTTCCCAAGTTATAGTTTATTTCTGGTATCAGACAAGGCCTAGGGTCAGAAGACTGCTTGCACAATGATGGGGGGGGGAAGGTGTAGTAGAAGTGAAAGCAGAGGATGTAAAATGCCTCTCAAGGACTTGACTGCCTGTGGTGGCAAGGTTGGCTGAAGGAGCAGTGCAGCTTGCACAGCTGTGCGTGCTGAGTCAGCAGATGTGCTACATACTGCTGGAACACACAGTCTGCCTTCTTGCCCCTGAAAACGCTTGACTGAGGCAAACTCCATCCTCATGGGTAGGTGTTTTTCAGATGTGATTTTTATGTCTGATGGCAGGTTGAGGAAAAGGGCTGCTGTGCTGCTCTTGCTAACCTGGTGTTGCAGGTGCGATATAAACCTTACTCAAGGCCTTCAGAGACTTCCTTTTATTCTACCTTGCAAACATGAAGAGGCTAATTAATTATCAAACTGGCTGGCATAATTCAAGCACCTGCTTTCAGAAACTTAATAAGTTCAGTTACAGAAACTGCTGTGCTATACAACCCTCATCACAGACAACCCTCCCATATGTCTTGTTTGTAGGTACTCTATTTTTTACAGAGCATAGTCCTGGGAACCCCTTAACATTTATGCTTGGAAACATTCTGCTCTCCTAGGGCTCTGTTTCCTGGTGCAGCTCACACTGCTCCTCCACTGCTGGGTATTAGGGTAGGCAGGGAGTCCACCCCTGCCTGGTGCCTCCAGGCTGGGCAGAGGGACCCATGCTCAGACAGCCAGCTGTTCTGCTCCTGCCTCCCTGCAAGCCATTGTGGGACCTTGGATAAATTTTTCATGCTCCTTTTTCTCTTTGTACAACTCCTTTTTTTGTTAGGTTGAAAGCTCTTTGAACTTTGTATTATCTCCATATACTGTGGTGAATACAACAGACCCCTGAACCCTTTTAGGTGCTCCAGTTTCTACTGCAATGTGAATAATTGCTAAACTAAACTGCATACGATGCTATTTATTTTCAAATACAGTTTTCTTATTGAAGCAAAGGGCGACCAATCCTTCAAAAGGCTGTGCTGTACTATGGCTCTGGTAAGGATATTGTCAAATGTCCCTGAGGGTTTTTATGATTCTCCCATTTCATTTTTCTGCTAGTAAGTAGTTATATAGACACCAGCTTTTCATAACAGCTGGTTGCTCAAAAACTCTGTTCTTACCAATACTTGAAAGAACATTACGTTCACATATTGGTATGCATCAGGAATAGGCAGCTTATCACCTTGGATGCCCTATCCTTGCTACTGCTGAGAATTTGGTCCTGAAGGACCAAAGGACTGCATTGGTATTAAGGACTGCATTGGGTCTGGCTGAGGCAGAGTTCATTTTTCCGCTCCCAAATACCATGCTTTTCTCAAAACCTCTATGTTCCTGTGTTTCAGCCCCAAAAACTCTAGTGAGGTGACCCTCTATGCCAATCCTCCAAAGCTTTTCTATCTCTTCCTTTTGCATCAGGACAGTGGAGAAAAAATATAATGAAGGGCTCATGGATTGAGATAAAGTCTGAGATCACTCAGCAAATACTGTCACACACAGGCAAAAGAGACTCAATTTTGGGATATTATATGAATTTTTTACTATCAAAATCAGAGCAGGATAATGAGAAGTAAAACCAGACTTTATAACATCTTCCTGACTCCCTTCCCTCCTTCCCAGCTCTGCCTTTTTCCCCTCAGCAGTGCAGGGAGACAGGGAAGCAGGGTTATGGTCACTCCACTGCATGTTGTTCCTGCTGCTGCTCAGGGAGGAGGGAGCCGTTCCCCTGCTCCAGTGTGCATTCCCTATGGGAGCCAGTTCTCCATGAACTTCTCCAAAGTGAGTCCATCCCACAAACAACAATTCCCCATGAACTGCTACAATGTGGGTCATTTTTCCATGGGGTGCAGTCCCTCAGGCACAGCTGTGTCCAACCTGGGTGCCCCACAGGGTCACGAGTCCTACCAGGAACCTGCTCCAGAGTGGGCTCCTCTGCCCTTGGATCTGCATGTCCCTGCCAGGAGCCTGCTCCAGTGTGGGTCTCCCCCATAGGTGCAGGTGGATCTCTGCATCCCTAGTGACCTCCATGGGCTGCAGGGGTACAGCTGCCTCACCATGGGCTTCACCCTGGGTTTCAGGGGAACTGCAGCTATGGTGCCTGGAGCACCCCCACTGACCTTGGTGTCTGCAGAGTTGTTCCTCTCACATATCTTTACCCTGCTTTTCTTTGGCCACCATTACATCTATCCAAGATTTTTTTTGTTCCTTCTTTTTAAATTGTTTATCACAGAGGTATTCCCATAATTTCTGGTTGGCCCAGCCTTGGCCATTGGCCATCCTTGGTCCATCCTGGAGCTGGATGGCATTGGCTCTGTTGGACACAGAGGAAGCTTCTGGCAGCTTCTCACAGAAGCACCCCTGTAGCCCTTGTTACTAAAACCTGGCCATGCAAACTCAATACAAGCATAACGTTTTACAAAAGACCAAGCAGAAATTTTCTTTTTTTAAAAAAGCTAGTTTTTGGAGAGGTGGGGAATAAGGAATTTTTGCTTCCTCTGTGACTGTGGTACAAGTGCCAGTAACTATTTTTACACTCTATATACATTCATCAGAGATTCTGTTGCACAGTCTGTAACACAAACTGGTAATTCTGCAAAGGAAAAAATAAGCAGGTGATTGCATGTCTTTGAACGCATTTAAGCTGCTTAACCATCATGACTCAGCAACATTTAAAAATGATGTTATGAAGTAGTGTAGCATTCAGAGAACGTGTGTGTTAGTGGGGTTGCTCTTGTCCATCCTGTGTCATGTCCTTGCCTCCCACAATTTCATTGCAAGCAAAGGCACAGAAGAGACTTTTGTTATTTACTTTTGGAAAATAATTTCAGACTACTGTGGGTGAGATGAAAAAAAAATTCTTTTATGAGGTTATAATTTTCCTATAAACAAGTATAATACAAGAAACCTATTAATTTATTTGCATGCTAAAAGCATTAAAATTCTGCTTAGAAGCTTGCAGCATGGTTACTGAAATAATATTGGCATTTTTCTACTAAGAATATGAGCTGTATTTCTGTGGATCAGTGCTGCGTAGGGGTGGGGAAATGAAATCCAGCAGCACTAGATATATGTGTTAAGTTAAAAAAGCATGTAAGGAAACTCAGGAAGTAAATGATTGACAATGCTGGCCTTTAAAAAGGCATAATTAGTCTGTAACATTACTGCCTATTGAGGCTTGTGCTTCCAATTTGTCTCAGGCTGCTGCTGTTTTTGTCCTGTGTCTGACTGCAGAGTCAAAAAGGAACTGGCACATGGGATTTGATTGTTTGCACACAGGAAGGTTAACACTGAGTGGGTTTTTGAAATCTCCTTGAAGGAAGCTTTGATTTTTTTGAACAGGAAGGAAAATCTTTAAAGTTGCCTCATGGAACTGAGTGGGTTTTTGAAATCTCCTTGAAGGAAGCTTTGATTTTTTTGAACAGGAAGGAAAATCTTTAAAGTTGCCTCATGGAAGCAAAGCTCTTCCAAATATGTGGAATTTTTGTCACTACTACACTAGTTATTTTGTATTGTATTAGGGTGAGCAGCAGAAGAATTTAGTCTATTTAATGCCACAAAGAAGTCAGAGGGAGACTACACTAAAAATAAAGAATCAGAACAGTTATTATGTAGGCCAGGACAGAGTGAATACATGCGTATAACATTATCTGCTACATACAAAATATGAAATTTAAGTGCACATAAAGTGCACTTAGACATTTGGGAATTTGCATTGAATGTCCTAAAGATCCTGAGGATATGTGGATGTTAAATGTGAAGGAATATGAGCTTTTAATTAAAAAAAAAAAAAAAAGCTTCTTTATATTTGCACATTTCCATGAGAAATCTTCTGCTGCTTTTTGATTTACTTAAAATTTTCACCATTGTTTTCTAAGACCATAGGATTCTTCTGCACAAAGGCCCCTGAGGCATCACAAGAGTTACAAAGAAAATGTTCTCCTACAGGCAAAACTGCAAGTCTATGCAGCTGTTCCTACAGCTGTCATTTATGACAGTGTTAACTCTTGCACTACTTTATATTTTGGAGAGAAATTAGTGTAATAGATCAAAGGCATTTAAAAAAGAGAATGAATTCAAATAGTTGTCTGAAGTTGTAGCTCTTTTAGGGACCCTATCAGAGAACTTTGAGTATGTGAAGTTGATAACACAGCATCTAGGATAATAAAATTTGAAAACTGAGGAAGTATTTCTTAGAAGCCTGTTGGTGGAAGAATTTATTGTATGTCATATTAATTCTGTTGTTATTTTATTCTATGGTTAAATACGTACTAGCCACTTAAAATTGTAATGCATAATTTGTAAAATTCAGTGTCATTGGAGATAAAGATCTTCACTATTTTTTTTCTACCTTTCCATTTCTTGGTCATGTATAGGACCTTTGGATTTACCACAGCAAAAAAAATCAGTGGGTTCCAGAAGATCTGTGTGAAGAGAATAAATTCAAGTGTAAATCTCTTGTAAATAAATGCATAGACTTAAAACACACCATCAAGGCACAAATGTAGGCATCTGTAGAAAATCTTAAAATTTAAAACAATTTGAAAGAAAAAGGTTCTGCTTTTCCTCTTGCACAACTTTTGTGGTTCCAAGTTCTGACTGATGTGATTCTTTCAACTCTTAAACATCATGAACTTGCTTCTTTGAGAGATTTCCACAGACTGGGAAATTCCAGTATCAAGGTACATAAATAAAATTTTATTTTCATCATCCGGTTTCTCTAAATGAAAGGATCAGATATGTAGAACTTCTTTGTGGTTTTGAAGCCAGTAATTGCTGCTTCTTGTCATTGTTGTTGCCACTGACAATGTATGATAGGAGAAATAAAGAGACCCTGGGAAGAAAATTTTATAAAATACACAGGAGATCAGTGGTTCTGGGAATGATGATGTGATTTTTATGCTCATTTTAGAACCGATTTTGCATGTGGCATTGTCTAACAAACTTGCAGCTGTGAATTTTTTTTTTACTAGTATCTAACTATTTTGACAATTTGAAGATAATGAATGATTTAGATTTCTTGTGATAAGGTACTTGATTTTCTGAGTGAAGCAAAGACTCAGTACCATGTAGGCTGCTGGATTTGATGACAACTGGGCAAATTCCTGTTACTGAGATAGGGGAGTGATCCAGAAAATCAAGCACCAGCCCTTTTCCTTTTCTTATTTCTTACTCCACTGCTGTCCAAATTACCAGCTATAGCCTCATTCTTTTAAGGCTAAGGCAAATTATTAGAAGAGTTTTTCTAGAATATGGGAATGTGACTGTGCACTTTTGGTAGTAGTCCCAGCAGCAGAAAATATCTAAAGTGCATCCCACTGAGGGGCATTTGAGGACTGTGTGTTTTTAAGTTAAGGAAAGAAGATGCAGAAAATGTTGACAACAGTTTGTTTCATCCCAAGGCTTCATTTGTGAAACACAGGATTCTTTACAAGCTACCAGGTAGGTTATTGACACAGTGTGTTACAAAATTGCCTCACAAAGGGAAATGTATTTAAATCTCATGTGCAGTTAGCAGATGGATTAATTAGAGTAAGTTATTTGTGATAGATAACCAGCCAATGGGTCAAAGTAAGGTTATTACAAGAGCTGGTTATGATTTGTGAAAAAAATAAGTATTTGCAGGATTTGTGGTAAGCAGCATTTCTTAAATTGAACCTAGTAGGCACTATGGGCACAAGGCAAATACATATCTTTAAGGATATATCTGAAGCAGAAGACAACTTTCCTACTTTTGGTACTTTTGTTTGTTTGTTTGTTTTCCAGTGCATCTTTTTCATGGTTTCCATTCTTTTTCCCATTCTCAGTGAAAGCAACTGTAGCATTGAGAGGATATAATGATGCAGGAGATTGTGATTAGAGTCCAATGGTTTACTGCCTGAGTTTTGACAGAGAAAAAATATGGTGTCCTATTGCTTGACTGAGTTCAGAAAGCATTTAGTTTATTAATGGCAAACTTAGGATAATTCTTAATAGAAAAATTACCAGGAAGTCAAAAACATGGTTGAGTTTGATGAAGTTAGAGAGAGAAATAAGTGAGAAAAAAAGATGGGTAAATAAATTGGGGAAAAATACAGTTATTGTACAGAAGAGATGACAGTGATGGCAAATGCAAGAAAGGAAGAAAATGTAGCAAATTTTAGGAAGTAAACTGGTGCAGAATGAGAAAAAGAATCCTTAACAAACCCCATTTTTAATTTTTATTTTTGTAAAGCTCACTGTAAAAAAGAATAAATTCAGTTGTCTGAAGTGAGTGGTTGGATGTTAGGATGTGGGATGCTTGTATTGATTTTCATACTGAGTGAGAGTCTTTTAAAGGTAACATGTAAATATTACAGTGGTTGTTGCTTTAATCCCAGATATCCTCAAAGACCACTCTGTGTAGAATTATTATGTTCATGGTAATCCTGCTTGGATAGTGTTCCATTCCAAAAGTATGTGCCACAATATGTGCCCCGTGAATTGTCATTTCACTTTCAAAACTGAATTTTTTTGCACTGGTTGCAGATACTTTCCAACAAAACTGCTTGGGGAATGCTTTTTCTGGGACTTTCATACTGCAATGGTGTCAGGGAGTTTAAAATAGTACAACCTTTCAGGACCTTTCTCATTCTTTACTTGATTTTGGCCAGGTGTGCTGGTCTTGGCTGGGATTTTTAATTTGCTTCACACAGCTCTTCATACCAGCTCTTCACAGCACCTGGTATGGGGCTGTGGTTTGAATTTCTGCTGAAACAGGGTGATGAAAGAGTTTTTGTTACTGCTGAGCAGCGCTCACATGGAGCCAAAGCCTTTTCTATTCCTCTCCCCACCCACCAGCAAAGGGGCTGGGGGTGCTCAGGAAGTTGGAAGGGACACAGCCAGGACAGCTACCCCAACTTACCCAAGGGACATTCCATACCATATGGTGTCATCCTGAGCATATTAAAGCAGGAGGAAGAAGAAGGCAGGGAGGGATATTTGAAGTGATGGCATTTGCCTTCCCAAGTCACAGTTACGCATGACTGAGTCCTGCTCTCCTGGAGATGGCTGAACACCTGCTGCCCACAGGAAGCAGTGAATTCATTCCTTGCTTTGATTGCATACGTGGCTTTTGTTTTCCCTGTTTAACTGTCTTTATCTCAACCCAGGAGTTTTCTGCCTTTTACTTTTCCAATTTTGTTGCTTATTATGACAGGAAGGAAATGAGTGAGCGGATGCATGGGGCTGGGTGCTGGCTGGGGTTAAACCACAACACCTGGAATGAACTCTTGCATTGTCTGAAGTTCCTTGAGCTTTTCCCTGGAAGGCAGGACGCTCACCTGTGTGATGCCCATCTTACAGAATCTCTGCAATTCAGGTGTGTTCTTTGACACTGTGGCCAATACAAACAGTATAGTGTTTGCCAGCTTTGTTTGGGATGTGTTTGACAATTGCAGAAGCAAGGAACCACTTAAGACAGATATCCTGGTGCTATTTCTTCATAATTAATTGCACATGCTTTTTTTTT
>VYXD01015352.1:482212-507846 GCA_013397195.1 Hylia prasina
TGTGGAACAGTAAAGCTAAGACTATGTATGCAAAGAGGTATTTTGTGTTTCCACTGACCTTTTAAAACTTTCATACAAAACTGACACAAAAACTCTAGGACAAAAAACATATGGTTTTAATCTCATGACACCAGTGTTTATACCTGGAAGAAAAAAAAAAAAAAAAAGGCAAAATCTTAATGTATATACATGATGGTTTATTTGTCATAAAATGAGAAAGCAAATGTTTCTCTCAATTTATATGTGTAATGGAAATTGTTAAATTATATTGGGAACCAGGCGTGTGTTGATGCACTCTCAGTCTATAACTGGAATACAGTAGGCCGAGGAATCNGTGATATTCTTTATTTAATCAGCACCTCTCTATTTAACCTTAAACTAAGTAAAAACTGGAATAGAGGGAAAATAAGAAGCCCTGTCTATAAATGCCCACACTGAGGTGTAGACACACTGGCAAAATTCAGGCGGCCCCAAAATGGGAGATGAATTTCATCCCTAGTTTGTACCAGTAGGAAAAAGGCTGTGAAAGGATGTGAGCTGGGCACAGGGTATCATCGGGGGTTTGTGCTCCCACACACAGCCAAATGTTAAAATATATTCCATCTTTGAAATTTTCATTAAAAAATCATGAAAACAGCCTCTTAAGGAAGTTAAATCTAAATATGTGCTGTGTAAAATTTTTAATTTGATAACTACCATTTTGCGTTAATTATTAAATGTAACTTAGTTTACTTATCCATTTTTAGACATTTATTTTGGCTTGTAAGCTTCTTTTTTTTTTTTTTCTTAAATAAAGCTTGCTAAAGGATCTGTAAACATTATGCATACTGTGCATCCTTCTATATAAAAACCAAAATTACAATGCAAGTATGTAGCTTTGGTTGCACTGTGAAAACATGTTCCTGGTAGATTAAATATCAGAAAAAAATTTGAGGGTGGGCATTAAGTCAGATTCTGGATTAAATAATTTGCCAAACCTATAGTATCTCCTTTTTTAAAAAAAATTCTGACTAAAAGTCAAAACTAGCTTTTAGAGATGAAACAAAAATATCAGTTAAAAATAATTATTTTAGTCTTATTTCTTTGATTCAGACTTACTAATATTGTAATTTTCTCCTTTAATATTCCTCAGTTTGCTCATTGGTTTTCATCCCTTTTAATTTTCTTAACCAGATATAAAGCCACTAAACAGGAATGTATTTNGGAATCAGGATTTGTGGACAGCTGTGCAGCATGTGCCTGTGCATGCCAGGAGACTGGCACCTGTGCCCTGTGGTGAGGACAGGAGAGGAATTTGGCTATGGGGTGCTGAGGTGAGGTGGGTCTCCTGGCCTGGGAGTGGGGAGCAGGCAGCCTCCCCCAGCCTATTGCCCAGTGCTGAAGCAGGATGGACAACAGCAGATGGCTAAAGGTGAANTTATCCATTTTTAGACATTTATTTTGGCTTGTAAGCTTCTTTTTTTTTTTTTTCTTAAATAAAGCTTGCTAAAGGATCTGTAAACATTATGCATACTGTGCATCCTTCTATATAAAAACCAAAATTACAATGCAAGTATGTAGCTTTGGTTGCACTGTGAAAACATGTTCCTGGTAGATTAAATATCAGAAAAAAATTTGAGGGTGGGCATTAAGTCAGATTCTGGATTAAATAATTTGCCAAACCTATAGTATCTCCTTTTTTAAAAAAAATTCTGACTAAAAGTCAAAACTAGCTTTTAGAGATGAAACAAAAATATCAGTTAAAAATAATTATTTTAGTCTTATTTCTTTGATTCAGACTTACTAATATTGTAATTTTCTCCTTTAATATTCCTCAGTTTGCTCATTGGTTTTCATCCCTTTTAATTTTCTTAACCAGATATAAAGCCCCTAAACAGGAATGTATTTTAAAATGTTGATTTGGTCTTACAAATGACAGTGCAATACTAAGACACAAACCAAGAGTATTTAGTGTTATCAGTATAACAACTCACTTTTTAAGTAGTGATACCTTATTATAGGATACAACATTCCATCTCTTTTATTTTTTTAATTAAAATAATATCTTAATTTATTGGTATTCCACCAGAATGAGTACATTCATTGCAAATTGCATGCACATAAAAGGGAAGCCATTTGTAAACTACATGAGATCTTAACAATAAATAGTATTTGATCTAATACATGATGGTAGTGCATTTCTTGTTAAAACTGCAAGCTTTTACCGAAATGAAACCAGACTCTTATTCTCTTTATAAATATTTTAAATAACTTTTAGGTACATGTTTCATACCCAGTATATAAAAATAGTATTTTTAGATAAATTAAGAGGTTTCTTTTACATGACAAATAACGTGCAACAACTAAGCACTCTCTAGCAGCTCTATTTGGTTGATTGTCTAGATGACATGCAGCGAATATTGTCCCTTTGCCTTCACAGAACTGACAAAAAGACCAGCAGGACCCACGATCACCTGAAGCAAACAGTGCCATACATATTGTTTGGGAACAACAGTCAGACACTCAGGGAAAACCTTTGCTTCAATGAACAAAAGCCACCCAGGACAGTTCTTTGTGCTAGACTTCCAGCTGCTCTGACCCTCAGGGTCTTTGGACTATCACAAAAGTCTGTCAAACAGACAAGTTATATCAGTATTCAAAATGTTTTTTCAACATGCTTCTAGAATCTAGAAATTTATTGTTTTTCCTATAGTATGAACCAACATTACCTTTTCTTACTTTCTATAAGTCTGAATTTTCGTGTTTGTAAGTCTCCATGATCGCCAAAACAGAGATCAAATAAAGCAGTCATGCAGTACTCTCTAAATTTAAAACTGGCAGCTGTGTAACATGCTTTGAGTACCACTTCACTGTTTCTCATACGTCTATGGCTTGGCAATCTTTATCTTTAACATCCCTTGTGCTTGTCACAATGTCTATTGGGAAGTCTGGAGTCTGTGCAGAAGTTCCTCCGGCTGTTCCTTCCAGGTCCCACGATCCCGGCAGGTTCTCGAGGCTTAGTGAGCTGATTGCTCCTTGGCTAAAGCTCCCTTCCTCTGACCTGCTGGGCAGCACTAGGTGTAGTGATGTCTCTGATGAAGAGCATACTGAAGGAGAAAGGGTTGCTGAAATAGACTGAAGAGGAGTCAGGGTAGTGTCTGAATGGGGAGAGGTGCATCTTAAAAATTGCAGATTGTCTTTCTGAATTACCTGATACTGGGAAGGGGAATTTTGAAGGCCTGTTGTATAATAAAGTTCATTATCCACAGAATTTTGCAGGTTGGGTTCAGTCCTTTGGGGACTGCTGCCTAGAGAAGACAGATCTGTATTCCAAATGTCACATAACGTGTTTCCACGACAAACTTGTGCTTTGGTGCAAGTGAAGTTCCCAGCCTGCATGTGTGAGCAAGGTTGATGTGTAGTCCAGGCCACTCGAGACTGCAGACTATCCAGTGTGGGACTTCGAGATATGCTGTGCACAGCACAGAATCCTGGAGGCTTCTGGGACGTGAGCAGGTTTTCCAGAAGGTGCACCACATTTTTCATATCCTTACGTAATTGTGAGACTTCTTGACTTAAAGTTGTCATCTGTTATGAAAGGGCAAAATATAACAGTATTTATTCATGCACGATACCTAAAATATGCACATACATCTCTCTTTTCTTTCTAGCAATAGCAACTTTGATCTTTGGCACAATGTCTCTACGCTAAAGAAATACACTCTGCTGCTGTATGTGTGGGAAATAGTCCTTCCAGCTACTGTAATCCACCTGATTTCAAATGATTCTCTGTATATAAAAGATGGTCATAGGGTCAGAACTGAGATGATTTCCAGATGCGGTATGATATCAATATTTTCTTGATCAATTGCTAAATATTTTAAACCATAAAACTTTCTTATTAAACAATTTCATACTGTTGAATTACATAAAAATGAGGTCTTGTGAAACCTTGTTTAGAAATATGTGTGAAGTATACAGCTGTCTTCATAGCAAAATAAAAGAAATCCATACTCTAGGTTGTTGGATGCAAAGGTATGAAAATCTAGTGGACTACTACTAAAAAAATAAAAAAAAAAAAGGAAAAAGTGGAAACTCTAAAACCCACTTGCTACCTTTAATTATTTAAAAAATGTAAAAGATTGTGAAGCACTTTGTTTCCATGCACTTTTGTGTATGCTTGAAAGGTACTACATAGACAGTAGTCCATTGCATAGACGTCTTTGGTGGGTGTACAAAAGAAAGAATCAGATTTTTTATTATACACCTTTTCTCTTAAATGCTGAAACTGCTGATACCATCCATTTGGTTTCATAAAGTACATGAAGTCTTTCCTCAACTCTGCCATTTTGGGTGGGGATCAGATTGGCAAGTTCTGAATTTGTGTTTTAATGTTGACTGGCATTTGAACATTAATAGGGACATTTTTTAGGCCTTTTATACAAATATTCTGGGTAATGAAAAGTCTAGCTCAAACATACTAGTAACCCACTCATCCTTTCAAAGAGTAGAAATTAAATTTATCTCCATGATAGCTATCAATTTATTTTAGGTCAAAGCACTGTCATTATCCTTATGAACAGAGTTTCTCATACTGATGCTACTCTGTTGAAAAAAAAAAAAGACATGACAGCACATTCATCTTCAAGCCACATGTCAAAAAGGAAAAAAGCTAATTCAGGAAGCCTTTCTTTGACCTCACATAAAGACACCACTGATTAGATGACCTACACAGACTAATTTTCATTATTCTGGCAGGATAGTTCTGAAGAAATCTGCTAGAAATACATTTCAGGCTGATTTTGTTTGTGTTACTCCTGGCACAATAATTATATAGAATTCGGAGGAGAAAGTAGGAAGCTCCAATACAGCTCCTATTTTCCTATCTATTTTTCTATGAGCTTAGATGTCAAACCCAAGATACTGTTTAATAGTTTTGCAATGATCACACTGCCTCTGAAGAGAAAATCCTTAAAGGGAGGAGAATCTTGAGTGGCAGATGACAAGATATCTGTATCTCTGCACTTCTCTTTCTTTCTGCCTGGTTGTCTAATTGAGTAATGGGAGATAGAAAATGCCATGAGATCTCTTTCTGCCAGCAGAGATTAAGCTTTAAATGCCTGATAACTTCAGTTAATGTGAGAAATTAAAATATTTTGACAAAGTGTTTTGTGAATAGGCTTCCTGTGGACTCAGAGCAGCCAGTGAAGGCTCTTGGTACCATCAGACTGTTAGAAATCAGTGAGATTTCTGGACAAATCAACTTCACAAGAACTGTTATGTTCTGTTGAAGGCTAGGAGATGATATTGCAAAACCTCCAAAAGCTTTTTTTTTTTGGGAAGAATTGGGGAAGACAGACAATCGAACTTATGGCTATCTAGATTCAGTGGTCATCAGTTTTTTAGGATGATCACTGGCCCCTACACCTAGTGAATAGAGCAACGATTTGCTGTGTATAATTTCCCAACTTGCATTGTTTTTTCAGGGCTTTCTGCAGGTGTGAAAATAGAAATATTGACACTAGCTTATGAGTATGTACCTTACCTAAACGATGAATGCTGTGTGAAAATATCCACAATTTTAATTGTTTGGTTTGATCCATTTCTTTGTTTTTCATTTCTCATCACTTATGAGCTTTTTAGAAGTTTATTCATCATTTAGCATGTTTCTTTTGCCAATTCAAGAAAATACAGCAAAAAACAATCCCAGCATCAGCACTTGTTACAGCCCTGAATTTCTGTTCATTACCACTTGCTCTAGTGCTCAGATAGTCTATTTTTGATATGTCAGATAACTTATAGAGTGTTGTCTTCTCATAAACTTGCTCTTGCACCAACATAGGAATTTACTTGATAAACCCCTATAAAGTAGGCTTTAATGGGTTCCAGTAGTATGATAATCAGAGTAGTTATGCCAAGCTTAATTCACCACTTCCAGCTAGTAAGATTTGTTTGGACATATTCTGGATGTCACATACACACACAAAAAAAATATACATATAGCTTTCAGGATTTTAAAATTACAAGATTACAAGATAAAGCTCCAGTATCTATATCACTATTAATTATCATCGGTCTCTATATCATTATAGCTCTATACATGCATAGCATACTATTAGTGTTCCTACCAATCTTACACTCTTTATGCTATTAGTTTTATACCCTGCAGAGATCCCTGAGCAGATGCAAATAAAAAGGTGTAACAGGGGAAAAAGTTTTTATTGGTACTATTAAAAATTTCACAGTGTTTGAGAAAGTGCAAAAGAACTGGGATTAAAAACCAAAGGAATTTTAAGTCTATGAAAGAGAAATTGAAAGCAGTACAGTTTCCTCCTGAGGAAAAAGGGCTGATTCCTGGCATGCTGGTAAGGCTGCACTCTTTTCAGAAGTCTGCTGGTTACTGCTAGGCAAAACAGCTACTGGTACAAATGATTTGTGCTGTGCTAGGCAGACAGCTTTAAAATTATCTCTGAGATCCCAAATATACTTGAAAGGCTGCCTTAACACTTCCTAGGACTTGAAAAAGATACTGCAATATTTCTGGATGTAGAAACTGGGTTTTGTACAAATTTAGCTTCAAGTAGCAAGAGGTGCTTCTCAAACTGGATGAAATCAATGTGCTGGTGCCTTTTTAGTAGACTATGTTATTAGTAAAGAATATATTCAAAATAGAGGTTAAAATAAAATTTTTGGTAGATGTATTTTGTATTTTCAGATTACTTTGACATCTTCAGAAGAGTGCTTTTCTTTATTATCAGTATTAAACTGTTGAGCAGTTTGAGTATTTTGTTCCGTGTACTTAAGTAGGAATTGTGTGATGTAAGATGATGATGCTTATTGCTTTGTTTCAATGCCTAATCAGATTTCTTTGTTCTTCCATTATATATTCCAATATATATATATTTTTAAAGACAAATTTTCAACTGGAATGCCTAACTCTCATCACTGTTCCTGGATAAATCTAGAATAAGACTTTTTTTTTCTGATTAGAAGCTGATTCTGATTTGTACTAATATTTCTCTCTCTGTGTTTACTCCCTTTTGAAACTCAAACTTCAGACCCAGATATCTTTCTGCTATGATTCTTTCTGAACATCTGAAGATGAATATTGGCTTCTTGAGAAATGGAAGCTACCTTTTGGCAAAGTGGAGGAGCTGCCTGGCTTGCACTACATGTGGCAGCTTCTCTATTCCCTTGCTTGGTTTCATTGCTTCTTCTATTCTGGCTTTTCATTAAGTCAGGGAGATTTTCAGCTAGAATGAGTTGCCTTTGAAGCCTCAGATTGACTAACTGCTGGTATTTGGTTTCTTACTGACTGTTGTTGAATGAATGAAATGAGAATTGAGTAGAGACAGACTCTTCACTGACCATCTATCAGCAACTCTGTGGCCATTGGTATTATGGTGACAGACCTTTCTGATTTAATGGCCTTAGAAACAAAGCTAGTTGCAGAAGGGAAAAAAAAAATCCAGTGCAGCTAATCTGAGTTCGGATTAAATCTATAGGATTTGTGCAATGATACGATGATTCAGTTTCAGTGAAATAAATCCAGGAATCTGCAAGGTTGTGCAATTGGCTTTATAGTGTAGGAAGTGCAATTTTAATAATAATTTGTGGCTCTTCATTGAGAGTGAGTCTGGTGGGAAGGAGAGGGGAGGCAGAGGGGTAGGAGAGGAAAGTTGATTGAAAGTATGGAGCACCTGTCCTACAAGACTAAGAGAATTGGGAATTTTCAGCCTGGAAAAAAGAAGGCTTTGAAATAACCTAATTGTAACCTTCTAGTACCTGAAGGGAGGCTACAAGGAAGATGGAGAGGGATCATTTACAAGAGCATGTAACAGGACAGGGGAAATGGGTTCAAACTGAAAGACAGTAAGTTTAATTTAAATATTAGGAAGTAATTCTTTACAGTGAGTGTGGTGAGGCCCTGGAAGAGGTTGCACAGGGAAGCTGTGGGTTCCCCATCCCTCGAGGTGTTCAAGGCCAGTTGGATGGGGCTCTGAACAACCTGGTCTAGTGGCAGGTGTCCCTGCCCATGGCAGGGGGGTTGGAACTACATGATCTTTAAGCCATTAAAGACAAGCCATTTCATGATACAATGATGGATGTGGACTCTGCCTTCAAGTTGGCAAAGAATCAGCATGGTGTCAGAATAATGATGGCAATAAGAAAATCAAGTTTGGAAATTACTGCTTCAAGGAATTCAAAAACTACCAGGGACAAACTGACTGACTAGCTATTGATTGAGAGAAAATGAAGGATTGTGGAAATCCCAGGTGGCTGGGACAGGAGAAGCTGGCAATATGTACTGATGAAAGGAATCCTGAGGTAGTATATATCATATAGGGCAAAAATATTAAGCAGAAAATTTTTATAAACATCTAAAGGAATAGTATAAATAAAATAAAATAGTATAATAAAAGAGAACAGGTAACATTACGTTTCTTAAGAATAAACCATGGCAAAGCTATAATTGTCTTCTTTAACTGAAAAGCTGTTTTAAAACATAAGAAGAAATTTTAGATGTAATATATATCTTGTCAGAAGACTTCTAAATGTTATTGTCTGCCTGACATTCTTCTAGAACTACAAGAAAATGTGAAGGGGACATAATCACCATAAGCTGGATTATTACATGATTGGAATGATTTATGAACAATAGTTTACTGTCACCCATGGACATCTTAAGATATTCTTTTTAGCACCTTATCCTGATCTGTTTTTATTTAATTTTTTTTAATGTCTAAATGAAATTCATGTTCACTTTTAAATATCAGTGATATGAAATTCAAGAAAGATAAATGTTAAACATTACACCTGAAAAGAAAATGTCAGAGGCATGAATATAATATTCTGCCTATGCAGAGTATTATAGAAAAATGTCTATGGAGTTTTGCTGAATGACACTTTGTGGGCATTAATCATACTCCCACAATATACAAAGTGTATTTTCTTTAATTGAACTCTAGAAGGGGGTTCTCTTCACAAGGAATTATTAAGGCTGCTTGAGATTATATACTTTGTCAGTGACTTCAAAGATGTAGCTAAAGACAATTCAAAAGAAAATTATACCAGTGAAGAGTTTTTAGCAAATGTAATGGGCAAAGAAAGTCAAAAGGAATTTGGTTTGCTGAGATCTGCTGGAATAGCATGACTTTAGAAGGAGAACACAAATCAACTGTTTCTTATGACCTTCTAGACAAAAAAAAAAAAAAAAAAAAAAGAAAAAAAAAAACAGTGAACTTATGAACTTGCATACCCACAGGCATTGAATTGTGATGTTGGGAAAATAGATCTTATGAGTACAGGATCATTTTGAAATGCCTATTAGAGATTAACTGGACAATTGTCATCATCTGTCATGATAATAATATTTTTTATTCAAATTTGAAGTCAGGTTTTGGTGTCCAGTTGATTTGTATTCTACATGGCTGCCTCTTGGTTAATTCTTTTGTCTCAGGTGCCTTTCCACCAAGGAAAATGCAAGGGAAACATCACAACATATGGGACTTATGCCATGTATGTGCAGTGTATTCTGCTTAAAAATATATAATCTAAGCTTTAGAGCATCCACTGTTTTTGTTACCTTCATCAGCAATGCCTATTAAACTAACAATAAAAGAAAAAAGTTAGCTGGAAAGGTTTCCCTACAGCTACCAAAGTATGAGTGGAGAGACACAAAACAACCAGGTAGAAGTTCTTTGGAAACATGAATGTCAGTGTTAAAAGAGAAGATATATTTTAAAAAACCTCAGTAGGCAGAGTGCGTTTACTCTGCATGTATTGTTTAGAAAGTTTTATATTTTCATACAAATGATACTTGGTTTCATGTCTTGGCTTTAATGTGAAATTTACATGGCTAAAATCCAAAATGGATAGATTTGTTTTAATAGTTTTCATCATCTATAAATGTCATTTAGTTCACTTTTTGCCACATTTTTCTTGATTGAAAGATGTTTTAGAAACCAAATCACTGGGATAACCTTCCTGCGAAGTAATTTCTCTCATGTGATAATATAGTTATGAACTTGTTAAGAAGAACATGTATTTAATTACTCTAAGTCAAGTGAGTTCATTATATGAACTCTCAAGTCGCAAATTGAACTTTAACAGTATATCCCCTATGTAAAACTGAAAGCCTGATTAGCTTCACCAGATATTCTTTAGTGGCCTTGATTATCATTTGCATATATTTTTAATATTAAAAATACTTTTTTTCTGTACTGAGAGGGGAATGGGATTGATTTTTGGCAGCTGGATTTGAAATGCATTTTAAAATAATGTATGTATAAAATTTATGATTTGGAAAAAAACCATATTTGTTTAGGATTGTTCCTTTTGTTAGATGAAAGTTAAATATTCCTGTGAATATATTTTCCCTGTTCTCCATAAGTGCCAGATGCTTAGAGTATTTTAAGTACTTGCATTTAAAAAACCTAAAATTAAAAATAGCTGAATTTCCACTAAGTGCTCCAGTGTGGAGCTAAATAGAAGGCAATTATCTTGCTCAAAACCTGACCCTATTCATATTTCCTCATGTTTGTTTTTCAGTTGAATGGGAGAAATGTGAGTACTGTGCTCATTATACTGTTTTGGTACTCTAATTGTGGGATCTACTAATGTGGTAAAGCATGGAATCAGCCCCCAGATTTCTGAAGCTGAGGGAGGTTGCACTGAAGTTGGGTTTCATATGAGGAAATCAGGGGACATGACAAAGCAATCTGAGTTTGTCTTCATGCACTGCATGAGATGGCCTTTTGATCTGAGCTCAAAATCATGTACCCATGTTTTTGTATGGAGAATGTGTACTAGGGGGAAAAAATATGAGTAAATACTGGGTATTTTTCTTATTTTAACTGGTCTGTTTTAAATAATTCAGGTTTGAGTTTTTCAAACTGAATCAACATAAAAGTACTCTGCTCTTTTCATACAGTGGCATTCAAATGATAGAGAGTTAAAAGCCTAATAGGATACAGGCAATTGACAGTGTTAGGTAGGTGCTCTAATCTAGATGTCTTGGCCATCTGTATACCTCAGAAAATCTGCTTAGTGGTTTCATATTTTTACTTTGTGGGCTCCTTAGTAGTTATCTATGATTGCATTAGGTAAATGGTGCCTCTGAAAATATGCTCAGTGTTCAGATACGCTCATTTGATCAGCCTTTTCAGACCAATGCATTGGAAAGACCAGGCCAGGTGTACAGATATCTGCAAAGGAAGGACACAGACTCATAAGGCAGAATACTCTTCCTGAATTCTTGCTCTGCCTAGTTTGGAGCAGGACTTTGAATCAAGCTTTCCCCAGCTCAGCAAATGTACAATGCTGATAGATATCGAGTAACCTAATCTTTAAATTATTGTTCAAATAATTGTGTTTTTATCAGAACAAGAACCTGAACCTTAGCTCTCACCTGTCATATACTGAAGTTACTGAACTATAATGAAAGTCATGCCTGCTTTATTCGGTGATTATTTATTCAAAGTAGACGGGACAAACATGGTAGGAGATAAAGTAGTCCTATTCCACTCTACCTTGCAATACTTAACTGAAAGGAAATTTTTGTATCAGCTTGAATGACACGCAGACTCAATGAGCAGTGAAGTTAGGTGAGGAAGTGAAAAGGTGGTTAACTGGAGGAGCAGCCGAACCATGGAGCTGTACAACATCAATGAGGGCTGTGTTCAAGTTTGTCTCACATCAACTGTGCTTAGAGGAAGTCATGCATCCATTACTGATGAAGTTAACAAATTTGAGAAGTGAAACTAGGGCACTGACTTCTGTTACTCTCTTAGATAAATGAAATGGCATTTGGATTATGTAGTGAATGTTGTATACCTAAAATGCTGCCAAGATCTCAGCTGTATTTCTAAACTAGATATAGTTAATACTGTAGATTTTTCTCTGGGGTAACTTTCTGTTTTGCTTTGCTAACAAGAGACTGTATTGAAAGTCTGAATGGAAAGACATGTCTTTTTTCCCCCCCATGAACAGCTGAAATGTTTCTAAGCTAACTAGTGAACTGTTGTAATACAATTACCTTTCATGAAAGCAGTTGTTTTTGCATTTGTTGATTGATTTCTGATCTCCACTGGAAAATGTATTAATGACAGTGTTTACTGCTGCTGGCTACTTGTGACCTGTTTTGTAATATTTTCTTTACTGCATGTCTTTAATAGAGAACTTTGTTTCTGACTCTGCTGGTATTTTAACTATCACTAGTAGTCTGCTACAGCATCAGTGAAAAGTTCCTATTACTGGTCATCATCAAATGATGGAACCATGAAAGCACTGGCTCTACAAATATTCTATACTTAATACAACAACAGAAAACTCCAGGCAGCAGCTCCTGTGGATCAGCAAGGCTACCCAGAGGCTCATCTGGGAAAGCACCAACTCTGTAAGATCACTTCAGAAACTCCAGCAGGGGCATGTTTGAGTACATGTAGAACATACAACTGAGTAGCCTTTCAGTCATACAGTTTTTCCAATGTAAATTTTGATCCATGGGAGGACACCCGTCTGTCTCTGGGATTTGAGCCCAGAATATTACCTATGAAATCTAAATCTAGTCCTACTGCCTGTGTTACATTAATGTGAACAAATAAGGGGCATAACATTTTGTTCAGATAGCATTATTAGGGCAAAATTAAAATTGTATGTGGAAAGAAATGACCTTGAATATATGGGGTTTTTTTTCCTTTTTTGATTTACATATTACCCAGCTCCAAGATTTATTTATTTATCACTCTTCACCAGAAAAGCATGAGAAGACCAGAACTGTTCCAGTTGAAATGTTTCTTTAATCCACAAGATGCCTGCCTTGGTACATCTGTCACCATGATATATTTTCTAATTGCCTCTTGCAGATAGCTACATAATACATCCTCTTATTTTAAAAATTGCTATCCTCAAAGGGGATGAATCAATATGACTTGTGTGTTTCAAAGTCATTATGTAAGAAATATAATTTTCTATCATAATGGTAGTGTCAATGAACATTTTGAAATTCTTCTTGAGTTCTTTGACCAAGTCCTATAAAAACCCATAGATTTTCATTATCCATAGTCAGTGGATCATGAGACTTTTGTCTGAACTCTACAGTTTGACTTACAAATGAAATGATGCACTCATGGTAACTAGTTAACGATGCATACAGTCCTAGCTTAGGATATTTAAGCTATCTAACCAAGTTAAGCTGACTCAGTATGAAATAGGTTTGCAAACCCAATATTTTGTAAGTGGGAAATAATAACTAGATTAAATATACCTAATAAAGAAGGAAAAATAACATTTGATATTTCTGGTAACAAGGAGCTCAGGGAAGAAGTGAAACTGTGTGCTGGGACTTATTTAAATGTTTCCTCATATGGAAATATAGGGAATTGTCTTTCATCTTTTCACATTGAAAAACAGAGTAGGTTGGGAACAGATTTCAGTCTTGCAGTACAACTGTGAAGTTAGTCTGATGCTTTAATCTTGTTAACTAAAGTACTGCCAGGGCTGTGTAAATGAAACAGTTTAGTCACAGAACATCTCCTTAGTGTTGGATTGATAGTTGACTACAGGTTTGAAGTTATTAAAAGGAAGCAATAGCAAGCACCACTGAACACTGTTGGCCCTGCATTCTTCAGGTCATATTGCTGGAGCAGGAAGGGATGAAGTTCTCTTTCATCCTAAGCAGAACATAGGTAAAGTGATTTGAATAATTTTATATAAATTTGAACATGAATGGATTTGCATTTCTTTCAAGGAAATTCCCTGAAAGCACAACACCCATCAAGACAAGAAATTTGGGAGAAGGAACTTGGGGAAATGAATGAGAGGAATGAGACAGATAGAGGCATACCTAGAAGAGAGTAAATCCTAAGTCCTCACTTTGCTTTTGGCCCTAGCATGTGACACAAAATTTTATGTAGTTTTCATGTAGAAAATTAATATGAGAATGAGTTAAAAACACCAAGCTGCCCTACATGTAGGAACCTCATCCAGTTTTGTAAATTCATTTGTAACACATTTGTCCCATTCTTGAGTTTTCTCCAGCATTCCTTGAATCATTGTTAATATCATGCAACCCCCACAAAATCTTGTTACCTCATTATTAAGCCTGCTGATTTGCTGTTTGGTCTCTTCTGCTTTGATAACAAGCACAGCAGCACCAATTTCAGCCTCTGAAAATAATTCAAATCCATGTAAATGACTATAATCACTTGGAAACAATAATACTATTCTTGCACTTAACCAATGCTTTAAATTTAAACCTGCTTTGCAGTTGGCTAGAATGAAAATTAAACCATGTGTTTATTGTTCATTTTATAACATTTGAGAGAAGTGCAATTAATAAAGCCCACACTGCTCTCTTCACTCTGGACCTGAAAGGAATAAAAATAACAACCCTGGTGCCATGACAGCTTGACACTTTTTAAATAGTCATAAATACGACTGAACTTTAATTATTATTTTCCCACTTGGCTTTAAGAGAAACAATTTATGTTCTAGTTCTCTCATGATAAACAGACTTAGCTATGTGGCAACTATTTACTTCTAAAAGAGTGAAGGTTGGAAACAGTCCCTCTGTCTCCCTTTAGTCCTTTTTCCCCCCATCTTGACAAGCTCCATTACTTTGTGGTGCTATTTCATCAGCCTTTTCAGGATGTAGGCCATTAAAGGCTTCCTAAAACCCCTTGTTATTCAAGGTTTTAACTCTTTTAAAAATTGACATACTTCCATACCCCTCCACTTCTCTAAATACTTTTAAAAATGTTAAGAGCCAGGTTTATGTATGGCTCTTAATGAATTGGGTGTTGGTGTTTGTTTTGGCTGGGTTTTTTTGTTTGTTTGTTGGTTTTTTCCCCCCTTATATATGGCTTGTATTTTTTTCAGTTTGATATTAGAATGTTTTTCTGTTCAGTTTTGTCCTTGTGTTTAGTACCTTCCATGACCAAAGGTTTGAGAGCATGAGGCAGATTCTACAGTTCTTCTGGTAAAACATAATGCACGAATAACCAGTTCCCTCCACAAATTGTTGTATCATGACTGTTAGCAGGAAAACAAGAAATGATCTTTGGGACCTTGTTGTATTTTTTTACAATTGTGGCACTGAAATGGTACTGAGAGTACAAATATATGTTTAATCTATTCATGCCACTAGAGAGGATCAAAGAAATAAAGAGGAACAAAAAGCAGTTGTGAAAATTCTTTTCTCTACAAAGCGATTTTCCCAGGCAATGCTCACCTCCAGCTGTAGGAGATAACCTGGATTCCTGCCTGAGCTGATCAGAGCTAAAGTCAAAGGTTTGGCTTTCTTCGTTATGATTTCCATCTTCAATCCCATCAACAATTCTGTTGAGAAAAATTGGAGTAATGGAGCAGTTTCATAAACATCATGTTCATAATTATGTTGTAAAAATTACTCTTAAAGGGCACATTTTTAAACAATGGTAAATTTTCCACAACATTAAATTTAGAGAAAAGCAGAACCTATTATATTGGCATAACTTCTTGTGAGTCACTAAAAATTAAAATTACTGATAATGGAAGGAATGTAGGCCAAATATAATTAACTGAAGTTTCAAAATTTTCATGACTTTTGCCGCATATTCTGGGTCCAATCCAAAACTACATGGACTATAGCTTGCTTTTTATATCTACAATAATTTGTTGCTATTCTTTCTTCTGCACAACCTAAAGAGGCTTCACTATGCTCTTGTGAAGCTAAAATCTCCCTGCACATAATCAGGGTCTTATATTAGATTTACTCAGGCAGAGCCTAAGCCTGAACCTAATATATTTATGAAAACATCTCTGTAAACTTCAGTTAAAAGTGTCATTTCCATGCAAATAGTTATTCTAAATTTCTTTAAAATGAGCTATATCAGGCCGGGCAATCTTGTTTGCAAATTTCATATAGGAAGATGTGCAGATCAGTCTGCAGTGCCCCAGTTACATTAATACTGATATTGGATCTGACTACTAGAAAAGGTATTTTTGTCAGTTATTTCTACCCCTGCATAGCAGTTATCTCTAATTTGCAGTGCCAAGAAAGCCAAAGGAAAAAAAAAGGAGCAATATTTTATACAATAATCAAGTTCTGCATGCAAAGAACAGAAAACCAATCAATGGAAGAATCAATACAGGACTCAATTATATATATATTAAAATTTATTATATTATTAATTATNGATATGAAGCATCAATTTCTTGTTTTGTCCAGGAACAAGCTTCATATTCTGTCTTACAGTAAACAAATGAGTTAAATAATAATCTGGAAAGGCTAAGATAGAAAGTTCTTTGTCTCTCAGTCATTGGGGATAAATTTGTGATGATGTAAATTAGGCTTTTTATCTAATAAAGATATTTTCAGGAAAACTAAAATGCCTGGAGAAAGAAAGAACAGACAACACAGAGATATCTGTGATGTATTTGGCTTGAAAGACCCATGTAACTCAGACCTCTGTCATTTGGCCTCACTGTTTCAAAAGGCAAATTTTAAACACCAATATCACTTTTGTAGAGGTTTCTAATTATATAAAATGCTAACATTTTTACTACATTTAAAACACACAGGAGAAAGCTTACTGAGATGTGGCTTGGAATTTATAGATGCTACATTCTTTATAGTGTTTAAAGATTCAGATTAAAAGGAAATTATATTAACAAAAATACCTAGCTGTCGAGTGCTAGGCTTCTATGTGGGAAATACATAATGTACAATATGCTTATTCCTGTACAAGGAACTGGCTGGGGAAGTACATAACCTAGCAAATTGAAAACATGAGGGGACAAAGGCAACTGGTAAGCATCACTCCTCTCTGAATCAGCTATTGTACAGCACTGAATTTTCTCCTGAAGACAGAAAACTCCACTCCTAGAAGCCAAAAAAGTCAGAAGAGTTTAAAATGTGACCTCTTCTATCCAGTTGCTTAGGGCTAGAACGCACTCCTCTGTGTGGGTCTGAGGAGATTCAATTAAATAAATGCCTCCTCCTAGGGCTGCCTTTATTATCACTTACATTTTCTTTCTTTTGGTGCTCTTCCACTTCAGAGGCAGTACCCAAAAAGCAATTGGGAAGACTGGGGCCCTATTCTAACTTCTGTTCCTTGCACCGAGAGCTCTTTAAAACTTTGACCCAGTCTCTGGGCTTTCTTGCTTTCACTGTGAGGCACAAAGAAAGAACCCGAAGTACCTGTATGGAATTCTAGTTAGTTTCCCCTAGGAAAAATACACAGCAGAAATTTCTTAAGAAACTGCGGTTATACACCTCAGAACAGACCTGACTGGATATTTCAACCAGAAATGTCTTTCCCTTGCCTTCCCTTGCCAACACCAGATATAAATGAGGATTTTAATTCAGGTCTTATTTTCTCCTTAATGCTTATAATGAAACACTTAAGGCTATTTTTTAAAGTGGTATTAATTGTCAGTTTAAATATTCTAATAATGTAAGCCCATTCTAGGAGATAACATGAAAAGGTTTTGTCTTGGAAAAAAAAGGCTGAAAAACATACATCTTAGGCCAGTTTTCCAGCCTGTTAACAAAATTAGTCTGCAGTTATAAAATTATGAATGGAAACAGGAAATAATATATTTGAACAGACTTTTTGCACATTTCCTTCTGCAGCCTTGGTTGCCAATGTCTGGCTGCATAAGTTCAGAGCAATAGTGAGCAAGACTACATTTCAACAGAAAACATAAAAATTAGTTTTTCCCTGAATTACCACTTATTATATGAATGATAACGACCTTTACTCATAGCTGACTGAAACAAATTCATATGAGATCTAGGAACCAAATGAGAAAACATCACATCGTCCTATGGTTTAATTGGCACAGTGGTGTTTCATCAAAGGTTGGACTTGATCTTTGAGGTATTTTCCAACCTAAATGACTCTGTGATTTCTATGATTTTATGACAAAACAATTTGTTTTAGTATCCTGCAAATGTACCCACATTTGAAATGTGTCTGTATGGATAAAATATATTATGAGGGGGAAAAGGTTCTGTATAATCTTCCATGTCCTTTTTTTGATTGCATCTTTAGGGATTGGTGTTTTGACAGAGTTAAACAAATATTGCTCAAGCTGTGGTTATTTCACATTTGCAATGGCAAGTTCATGAAACTTCCACTCTGCCTCTAATGAATAATGAAAATGCTTGGGCATGTAAACCATTTCAATTTATAGAAGACAAAACTTGAACTGGAAGATGAACTATTGCATCTCCTTGTATGTATGTATGTATGTATGTATGTATGTATGTAATTTCTCTAAAGAACTGGTCCTAAAACTAGGATGCAGCAATTTAGAAAAAAGTTACATAAATCACTTGTAATGTGCAAATAAAAATTTGAACTATTTTAAATTGTACACTAGTAATACCTCAATAAACTGTTATACCACGCTTGTTTATGTCAGAAGACACAGCAAAACAGTATTTAATGTCTGTATAACTTCCATTATCAAATTTCCTGTCTCTAATGAGAAAAACCCTCTAAATATTTTCCAACATTGCTATGTAATTGTTTTCCATTATAGTTCTCTACTCCAGTAATTTTTTTGTATTTTCATGGCTATGCTATAATTTCATCTACTTGCTTCCTAAATTTTTGTATCTCTGATGGACTCAGAAAGTTTCATTGTGCTATTGTGGCAATGATTATAGACAAAATGATACCATAAGGCCAGACTATTTAAATAGCTGTTTTTGCAGTTGCTCATTTTTTTACTGCCCTTTTTATGGGTAAAAATACTTTAGTTTGCAATAAAGTTCTAAAGTCATAACATTCTGTATAGTGTGCAATAGTTCCTACAATAATGTGAGATGAACAGAAGTATTAACTAATCTTTAATAGCTTATAATAACTCTTATGGTGTCAAAATCATTATATTTTTAGTAGGAGTTACATGATAGAGAAGAAAATGACCATTCATGACTGTTACCTTGGGCTCAGATCTGGTGGGCCACTGGTGGTCAGTGCTGACAGGTACAATTTAAGGTTTTTCTCCTTCCTTCTGGAGTAGTAATGGAGCTCTGTTTCATGTTTGGCTCTTGCGGGGTTTGAACTGCAAGCACGGATGGGGGAATGGAAGGGCACAGTTCCTGAGGCCAACTGCTTCAAGTTTCTCCCTAGGTGGCTTTTACTGCCTGTAGTCTTCTTCTGCTGAGAGCTATTTGTGCTTCGTGTATCAATTGTTGAAAGGGTGCTGCTTTCTTCTTCTCCCTCCTCTTCCTCATCTTCATCTTCCACAATTGAAGGGAGTCTCTTCTTTATATTTCCATTTCCCTTGAGCTCTGTCTAAAATAACAAATAATACATGCCAGCGTAAAATTCAGAGCCTGATGATGCAGAAACACATTTTTTCTGGTGTTAATTCTGGAACAAATCCAGACCTAACACAGCTTTCATTTCTCATTAGAGAGAACTCATTTGGAACTCACCCATAGCCTCAGCTCTAGCTATATATGCAGACACAACAAAAACACAAACAAATTCAAAAAGGTCACTCATGACACGGTCAGCAAACTCACTGGAATATGTTTGATACCAAGAAAGAATCCACGACTAGTTCTTACAAGCCATTTGCCATATGTACACTAGAGAAGATTAATTTTGTTTAGCTGAGGCATTATTTCTTGAATGTTATGCTACAAGGATCTTGGTGGTGCACAGAAAAGATCTGAGGCTGGTAATTCAAATAACACCAGTTTTTCATATGGAACCTTTTATAATATAGATGACATTTACACTAGTGCAGCTCAAGCTCAGTGGTCTCTGTTGTCCTTAATTTTTGTAACTGAAGTCATTGCTGGGATGGCAGACAGACTTTTCAGTTCACTGAAAGTCCCATTAATGCACCAACAGTGTGACAGTTCTGGCTTCAGAACTGAGTCATCAGAAAGCAGAGCTACATCTGGTTTTGAAAACAATACAATTTAGATGCTTGATGTTGGAACTAAATGGAAATTTAGAGGCAACACAGACGTGGTTCTGTAGTGTATGTACTCATCAAAGTACAATGTAGGAGATCAATGTTATTTTTTCATGGTAACAAAGTATGCTGATTATGAGTGCTGACACATGCCAACATAGACAGGATCAGACCTTAAATCGGAAATAGTTCCATTTATTCCCATGGTACAACTTACTGTGTTGGTGGTAGGTGAATGGCTTAAGGGAGACTCAGGTCCCAGGTCAAATTAACAAACCAAATAGTTTCAAAGGAAGTTGTTGTTTTTAATTTTTTTCTTTTTTTTTTTTTTTTTTACAGACTACTCCTCTTAAGCTTGATTAAGGCACTGTTAGCTTTAGATAGAAAACCTCAGATGACCCTGCATAGTCAGATTTCCCACAGTCAGGTCAAGTCAGATTGGCTGGGTGGAAATACAGATTTGGAGAATTTATCCAAATATTCTAAGCTCCTATTAGCATCTGTCTAAATCTTTTGCAGCATAGGTTTAATTTTGCTGTGTGTTACAACTCACTTTCATTGCATGTATACTTTTCTCTTGGTATATGTAGACAGATTTAGTGAACTGGGAGCTTTTCTTTTGAGGTATATATGAAGAGATAAGAATTCTGAGTTGTGACAGAAGACATGTCTTTATAAAATAGAAAAACCTTGTTGTCAAGTATAGCAGTCATCCGAAGGCTGTCATGAGGATCAAACTGTACAGGACCTGGCATTGATACTGCCTATACTCTGTAGAAAATGAGTGTTACCCCTATTCAAAACTTTGGCTTGGGTAGCTGTGTATTTAAAATGTAGTTGCTATAAGAGGATATTCAAATTGAGCACCAGGGGAAAAAAGATCATAAGCTTTTACTCATAAAATGGGCAGTGGCAGTACTATCTGCAGGATGCTATTTAAATGCTCATTCTGAAAAAATTGAAGTCTGTTTTTAAAAAGGAAGGAGTTTTCAAGCTTTGTTCAGGTTATAATTATGTGCAGGTTCAAACTGAAGCTTTGCATAGTTAAATTGTGATCAACATACCTGGGGTAGTGTAGGCTTGTTGGATAATTTTGATATTACCTGAAAAAAACAAACCAAAAAGGTAGGAAATACGTACATCTGTAGTTTGGCTTCCAACAGGATACAAACATCTAAACCAAAACATTTATGTCAATACAGGAAAAGACACTCATGATAAAATGGCTGCATTAAATTAAATGGTGACATAACACTGGACTAAGGATAATCCTTGCAAATAGGTTCTATGAGAGAAAAACGTTGTTTCATCTTAAATAAAAAGTAAGTTAATGAAAAAAATAATATTTTACTTTAATAAAAAAGTAGATCAAGACTCCAAACCTGTGAATAAATGTAGATGTGTGAAAGCATGCCTGGTAGGTTTCAGTGCTGGTGTGATGGAAATGCAGGAGCAAGTGCTCTGCTTTGGCCCTGCTTAGCTTTAACTCCTGTGCCAGCCTAGTCTGTGAAGATGAGCTAAGTACCTCCAGGATCTTTGAGGAATTTTCCAAAACAGGGGTGGGACTGAAGCAAGTAGGAGCAAGGTAGTCCTGAGGGAGAGTTGGCTAACCTATTTAAGGCCATAATATTTCCTTTTCTTGAATTACATAGAAAGCAAAAACAAAAGAAAAGGAAGAAGAAAACATTATGCAACTTTCAAGTGTAAATAATTATAATAAAATCCACTGGAACTGCTGAGTACTATCTGTTGTGAAAATTCTGTTGTTTATTTGAATGTCCACATCTTGACCATGGGAAAGTCTCTGACAACTTATATACTGTATTTATGTGAATATTTTAGTCTTCCAGGCAAAATTTTGAGAAATTACTTTCAACTTTCTTAAGTCCACGTATCAAGGCAAAAGGTACTTAGCCCACCAGTCAATTAATTTTTCTCCAAACATAGGTATAAGTTATGCATTTCTGAATGTCATTTGAATTTCTCTGTTTAACAAAAGTCTTCAGAACTCCTAGATATTCAAATTTTAGGCACAGATTTGAAAATAATAATTGTGTGTAGTTTTTTAAAATTTTGTTGTTGTTCCAAGTCTCAGGTTAACCTAAAAACTGTTTTGTAGTGAGGGTATTAGTAGTGGTATAATATACAAATACAGAATATTTAAGTTTTCAAAAGCAGAAATCCTACTGCACAACAACCAAGCCAGTAGCAGGTGTATCATTAAATGTAGCAATAACATTCTAATAACCGCCAAACAGAGCAACTGCAATAATTAGGCTATGTAAACAAAATAACTGCTGTGTTCTTACTGAGTTAGATAAAGTACTAGATGATATTAGCAGAGGATGAGATGTCAGATACTGAAATCTCACTCCCTATGCCAACTGAAGAATCAGTATTTTCTCCAAGATTCAGGATGAGAGGAAACTAGAAATGTGCTAAAATATTAAAGTCAGAATTAGGAAGTACTACTGGGCTGCTTTGCATGTATTTTTAAAATACTAGTTTAAAATTGTGCCCAGAATTTTGGGGCATCAGTTTGCTCAGCTTCTAGGCACACATACAGTAGGAACATTAAATAGCAGACTTAATTAAAATTCCAGGCAAATCCCAAATATTACCAGCTTCACAAAAAAAAAAAAATCTCAGAAAGAATTCATTTTCCTGCTGAAGGCTTTAGAAGTGACTTGTCATTTGTAATTCATAATGTGGGTGAAGATTTCCCTCACTTTTTGTTTTGATGTTGGTTTTTTTTCCCTCCTGAATACATGTTAATCCTGACTGTACGTCTTGAAAACACAGACAAACAAATTGTTATATGGGTTTTAATCTGCATGATCACTGTGCCCTTGTTTCTGGACCTCCCCACTGCTCCTCAGCACAGGAGCCACAGCCACCCACCAATCCCTCTCTCCTCTGGGTTACCCTGGCTTGGTCACTGCAGCAGGGGGAAACTGGCTGCACAGCAAATGGGGTCAGTGGCAGCACTGTGTTGCCTTGTGACCTTCCCAAGGGAAGGGTAAAGGAATTTTTGAAGGCAGGTTGCTTTTTGAAGGAGGGGAGGGAGTGCTCTCAGGGGGCTGTGTAACAGAAAAGAAGGTGAGTACAAACACAGAGCACATGATGTGAGAAGCTGCTTATCAAACTTCTGTTTCCCCAAACTAGCTCCTTTAACCCACTGGGGACAATTTCAGTCTGCAAATATTGATATTTTAAAATAAACTATGGACCTATAAACTAGCTTATCCATAGCACAAAATCCACAGTAAAGAGTATTGGAATTGCTTCTGCATAAATGCACTGCAAGCACACTTACTGCTTGTAACTTTGCACAGCCTGTCCTGCACTCACAACAGGGGACTGGGCTTTACGGCTTAGTAGTTGGAAGTTGGCAAAAGAAACTAATCTGTTCCCAGAGAGAATTCTCAAGGATTTTGCTTCTAAACTTGTTCCAGCACCTCCTCTCTTTCTCTCCTCCCAGTCTCAAAGAGAAAAGACGAACAAGAACTTGGACAAAGCCAGTCAAAGTGCAGTAAAATAAAAGCCCTCATTATGCACATAGATTTATCTTTGCAAAAATGTAGTATCAGAGTAAATAATTAGGAGGTGTTGCCCTAGTTTCTAGGACACCAAAACCTTTTATTTAGGGCAACATACTTTTATAAAATATTCTATTTTTTTCCTTATGCAAAGAGTGTGCTGAATACCTCATATGCCTTTTAAAAGAAGTATCTCTTAAAGGATAAGGACTGCTGAAAGAAAAAACACAGATATTTAACTTACCAAGTATTGAGAAAAAACCAGAAAGATTGATGTTAGTATGAGTTATGTGAAATGCTGTCAGAGTCTAATTAAATTTTTGATTTCAGCCCTGGTGTCTCTTTATGTCTTTTGATACCAGCTATTAAATTTAATTTTACATGAGAAAACAATAATAGATCATGTACCAAAAGCAGATTCATATAAAATTCTTCCTTGCATAGAACCACAAATCTATAATCTTCCAATTTTTTAATATTCTAATGCACAGATTTTAAAAATTCATCAATCCTTAGCATTGTTTATTAGAAGCCGAAAAAGACTATTTCTCCATCTGAAAACACTGCTGGTTTGCTGTTGAAAGCCAGTGATCTGAAATTTTTTTCAGTGTCAAGAGGCAGTAGTCATTTATAAAAAACTCTCTACCAGGAACTGTGGCCAACCCAGGTAATTATCTGTACAAAAATTCAAGATGAATTCCAATGATAAAACTCTGAAAACAAAAATATAGAGACACAGCTAAATTGGAGGCTAATACATTATATGTCCAGTCAGTAAGTTTGCATGCTGGGGCTCAGTAGAATATTACCAGTGTTTGCTGATCTGATTCTTGTTGCCTTCACAAAAAGTAGGAATAAAAAAATAGAAACATAATTTCACTTATTTTCTTGTAATCTTTGGTACTAAAATACATGAATAATTCTTTATGCTGAGGAGTCAAAAGGATAAAATACATCTTCAGGAAAGGATTTGAAATCAAACTGGAGTACTAATGTTCTTAGTTAGCATTTGGAAACGGGAAAAGCCCATTTAGGAGCACTGTCAATATGGGAAAAAACCTCAAGAATGCACACCAGATGTCCTATTGTTTGCAAATTTACTGTATGGTAAGGGAAAAGATACAAGTACATAACAAGAGATTATTGTACTGCTGCAAAACTTAATGCCTCACATGTGCTCAGGCCTCAGTTTTCTGTAATCAGGAAATTTTTAATGAAATATCACAAGCCCTTTAAATCACAAGACTCAATCACTCACATAGAGCTTGTTAGATACAATTCTTTTATGCTGAGCAATTTGCCATCCACACCCCCTTTGTGTTTTTTTTCTTTCTTTTTTTTTTTTTTTTTTTTTTTTTTTTTTTTTTTTTTTTTTTTTGTTTTTTTTTCTTTTTTTTTTTTTTTTTTTTTCTTTTTCTTTTTTTTTTTTTCTTTTTAAGGCTTTCTATTGTTCATAAGTTTGTTCCTATCTTTTTTCAGGGTTATTCTTATCTCTGGTCCTTGCTTAATGGACAGATAAAGAAAGAGTATTTTGTGGAAGCAGATGTTTTCAGCATTCTCTGATCCTTCTTACAATACAGAATACATTGAGTTAGCAGCAAAAGTTGAACAGCAGATCTGTCACTAGTATTTTGTCCTAGGGAGACAGTAATCGTGAATTGCCATGAGCTCTGCAATCTCCTGTTAAGATGCTGTCCTGGATATTTTGTTGCTTTGTAATTAACTTGTGAAGTTGATAAAAATATTCTGTAACTGGCTGCTTGCAGTTAGCTTTGGATAGTTGATTTGTTTTTGCGAATGAATACTTTTTTGGATGCAAAATTCTCACATGAGCTTTTATATTTAGTGTCAAAAGTTTACTTTTCATATATTTCTTTAAAACCTGAATGTTATCCTCACTGCATGCATTTTTTTAATTATACTTTAATTCTTTCATTAGCAATACAGGATGTATTGCCTTTCTTGTTAAAAAGATACTACAGCAACAAAAAACTAACATCTCTGTCACTTGTACCATATTAAGAAAAAAATAAATGGGAATCGTAGATGACATAATTAGTAATTTCTACTTCTATATGCTTATATACCTCTACCCCACTGCAAATCAGGAAAAGAAATTAGGGTCTCAGCTGCTTTGAAAAAGCATTTTTCAGAGTAAATCTGTACCAGTAAGAATTAAAAAAAAAAAAA
>VYXD01015352.1:507886-533512 GCA_013397195.1 Hylia prasina
AAAAAAAAGGAACAGCATATCAATAAGATGAAAAGAAGACAAAAGGAGGAATTGTTAAAATAGACAATAGACCTGGCACTGACTGTACTGTCTGGCAGGTTGTAGTTTTGGAAAAGCTTTCAGATTACTGCGGAAAAAAGATAGAATGGAAAAAGCTTTTTAATACTCCTACAGTTTGATTACCCTCAAGTAAAGACTTACATAACTAACTGCAATAAAGGCTAACACTTTTCAAAGCAATAAAACTTATATGCTTAATTTCAAGTAACTCTAAAGTTTTAAGGTTTTGAACAGGCTCATAAATATTTGCATGATTGGTCCAGGATTGATATTCAGTTAGGCTCCTCAGTTTGAGGCTGTACATACTTCATACTAGTATTTATGTAAATATGTATATCTAACTTTAGAGAAGCTCTTGAAAAGAAAAGAGGGGGACAATGAAGTAGATATTGAAGAATATTCACCAGTTAACTTTATTACTGCCAGTTGCCTATTTCTACATATTCCTGATGCTGGCCAGGTGTTTTGTTAGCACTCCCAGGATAAGTGAGTGGGATGAGTGCTAGTAAGTGCCTCCCTGAGGACAGTAATATATCTGTGAAGAATTTTTAAGAAAATTGCTTGAATTGTTTGAAATAGCATGACATGAAACCAAACACGGTCATAGAAATCCAATATCTATTTTGGACAATGATGGAATGAACACTGAAAATAGTGTGATTAGCAATGGAATTTGTCTCTGAACACACTATCTATGCAGTACTGCACTGTATGTTCAGTATATATGTATAAAATGTATGTATATATTTATTATTACAGTCATGTTATTATTTACCACATCATTGAAAATTTTCACTCATGTGGTAAATAATAACATGATTGTAATCATATAATGTAATATATGTTTTGGGTATCAAATCTATTTTCAGCATAACTGTATTTGCACTTATGTAGGCAGGTTTTGTAGATCTGGTTTGACTGGGTGAAAGTATAGATGATTAAAAAGAAAAATATGCGGATATATTATTTTTGATATCAATGAAAACTTTGCATTTGTACATAAATAATTTTTGTTTTTACATGCTTTCATCTTTGAACAGAGTGGTGAGTGTAGATGACCTTCAGAGGTCCTTTCTAAGCTCTGCTATTCTAGTGCTCTATGATGTTTAAAGAACTAAAAATATTACCAGCTCAATAAAACTGAGAAAACACACTTGTATCAATGTAAAATCCCAGTTTGATACACAACTTGCACAGATGATAAATAGTTTTCTCAAAGACTACACTATATTTAGTTTCACACATTCCAGCATGTATCCTGAGGTTATAATGATTATACAAGTCTTGTAGGAACTTCACCACATAAGCCACTCTGACATGAACATTTATATCAAGGTAGTCTATGCCCTCAGAACTAATGTTTTTATAAAATGTTTTTTTATAAAAAACATTTTTATAATGTTTTTATACCACAAGACATAGTGGTACTATCATATCCTTCATTAATTAGCCCTATATTACCCATAATAATAAAAGGACGAATTATTGTAAAAGCGTTTCTAAATTTAAGGTCCCCAACAAATCAGTGCTATATCAATACAAAACAAAAGGAATAATGGAAAAAAAATCAATTCACTCTCCAAATTGATATAATTTTAAAGTTTAGCTATATTAGGATTAATTCTTTTTTCCATTTTTTACAGTGTAGAGATAAAGATAATATTAACACTGTAAAAGTTATATTACATTCCCTAAGGCACATTGAGACATATTGGAAAAAAGTTATCCTCTAGCATGCCTGTCTAATTAAAATAGAAATATGATTAGATTCTAAGGCAATACTCTTAAAACCAGGAATAAAATTCTGTTTGACACAGTGTTTTATACCCTCCTCATACAAGTCTAAAAACATCAATAAGCTGCTTTGCTAGCCTGGATTTTTTTCAATGTGTTACCCTCGGGTTAAGCTTTATAATCTGATGCAGAATGTAATAATCCCAGGAAGTGAAGTGAATGGGAATGGAGACTGTTTAAAAAGGCTCAAAAGCTAGAATTAGAAGTAAAATTTTATCACTTATTTAAACATGTTATTTCTAGTTACAATTAATTTTTTTTTTGTATTTGCTGAGAATGTACTAAGGTCTACTTGTGAAAATCTTTTAATAAATAATGTAAAGCTCATAATTCCTGTCTCTTAATCCATTCACAAAAATAAAAGTATCAGAATTTGGGGATGGGTCACATATACCTAACATAGTCCCAGCCTAATATAAATAGGTTAATTACCTCCCCTCCTGTTTGTCCTTTTCCATATCTTTTGTCATTTGCACTTACAGTGAATTGTCCAGTTGTTTCAGCTCTAAAAAAATGGGAAAGATTTATACAAATACAAAAACAAATGAAAAAGTTTTATTGGAAAAGATTGCATAGTTGCTCAAATAATTTGCACTGGGATAAATCTACTAACTGGAAAATGACTGTGTATCAGAAGAATAAATTACTAGAGACAAAACCAGACAGTGTAGGCGTCTGTGTTATTATTTTCAAAAATATTAGAATAACTGAAGGCTACAGAAATGAATCAGGAGATTATTAGTGAAAAAAAATTCTTTGGGTAAAGATACTAGGAAATAAAATAAAAAGACCAACCAGTCTGTCTTTTTTGAATTACGTTTCCTCCTTGCATTATTTCTCAGCAGTGTACCATATTGAAGAATATGTTAGAAACAAGACAGTGAGGTGATTATCTTGAAGGGTACTGGGGGGGAAGAGATGGCTCAGAGGCACCACACACCAGGCTCACCAGTAACTGCTAGTAAACAAGAGTTAGGCGCTACCAGGCTACAAAAAAAGGCATCAGACCTGGCCTACACAATAGCTCCAGGTCAGCCTTGCTCCTGCAGTAAGTGGAGCAGTTAATTGTCAGGCTGAGGGTCTGCAGAAGGACTGACTCTAACCCTGCACAGGGAGGAGGCTATTGCAGCAGATTTCCTTGTTTGAAACTAGCATCCCAAAGACCCACCAAAACATGCTTACTGTCATGAATACGGGTAGGAGACCTGTGAAATACCTTGCAGAGAGCTGTTGGACAGATCTCATTCCCAAAATAGATCTCATCCATTTAATATCAAAAACAAAGTGTAAAACAGGTGAATTAACTGCTCTGATTCCATTTCTTTTTGCCAGTGCTCATGCCCATGTACAGCTGCATGACTTGTTCCATAGGCATAAGGTTGATCTGTGTAAGTGACATTGTGTGTGCTGTCTTGTTCAGCAATAGAATAACTTTTTTTGTGACGAGGAAGAGGGAGAGAGAGAGGGAAGAAGGCAAAACTATTCCAGATTGTCTCAAAAGTATAAATGGAAACTCTGAGTAGCTTGTAAAATGTGAGAGTCCTGAGTTATATTTGACAGCAACCTTAATTGGAGAGTAGTCCATGCACAGAGGCAGGTAAGAGACCTACTCCAATGAACATATCAGGAATCAAAGTTAATTATCTGTTACCAGTTTAAAATTAGTTTAGCTTTTGACAGTATGAGGAGCACCTTCATTCCTACACTATAATCACTGAGAACTTGAGAAGTTTATGGACTCCACTTCATATGAAGAGGTATAAAGGAAAAATAAATATATGTCTTTTGGGCAGAAGCAGCGGTTGTTCAGCCATAAATCACTTAAGGGTTCTACCAGAACAACTAGAACAAAGGGAACCACGTGCACATGGAATAAAGAGAAAGATCATAAAAAACTGGTTCACAGTTTAAAAAATATTTTAGTTATTTGTTGGGATTTTGTTTTGAATAATCATACAGATAAAGTGCTAGACTTCCATTGCTTTAGGTCGTTTATTCAATTCTATATTCTACCTGTTGTAATAATTCTTGTATAAAACACAAAAACTGCCATGGGTTGGTCTCTTATGCTGCAAACTTTATACTTACTGACAATAAACCCCAGTGAGTTACACCTGCAATAATAATACATGAAGGCTCAGTATATTTTAGATTAAAATTTGTAGACATTTTTCTTCCCAAGCTGTGCCCTCTACTGAATGCCCCAGAGCTTAGAGCTACTTTCCCCTCTAAGAACAATTGATTTGGTCTGTTGTTGCATTTTCCATTAGAAAATGAGGAGCATCCCTTGTAATTTCTTAGATATTGCTAATAACAACCTGAGCTTTATTATATTAAAAATTCCAGACAACTCAGTCATTAAAATTTAATAAATTCTAAACACCAGTCTCTCCAAAGGACAATAATTAATCCCTATTTTGTCAGACAACGCCTTTCAGACTGAAGATGGGAGGAGATCCTTTGGTTTTATTGCTTCTTGGTTGCTAAATTGCCTTTTAAAATGTATTTGTCTATTTATTTATTTTATTAGCAAGGAGCATGGCTAAGGTGCGGTAAGATTCCATGTTCCCCATTGGAGAAGGCATGAAACTTCCTCATTATGTTTCATTAACACTGTGACGCACTGACAGAATCAATCCTTCCTTTTGTTTCACAAAGAGTGATCTCATTTTAGAGAATAACAACTTCTTTGGGAAGAGGGGAAAGAAAGCTTTTGTCGGAGCCAGAACACTACCTTTAAGTCCACAAAAGGAAAAGTAGGTTCTTTTTAGTTGCAAGTCCTATCTACAAACAAAGATTTTTAACTCTTCAGGAATATAACCTCTTCTTTTAAAAGTGACTCACATTGATAGAGCTTTAGTGAGACAAAGATTTTGCCTGGATGTGCTTTTTCTTCCTTCGAGACTTAATTATAGCTTGACAGTATAGGTGCCAAGGAGGCTTCTTGTGCTTTTTATCAGTGTGACTCTAAACAGCCTGTGGCTTGATTATTGGATGGTTTTTGTGGTCTGGTTTTTTGTGTGTGTGTGTGTTTTTTTCCTTTTTTAATTTGTTTTTTTATCTGAATAATGTTGTCTACACTGTAAGATCTTCTGCGCGCATATAAGAAATAATCAGAAACAATAAAATCTCACAAAGCCCACAAAGATATTGTCCAAACATTTACTTATTCTGAGTTCTTCATAGGATAATTCAGAGTTAGGAATAGCTGCTACTGCATTTACTCTCTAAATGCATCAAATAACACATTTTCCAGGACTGGTGGATAACAAAATAATTTCCCATTTCTTTCATATTAATGTATATGTACAGGTGTATCCACATATGTTTTAAGAACATTCTTCTGAGTGCTTAGTTTTATCAAATCAGATATGGGACACTCTCACTGCCTAATACATATGCAATCTGTAATTCATAGTGAAAAATTATACAGATATGGTGAGGCACATGCCAAAATCTATGTCACTTAGCAAACTATTTCCTTACTATGACAACATAGTCATAGACCTAGAAAAATTGGTTAAAATGGCTGAATTGTTTTAATGTCACAACTCTAGCTACCAGAAAAATTAGTATTTTCTAAATGTTGTCAAATATTTGAGTGCATTTACAAATTCAGTTCTTGGTTTATTGATCACAAGGGAACAAAGAAAGCAAGTGACAGAATATGCAAAATCAACAAAAAGTCTCTTCTAGTTCATATGTTGCTGTGATGAAAATGTATAAAAAGATGGCAAAGTAGTGCTGCCAGTGTGGCCGAACACACATTAAAGGTTTTAATAATAAATCACTTAGCAATTCCTGGCTTAAGAGTGATCATGAGGAATCATTCAAAGTCTATCTCTCTGATTTTGTGTATGTTTCTCTACCTTTTACTCATTAGAGCCTGAAATAGTTGTCCGCTCCTATTCTTAAAATCTGGGCTTTTCTTCCAAAATTGTTAAACAACACTTTCAATCAGTCTATAACCAGACACCCACAGTTTCTACTTGTTACTGGGAAACCTGTTATATCTCCTCCTTTTACTGGAAAGAGACACAGCTGTGGAAGTCCTTGAGCTTTTTCCACAGTTATACCTTACTTGGAGTTTAGTGCAGATGAAGCACATCATTATATATCCTTTTAGACTTGCAAATGAAACAAGAAAACAAATTTAAAATCTTTCCTTCTTTAGAGAAGAAATATAATCTAGTGCCAAGTATCTGATTTTGACACTTCAGGAGAAGGACATTACAGATGACTTCTGGCCCTTTTTTTCCCCATGCTTCTAATTCAGTTCAGATATCTGATTCAATTTTAATCAGCACAATGAAGGTGGAAAGGGGATAGATAATGAACCACCAGGAGTAAATTCTTATACATTCTCAGCTTTTTAATGCTGGCTTAAAGTTTTAATAAATCTTCAACCTACAGTAGATTTTGTGGACTTCAAAAATGCAATAATATTTTAATTCAAGACTGAAAGGTCATAAGTCATAGTGGGGCAATTCATGTTATTTTACCCTGCAGTTCACCTGACCTTAAATACTGCTGGTGATTCATTTTAAGAAGTATTAAATTCAGATTCAGCTACAGATTTACAGTCATTTAAAACATCCAAGAAAATTAGAATGAGAAACAGATTTATTCAAATGCATAGATCTACTGTTTAACCATGGAAAAGTTCTCCAAATCCAAAAATTTCATGAAGCTGCTGAACTCACAGATGCTCTTGAAAGTAAAATCTCCCTATATTAGGGAGAAGGAATCCAGATACAGTGGCTTAGCTGACAAACTCTCCCTTAACACCATTCCCAAGTGCTGTATTAAAAAAAACCCAAGCCAAAACAAAAAAACAAACAAAAAAAAAACCAAAAAACCCCCCCAAAACAAAAAGAAGCAAGAACTCATATTAACATAGCCACAAACTGTACATCTGAAAACTTTTCTCTTACTTTTCTCTGAGAGCAACCATCAGATAACTCCAATTATTTCTGTTTGCAACTATTTTCCACCTAAGCAAAGATAGGGTGTTTTCCTGCTGAAGTAAAGTGAGTGGTTGACCAGGCATACTTGCTACTAACATAGATATCAGTCCTCATTTGTTGAACGCTGTTTTTGTGGTAGCACAATTTTTGGCTGCCTTATTTATGCTGTTTATCCTTATTGATAAGTAAAGTGGTTGGAAAATAAGATATTCTACTGCAAGAGAAATAGTAGCAGAGGGCATAGTTAAGCAAAAGATGTAGGCAAAAGTGACACTCATAATCTGTCTTGGATTCTGTTTATCCCCTGTGATACTGGATGCTACTCCATGTCAGGATATTTTTTCCTTTAATTTTAAGGTAACAGATTATACCATGAAAATACGGCATATATTGAAAAGTGCTCTAAATATTTTCTACTTTAAAGCAGAAAAGTTACTTGGATGTGTCCCACATCCCATCCTCCTCAGAGAGCCTGAGAAACACTCACCTTCAAGGCTGCTGTAGGCTTGCTCTCAGCAGAGTCTGTACATCACCCAGCTGACTTTAATTGGGAAGAGTTGTCCCTGAATTTATAAAAACTGAATGCAGCTGAGAGGGTAATCCTCAGATTTGTCACCATACAGAAAAGCATGAAGGAACACATTGTGGGGATCCATCAAATTCCATGACAAAACTGTAATGGGGAATGCAATCATCTTCAAACCCTATCTTTACATGGAGTTTTACTCCTTTTCAGATCAAACATTCCTCCCCAAGGGAAATGTGTTACACAAACTAATCACCAGGCTCTCAGAACAGCTGTGTACTCTCAGCTGCTGTTTTCAGCAGCAGGAAGTTTGGAGACATTTCAAGAGACAAACAAATGAGGTATCCTGGTTATTTTCCTCTCCAGAAGTACACACTTATATATGGACTCCTTTCTGCTGCAATGGTTTAATGGAGTGTTGCTGTGGAAACACTGGCACCAAAGTACACCTAATAGGAAGCTATGTAGAAAAATCAGCCCATATATCAAGCTCATTGGGATTTTGCACTGAAAAGTACTTCGGTGCACTCTTCCTTGGCATTATATTTATCCCTTGTCTCAAGAGTATCCTAGTGAAAATTCATATATTTCCAAAGTTATTACTCCTCTCCATGTTAGGAGAAGCACAAAACAAAGACAAACACCTGAACTGTTAAACACCAACTTGAAAGTTTGGCTATGACTGTCTTTGATAAAGTCAGAAAAAGAGAGATATCATAAAAGCTTTTCACTTTTAAAATCTGAATATATATTTTTTCTATATAATATCAGTGAAAGTACTGAGTGAGTCTGTACCGAAGCCTTTCAGGAGTGCTTTACCTGGAATTTCTTCTTTTTTTTTTTTTTTTTTTTTTTTTTTTTTTTTTTTTTTTTTTTTTTTTTTTTTTTTTTTTTTTTTTTTTTTTGGCATTTTTGATTGTTGTGTATCTTTTTTTTTCAATATAAAGTACTCATTTAAGTGGAAAAACACATTTTAATTGCAGTGTAGGAGAAACAACTGTTTTTCATTTTCAGTGTGTGTGATGACATTCTTAACTAAAAGTGATAACCAATGATGTATGAAATGGATGTTCATCAGGCTGGCACAGAGCTTCTAGAAAAGGTATGGCTAAAAACCTTTATTTGGACACATAGTTTATATAACCATGAATTATTTTTAGACATAAACAAAAATATTTTAAAATAAAGAATTTTCTCTCATGGATGATGTTTGTTATGGAAAATGAGAAGCAGAAAGGTTGTTAAATGTTTATGATCTGACCAACTGATTAAAAAAAAATATGTAGGTAATAGCTGAATTATCAAACAAATGGAATCAGCAGTTCCTTTAACATAATTTGTGTATTATTTCTTTATTGTGGCAAAATTATAAGAAATGACTAAGGTATGACAAACACCTGAAAGATTGCAATAACTGCAGAGACCTTTAAAGATACTTACATCGCTTTCATGGCCTTCTCTTAGATTGTAAGTGAGATCATGCTGGATGTCTTCAACAAATTTGTGAGCATACTCTGGGTAAAGGTCAAGCACTTCAAAGAGACCTTTGAGTATAATACATTGGAGGTCACAGTATGTTAGAGCTTTAACATCTGCATTTGTTTTAATAACTTGATCCCTAATTGATAGGTTTGCTCCAATTAAATCTCCTTTACCTAAAAGAGAATACAAAAATAATTATTCTTCAAAGCATAAATTCTTTACTTCTTGTTTGAATCATAAAGCTGTGTAATATAATTGCTACCCCTGAACCTGAAATCCCATTGTTTCTAATGCCTTGTTTAATTAATGACATGCTAAAGGATCATAGACTATTTTTTTCCACTTTTTTGCAGGTGCAAACTTATACACAATTAATTTGAGGTACAAAAACTAATTTCCAGACAGGTAACTGGCTGATTTAAGGGAGCAATAAAATAAATATATATAAAATGAAGAGTTACACTAGTAACTAATAGTAAGCGCAATTATTTTTCATAAAGCTGTTGTCAGATGTTTTTGTGTCTGTCTTAAAACACGCAGGAGTTAAGATAGCATTTTAACTATTCTGTCTAGAAGAAAAAATGGCTTAAGGAAAAATACTTATACTGTTTTTTTTTTCTCATTTGCGGACAAGACTGCCTTAGAACACTGATTGTATTAAAAACTTTAATTGACTATATATTGAGGAGCACAAAAATTTTACAATTAAAAGCTTCCATAAACATCTGATCTGAGGTATAAATTCCAAAATGGAGTCATTGAACCAGAGGTTTTCCCCAAAAGTTGAAGCAGATGGTCTTCATTAAAGACCTGGACAGTGTGATGGAATGCATTCCCAGCAAGTCATGGGCAATACCAAGTGGGGGAATTGGTTGATCTGCTGAAGGGCAAAGCTGCTCTTTAGGGGGACCTCAATGAAACACAAAAGTTAGGAATATCATGAAGTTCAACAAGACCAAACGCCAAGTCCTATACCAGGGATGAAAACCCTCCCTACAGCAGTATGGGCTGGGAACTGATCAACTGGACAGCAGCTCTGCAGGAAAGGCCCTGGGGGTCCTTGTGGACAAGATGAAGGAGCCAACAATGTGTCCTTGCAGCAAAGAAGTTCAAGCAGCTCCTGTGCAGCATTAGCAAGAGTGGAGCCAGCACGTCCCAGGAAATGACTCTTTCCCTCTATATTTGTCATACCTCATCTGGAGCACTGTGTCCGGGATTGGGCTTCCCAGTACAAGACAGAATATTGACATATTACAGTGAGTCCAAAAGATGCTACCAAGAATCAGGAACTAAAGAAAATAATTTATGAGAAAAGGCTGAAAAAATGGGGTATTTCTCCATCTTACGAAGAGAAAGCAAAGGAAGGATATTATTACTGTGTTCAAACAGCCCAGCAGAATATTGTAGAGAAAACAGTTAAACTTCTCTTCAGAGTGCACAGGGCAACAAGATGTACTGGGCACAGAGTGTAACAAATAAAATTCTCATTATAAATCAGGAAATGAAAGTCAAGAAATGGTGGAACAGCCTGCCCAAAGAGACTGTGGAATCGTGAGCATCCTGGACATGTTCAAAACTTGTCTGGACACAGCCCTGGGGAATCTGAGATAAATTTGTTCAGTTTTAAGCAGGTTTAAGTTGGGTAGCTTCTGAAGGTCTGAAGGTCCCTTCAATCTTACATTATTCTGTGATTAATAAATAAGTTAAGACTGTCACATTGGAAAATCCACGCAGCATGTGATTCCAACTGTATATTACACAGGAAATGGTCAGCTTGCAGGGTAAGTTAAACAAATCCCTGAACCTTCTTAAATGGGATAGTTTTTCACCTTAAAATATCATTTTTAGTACCTTATTTTTTTTTTCTTATTTACTTGGAGCTTGAACAACTTTCTCAAAAGTTCTTATTACAAACTCAGGGTAGGGAGGGCTTTTCTCTTATGCTAGGAGTATGCATATATTAATGCTTATTTGGGGTCTCAAAAATCTCAGTTAATATAAACGAGAACTGGTGTGAGTTAGGTCAGTCTGGGAAAGAGAAATTTCATAGGCAACAATAGCATCTGTCATTGCTCATCACAACATGTGTTGCTACATAATATAAAGCTAAGCAGTAGTATACTTTTGCATTTTTACAATAGATTTGAGCAATTCCTTAGATTTCTTCCATTATATTAAACAAAGGGCTGGAAGTGTTAATTTATTGCTGGCTGTTAATGTGGACAAGGGGAAGAATATTTCAATAAACCAAAACTGCTCCTTAAAACATCTTAATTAGAATTTTTAAGATATATTAACAGTATTAGTATCAATATTGCATAAATATTTTGGAAAATACATTAGATTTTTATTTGATTGTAGTTAAAATTTTGAAGTACTTTCAGGATTAAAGATTCTACAATTGATCTGATAGTGCTATTATATGTTTCTTTCTCAAATGAAAATCATGCAGCAAAGGCTGTAGGTAATAACCTGAAGTTTCATGTAGAATTAACGAAGTGATTAAATGATTCTACCTTGGATGTCAACATTAGTTACATAATAGAATCATTTAAGCTATTTTTAGTAGCTCTTTTCTTTTTTCTTTAATTGGATGGCAAGCTTATATATATGTTTCTCACAGACACATCTGTTTTTTCAATAAATCAGGGACATGCAAAGTTATAAATGTTCTCATTATGGATATTTTTAAAATAACTTATGGTTAATTTTTTAAATAAATCAAAGGTATGCTCAAACAGTACATAACTCATATTAAAATGTATTTTCCCATAAAATATATCCTAACCATCATTATTAGAGATAAAGTAACAGTCTCTAGAGGAAGCAAAGATGTATTTAATGAGAGCATTTCACTGAGTTGTTGCTGCACTGCTTGTTAGTGAGGAAGGTTCAGTAAACAAAAACTAATCCACTAGAATTAGAATCAGGACAGAACTATAAAATATTCTGGGAACTGCAAGTAACTCAGCATTGTCAGGGATTTACATGACATCACTAACACAATTTCTCATAAGGACCTACATGTTTGATGCATTCACCTTCTGCTGGTGTTAATTAGGATTAAATGATGAAGCTCCCATTCACTGTAACAAAACATTATTTCATTGTGTTTATGTTTTTTGCGTTATGATTTCATTAACTTCTTTCAGAAACACAGTAATCTCTTTCCTAGTTTTTTGATTGCCACCATTACACAATGATGCTTCAATTAACATTGTCAGAAGTGCCTGAAGATGGAATCATTAATGAAATCATAGTTCCAATGGAAGTACCTCTTGAACTTTTGCTGGCTTTTAGTTTATGTTTTATGATAAGTCGTATTTTATATCTTTGATCTATGTGATCCAATGAAATCAAGAGACTCTTAAACTTCCTAGAAACAAACAGGTGTGTGGACAGGTGTGATGTGTGTGGACTGTCAATCTAATAGAATCTAATAGAATTAAAGAGTTCTGAAATAAATAGGACCTGTATCACATTTATGTTCTAAAAAAAGACCAATCAAATGTATTCTAGTAGAATAAAAGAAATTCAATTACAGAAGACCAGAAGCTTCCATTATCAACAGTCTAGTGTAATCTCATGAAACAGGAAGGAAAGCAAAAAAGGAAATGATCTTTTTAACTCCATTTTATAAGAATATTAAAAGTTATTAGAGAGAAGAATATATTTAAGTCTAAAGAGATATTAAAATAATAATAAAATAATTCTCTACTTTTGGAGTAAAATTTTATATTTTATTTGGCAAGAAAACTTCATAAAGATTAACTGAGACAGGTCTAATCATCCTTTAGCTGAAGATAAAGAGAACTTCTTTAGGCCATAGATTGAGGCAAATCACAGAAATTTATAGGTAGAGATGCTTAAACCTCATCGAGTAAAAACAGTCATCTTACAAACAAAACCTAAAAATTTATTAGACCAGAATTTCTGGCCTTTCTCAGTTCCAATATACTCAGATGACTGCAGACAGCATCAGTTAGCATGAAGTAGGTCGGGGGAGCAGAGCCAACAATGCTTGTTTTTCACCACATGGCTTTTCTGCAAGCAGTGTTCATAGGCAAGAGCCAAAGAATGAAAGCAGGCTCATATTGCTTTCTCTCATTTGGGAGCATTGCTCGGCCACTAATTTTCATGAAAGATTTAGGAACTGATGACCAATGTTCTTTGAGCTGTCAATACAAAATATAGCAGAAAGTAGCAATTTGTGTCAAAAGCTTGCAAGTGTCTCTTTACATGAAAAGAAGAAAGAATAAATATAAGGAAATCAGGAGTGAAATATTGCACAGCTAACAATCTGGCAATTGAAAGTTTCTTAGGTCAAAATATAAGGAAGTTTAAACTAAAAAACAAAAAGTAGGAGTGTACCTAGAATAGGTATTGCAGATTAAAATTAAACAAATTCTTTCTCATCAGACAATCAGGACACACTAAGCCACTAGTTAGTAGTGAAGGTTCTCCTACAGCGGAGGACCAATCTGAGTCTATGATTGTGAACGTACCAAGGATTGCCAGCACAGTGCTGTCCTTCAGGACTTCCATGGAACCTGAGCACACAAAGTAGATCGCTTGCAGGGCATCTCCCTGCCGGAGGAGGTATTCCCCAGGAGCACAGAAGGAGGTTTTGATGTGCAGGGACAGGGACCTGAGGCAACCACGACTGGCACACTCAAAAAGGGAGAGCTGCAAAATCTCCTTGTTCAAGTGCATGGTGATGTCTGAACGCAGCTCATCTGGGAAGTCTTTTAAAAGCTGTCCAAAAGAAGGAAAAAAAATGATGAGAAAGAGAAAAGATTTAAAATTATTTCCTTCCATTTTTGCAGAAGTGGCCTGATTTAGTGGTGCTGCACGAGTCATACTCTTGCAAATACTTCCATTTGATTTTTCTTATCCCCTTGATGAGACATGCTATTTTAAGAAATTTTAACACCGATGAATTCCAGGAAAACATGAATAAATATATGCCTTTTTACTACCACTGCCCCCCCCCCCCCCCCTCCACACACACACAAAGCGTCACAAAAAAAACCCCCAGGACAAAATGTCAACCACACTGTATGAATTCCCTCTAATGCCCAATTTAAGTTTGTCCAAGTTTCTCTGTGATAGAACACAGTAGGCTGCTCCAGTATACCATTGTATACAGTAACATATACAATGAAAACAGAGAATTCTATAAAGTTCATCAATATGCAATATTACTTCTTCTATGGTTAAACCACTGAGAGAGGAATAACTAAAAAAAAACCAACCTTGAAGGTGATTTTGTTCTTGCTATTTTCATTTTTTAATAATGTAACTGAACACTGAAGGAGGGTGGGGGGGAAGGAACCAAGGCAAGGTGTGTGTTCAATTTAAGAACCTAAGAAAACTAAAAGACCATGAGGTCTCACTTTTTCCTTTCAAGCTGCAAGCCCACAAATATAGTTTTGTTTGTAGTTTGAGGGGATGTGGCATCTGAACAATGCAATCAGCCAATGCTTGACCAGGTGGGCTCAGACAAGGTGTTTTATCCATAGGAAGGAAATAATGGAAGACTGATGGTCTCTCCAGGAGCTGTGGTTGTGGTACAGCAGTCACTCACTTTCAGCGTGACTAAAGGTACAGGAGGTACAAAAGCTGAAAGTGAGCATTAATCACATCTAGGAAAGCTTTGACATCTAAGTAATTTTTGTACCTTTGTAAATCTTACTAAGCTCCTTCTGTTGCTAAGGTGCTGTTGAAAATCCCATTCTTTGTACTGTGCACAACACAAAAAGAATTTATCAGGAAAAGAATGTTCCAAACCCCAAATCTTTCTGCTTATTTCCACATTATCTTTAGAGACCACTGAGTTTTATAACACAGATAACAAGAAACCTGAAGGGAGTGCTCCATTCAAATAACACTCCAGCAGAGAGAAGCCATTATTTCTCCTGCAGTACAGTAACACCTAACTTGGATAAGTAATTTAAAACAAGCAAGCACAGACACCACCAGAAATACGTCTTTTGATTTTACTCTCAAGTTACACTCTGCAATACTTAAAAATGTAGTGATATAAATAACGTAAAAATTCAGGCTAAATCACTTATTTACAGTATTGCAATGAATAAGATGAAGAAGGAATGAAAAGGCATCATAGTCCCTCCTTTAAAAAGGACCTAAAGTCCTCATGTAGATATTTTGTTTAGTCAAAGACAGAACTACTCATTATAGCATTTCTGCTGGCATCATCTAAAAGGTTTCTGATTAATGCCTCTTCAGCCCTTCAGAATCACAGAGGACTGAATTTTACTACATTATTTGATGTTTTAAACCTGTTTTATCAACTGTGCACCCTGTTCCTGGGGTAATCCAGGTTTATTTTTAGGCATGGTTTTCTTTGGTATGTAACTTTACACAAACCACAGCTCATAGTTCATAGTCAAAACAATCAAACACAATTCCCTGTCATTTGGTTACCTCATTGGAATCAATTCCATTATTGACAGACCACGTGGTTTGGAAATATTCAAGCATCCTTTGCTTTAGCTGCTGTGGCAGGTGATGGACCCGTATGAAGTCCTTCAAATCCTTGGTTCTTGTGTGATAAAGGGACCATCTGGAGTACATCCTCTGAATTATGGCAGTCACATTGCCAAACACCAAGGCGTGCATCAGAGCTAGGAAGAATAGAAATTACATGCAATGTGGAGTGATTTGTTGATCAATGCAACTCAACACAGAAAATGAACAACATCTTCACAGAGCAAAAAGATCCTGATTGAGAGATGTAAGAAATCTTTTAAATAGAAGACTCCTTCAGTAATGGTATATTAATACTGTGGTATTAATATACTTATTCATGTTTGGTGTTTGAGACATTATGGGTCTCTGTTGTAGGACAGGGTAGAACAACTTTATCTAGCCAGGGTACCTAACAAAAGAATTAAGTCAAATTAAGTCCATAGTCTAAGAGAAAAGGAAAACAGAACATAGAATCAATCATAGAATCATAGAATCATAGAATCACAGAATCATAGAATCATAGAATCATAAAATGGTTCGTGTTGGAAGGAACCTTAAGGATCATCTAGTTCCAATCACCCTGCCATGGGCAGAGATGCCTTTCACTAGACCAGGTTGCTCAAAGCTTTATCCAAGCTAGCCTTGAACACTGCCAGGGATGGGGCACCCATAACTTCCCTGAGGAACATATTTCTGTGCCTCACCATCCTCATAGTAAAGAATTTCTCCCAATATTTAATCTAAATCTACTCTCTTTCAGTTTGAACCATTCCCACTTGTTCTGTCACTGCAGGCCTTTGTGCAAAGTACAGTAAGGAACTCATGTAGGCAGGTATGCTCAGAAAATAATTAGATACTAATAATCAGTATGAAAACTAGACACAAACAGCTGGAAATGACACAGAATGCAATAGATTTCAGACAATTCACATAAATAAAAACAATTATGTATGGAGACCATCTGTAGCAGAATGAGGTTGTAAATAACATTTTAAAATGTATCTTGTTCCAGGGGAGATATTTTTAAAAAGTCAGGAAAAAACCCCCATTTTAAAGCAGGAATTCAGGTTAGAAGAAACATTCAAAGACACAATCTGATTTTTTATGTTGCTTGACATGGTCAAATATGGTTAAAATTGTTCTGACAACCTGGAGTTTGTCTGCAATTAGTTATTGGTTAGGGAATAAAAAGACCAGAAGCCAAATTGAAGAAATATTTACAGATAAAGGTCATAGGTTTATCTGTGCAGAAATGTGTTTGATTATTTGAATTGGAAAAATCACTGCTTAATTGTCTGTCATGTGATATTGATCTGATGTATAGAATATACACATCTACAAATTGTTTATTTAAAATAATTACTAAAATCTTTATTATTTCTCTAAAGGGATATCTGTCTTTATATTGCTTGAAAGAAAGCAGATGGATTTCTCGGAGTGACAAAGGAATTGGTTTATAAAAAAGACAAACAGGTTTTTGACCTTGTATGTCACTTTACAGAAGTCCAATGTGAGTGAGAAGAGACCGGGGGGATAAGAGCAGGAAAGGATGCACTTTTAAATGGTAGAAAGAGAGAGAAAATTCTGCAGTTTGGAGACAGAAAACTTTTACAGGCTGAGAAAAAATGCAAAGGATCTAGTAACAATACTGCCCTTATTTTGAAGGCAGTGCAGAAAAACAGATAAAGAACTGCAGTGTAGAAATAGCAAAAAGAGAAGGATTATGGATGTAGTAAGAATAGTAAGCCTAACTGGAAATTTATTTCTAAAAATAATCAGTTATTTGTGTGGTTCATGATGTGCAGAGAATTGCAGGTGTTCATGATGGTGCAGAGAATTGCTAAGTCATTCATGTCAGAAGCTAGAGCAACAAAATGTGAGGGACTGGTGTAATACTAGATACAGGATATTATATTAAAATTATGACAGCTAGGTCTGAAACAATTCACCCAGACACAGATAAATAGATTAAAGAAATAGTGTAACCTCTTTAAGGATGCAATAATCAGTTTAAATGGGGGGACGGACAAAGCATTAGGTGGTGTATGAATGCAAATGTAAGACTCACATATGATGTAAATCCCTCATCAGACCCAGGGTTAGGAGCTGGTCAGTGTAGAGATCTCGGTGATGTTATTATAGGCACAAATATCATCTAGAATTTTCATATTATGGTAGAATCTGTCATTGCCTATATACATTGGAAGGCAGCTGCTTCTCATAATGACAAGCTATTCTTGGTTGTGACAGGCATTAGAATTCTTTATCAAATAATCATACACTTAGCCTACTTTCTGTAGGAAACCTATTATGCCTCTGTGTGAACTCAAGTAGGACAAGTTCAAAACTTCTAGGAACTGTGTTTCATAAAGTGCCCTTTCTCTTAATAGATATTTTAAATCATATTTTTGTTGCTTAGGGAACAGAGGAACACCTCATCCCAGATAGGATTGGAGCTGCTAGACTGGACCTCCAATCTCTTAAATACAAAAATACACATTATTTGCTGAGAGAACATGGGCAGTACAAGACAGAACATGATATGATCACCTGCTGGAGGGCAGATCTGATTAATATTTTACAGATGCTGGGTATCATAGGTATTCTGGTTACATTTTAATAAATAAATTTTCTTTCAAACTTTAAGAAGACATACTGTATTGAACCAGATCTTTTATCTTCAGAACATGACTTGTTAAAAATTTAAATTTCAAATTTATACAAAATAGAAATGCTAAGAGGCCAGTAGATATTAAAAATGTATTCTAGATGCTATTTATTTGTTAAGTTTACACTTTTTTTTGTGTCTTCAACTTTTTCAACGTTTAAGTAAATTTACTTCATTTTTTCAGTTTGTAGTATCATACATTAAAGAGATACAGAAAAACTACTGATAAACTAACTCACCCTTATCCATTACACCTGAAATTTCATTACTTAATGGCTTGGTCAAAAATTTTTCTCAGAACATTACTTTCCATTAAGGAATTTTAAAATTAAATATCAGCCAAAACTATACACTAAAAAAGGTTTTAAGAAATAACGAGGAATAATGTCCCAAAGCATACAGGCTAACACTTTATTCCTAGCAGAGTTTTCTAAGGCATGCTCACCTATCTTCACAGCATCATTCTAACTCCTTCAAGTTTCCTTGACTTTCCTCACTACTGTCTAAAATATAATTCCTCAAGAAAATACCCGCAAATCAGCCTGCTCTGCTTTTTTTACCTGACATATCTTGTTCCCTGGACCCTTGCAGATATAAATCCATTCTCCTACCTGCTTGCCTATAAGCAATTCATCTTTCAGTTGTCAGTTCCCTCTTACTCCACTCAGCTGACCAGTTCTTCACAATTTATTCAATGTACAAGCATATTACAAGAAATAAGTGAAATTGTTATAGCTGGACTAAATAAATGTATAGGATACTTCTATATTCTACTTCATTATATTTATGAAAGCCCTGCCATATTAAAGTGAATTAAATATTCATCACTGCCTTACACAGATCTCTTGATTTCTTGATAGAAATGTAAACTCCTTCCTTTATTCCAACACATTTTATGTAGTGAAAGCCCCAAAGAAGAGACATCACAGTAATTTTATGCAACCACTGAAAGAAATTAATGAACTTTTTGTGGTTTTGTGACATTGTAAAAAAAAAATATAAATCAATAGATCAATTATAGATGAAAATCAAGAATGATAATTCTTGGATGACTCGTTCTATTATTGCCTCTCATTTTCAGGACTGAGGAAAATGAAAATTATTCATTCAGCAATTCTTTTACCACTTAATGCTGCAAATATATAGTTTAGAGGTAAATCATCACGTTCCCTGGCTTTCAAGTGTCAAATTTCCAATTTATTGTTTCCCAGGGGAATTTATCCTGACACCCAGGTCTTTACTGACTGTCCCTGGAGAAATACCTACTAGTATTTCCAGAACAACTAAGCCAGCAGAAAGAAAAAGGGAGGACAGAGTACTCTAGCTGCGACTTACTTTTATCCTTCACGGCCAGTGTGACATCTTTGAGCTGTATTATGTACACATTGTGAAATAGCACAGCTGATTTTTTGTGGGAGGAAGATGAATGTAAAGACAGAGCTTCCAGTACTTTCTCTAAAGGTCTTGGCTTGCATGTATCTGCTTGTTGTACTCAGTGCCTCAGCAGAAGGAAGGGGACCACGAATGATCACGCGGCTTACTCTGACAGTACAACTAGGTAATCAGCATAAATGTTACTAAGAGCTCTAAATATGCCAAAAAAAATTCATTCTGATTCAAATCTGAACCAAATTTTTATCAATGATAATTGAAGTGCTTTTTTTTAATGTTAAGGCTCATCAGATAGTCTTCTGGCTCTCTCCTGTCTCTCTGTCTGGTCTGGTCCTTCAGATGAGGATATGCAGCAGCTCACAGACACGTTGTCCTGTGGGCTGCCCGCCTCCCCTCATCACCATTCCCAGGGCTGCTGTGGGGATGGAACTGCAGCTGGTGTGCACATCATACCTGGCTGCCTGGAAAAGTGTCTGCCACAAGTGACTGAAATCCCCAACACATGGCTGGGCCACTTCCCCTGTTAATAATGTGAACTTGCATTTCAGTGCGTGACACTGTCTTTCGTCACCATTAGTGAACAAAAGGTTAGAAATATGTCTGCCTAAGAGAGTTTATCTAGTGTAAGCCAAACAAAGTTGTTTCCTTCTTTTGCCATTTTAAATTAAATTTATTGAGCTTTCCACTGTGTTTGTTTGTTTGGGGTTTCCTTTAAGAGACTTAGCAAAATTTCAGCTTTTATTTGACTTTTTTCCTACTCCTTGAAAATGTTTTAAATGACACTTGATTGTACCTACCCCCAATCAGCATTGTGCAAATGGAGAAGATCTTTTCAGCATCGGTATTGGCTGAAACATTTCCAAAACCAACACTGGTGAGGCTGCTGAGGGTGAAATACAGGGCAGCTATATAGGCACTTCTGATTGATGGGCCTCCTAGTGTATTATTCTCATAATAAGGAGATTCAATTCGTTTTCCTAGCTCATGAAGCCAACCTGCAAAACAAAGCATAAAAAGAGTTAAAGTAATACTGACGCCACCATAAAAACTATGCATGATACTAAAAAAAACCAGTTCTAGACACTGCCAAAAATCTACTTAAAAGACATTATATTCTTCACACAATTCCAAGAATAAAAAGAGCATTAAACTGTGGGAATTTATGCAGCACATTAAGTATTATGTCTCTGGGATATTTATTTTTATGTATGATTTTTTACTATAAGAATTGCATTTCTGCATTGAAATCAAGCGGTTTTGAATTGCATATTATGGGCTAATTAGATAATTTATAAAATCCATTAAGTCACTAAAAAGAAAAAAATCTTCACCTAATAGCACTGCAGCAACAATGCAACATCATTTGATTCTTTCAATTAATGCTTGGGAAAGCTTTTTGACATTCTAATACTAAATCATTATAATAGTAATTACATATTCAGAGCTTTTCACATGCTTCTTTTTAGAGTAGAAAAGATTCAAAGAACTAAACATAACTTACAAACTAGAATTAATTTTCAAAACATGCTTCAGTGAGTATTTTCTAAATTGTTCATTTAATCTTTCCTTTCATTTTGATAAATGAGTCTATGTGTGCCAGAGAAAGCAAAATTAGCTACTGCTTCAGATATTTGAAAAAAAAAAAAAAAAACCAACAAAACAACCCCAAAGAAACAATGCAGGAAAAAAAAAAAAGCATCTGGAAAACACAACCTGAATGAATTACATAAACACAATGCTTCACAAAAATTAAGATTGGGGAAAAAAGGATAAAAATCTATTTGTGTGCTCAATTTTGCTTGTTAAACAGCTTGCTTGGGAGACTGGGAATATTTCTTGGGTATACAAGGAGAACTGCCAAAAGAAACAAATCCTGACAGACAGAGTTTTATTTTTAGAAAAATTGTTTGGGTGTCCCCCTTTTGTAAAGTGGGACCTGACAGATTGAATCACCTCCTGAAGATTGTTCTCTCTCCACTTCAGTCAGCATCCATTTCGATGAACCCAAATATGAACTGGGGGAAATCTCATTCCACAGAATGTCTACAAAAGTAGGTGGTAGATTTAAAGTATCTGTCCCAGCACTTCCAATTAAATTGGGAAAAAAGTCTGTAGGAATTTAGCACCTAGAGTAGACCTGTTGAACCATGGTTGCTCCCATGCTCAGGTCCATGCTTTCTGGCATTCTGTCCTGCAGAGAAAGCTCAGCCAGAAGGGCTGAGGAATGGAAGAGCAAGGTCTGGCCATGACCTGATCCACTCTGTGCAGGACAGGGAATTTGATCAAAAGCATAAATGAAAGCAATCTGTATTGTCATACAATGGCAGTACAGAGTAGGATGTTTCACCTTGCTAACTGACAAGAAAGCATATGAAAATGTCCTTGATTTTTTCTGGATAATAATCTAGTGGGGCTATTTTATATTTGTGGCTCCCAATTATTTAAAATGAAAGTAGAGCAAAATTAAAAAAAAAAAAAAAAGAAGCCTAGCTGAGCCAATACCAGTCCTCTGTGCACTACTGTTTTTCTGAGATTACACTACATTTCCCAGACAATAGCATGGTCCTTTGTATGGCAGATTTAATTCCTGTATTTCTATAGTAGGGAATGTCATCACAAACATTAAAGAACATAGAATAAAAACCCAAGAAAATCTCTGGCAGAGAGGAGACAAAGTTAAAAAAAGGCCTATCTAAACCTAATGTAAAGTAATACAATCATAAACTTTGAGATCAGCTCAAGATTGTTTCAGTTGCAGAACTGAAATAAATATGTTATTTTAAAGAACTGTAACTGATATGGCTTTTAGGAGAAAATCTCCTGCCTTGGAGTGTTCTAAAAGCTGCTGATTCTCAGACTGTGTGTTTCAATTTTTCTCACTTTTCATGCATTTCCAGTGTTATCCAGGAAAGGTGGATGACTGCATTCTTTAACTGAGAGATACATGTGAATTGGTTTACAACTCACTTATGTTCAAGGTTTTCATCCAGTCCTACTGAAACATCATTGTTCCTAAAGGATTCATACAGCTAGTAAAAGTAAGGCACAAAAATAAGTGTCTACATTGTGTCAACCAGTAGAAGTCTCTATAATATTTCTACAAAAATTACCAAAATAACAATACGATTACTAGCAAACACTTCTGGCCAAGATACCAGTATTTGAGATGACTTTAGCATTCAGTGTCTAGTTCTGTGGTATAACTGAAAGTGAGACAAATCATCCCCTCAGTAGGATATATGGCTTATCACTGAGCTAAAACAGTAGCAGTGAGTGATGATTAGCAAACCTTAATGGTTGCTAAAATAATGCCCACAATGTAAAGAAAAGCTATGAAGTAAATTTATTTAGAGATTTAGACTCAGAAGAGAACATGTTTGTCTGAAAGGGAAAACCCCAAAAATAAATTCCTCTGACTTGTAGATAAGACCATGTTTACAGTTTCTTATTTCTATTTTGGCTGGCAGAGATTATCCTAATCAGGAACTTTTGAAAAAATTACATAAAGTCATGTTTCAGCCAGAATATATAAAATGCTGCAATATCTTCAAGATCAACTGTAATTCTCATATTTGTTGATAGCACTGCATTTTTTTTTTTTTTTCAGTTTCAGGGTAGATACAGGCAAGATACAGTTGGGTGTAAACACTCATCAGCCAATGGAAATATTGTCGTGAGGTAGCATCACTGACTAATGCCTTTTCCTTTTCAGTTCCTGCAGGTAACAGCTCTCAGCAGATTCTCTGACAAGCTTGAGTAATTAATTTCTGCCCTCAGGGAAGAAGAGAAAAATAAATATACCTTGTAGTCAGAAGGAGCTTCCTAGAATTTAACATTATGAATCTTGTCTGGTTCAGAATTAGCATTGTCTTGGTACAGCTCTCTGACTTTGAAAACATTTAAAAGCACAAATTAGAATAATTAAGAGGAAGGCCTTTCAAAGGGAAAAAGAGCACTTAAGTAATCAAGTCCCATTGGAAAAGTCAATAGGAATTGGATATCTAGCTCCATTAGGCTACTTTGAAAATTGTTGTAAGAATCTGTATTGAGTTTCATTTACTTATATCTGGGAAGTGCTCAAGTATCAGCAGAAGCCTAAAAAAGCATTTAAACCTCCATAGATGACATATTTTTTGACTGGATGTAAACCACATTATTTCATTTACTAGACATCCAGAAAATCAGTCCTTCCCCTGGCTTGGTGCTTTCTCTGCACTGAGTATATACAATATTCCCTATAAATTACAGCTTCATTTTATATTACTACTTAAATTTTCCTATTATGCTTTAACACTTAACATACCAAAATACTGTCTGGTACTACAAAAACCTAGAAATTAGTTGAATTTTCTAATTAATTAATTAACTATAACACTTATTTAAAAAAATAGGAGAAACATTTTCTTTTCCAGTTAAAAAAATAAACCAAAAGTCTCTGGTTTATTCTGCACTACAGTGTCAGGAAGAATAAAGAGGTGTGGATAAGGAGGGTCTCTTAGAGCATCCCTGAATGTCTGAAAGCAGTGCAGTGATGATGCTAAAAAGGAAAAGTATGAGACAAAGGCCCAGCTTCTTTCAGCTATGAATCCACATCAAATTTAGGGACTTCAAGTATTCCCAGGGGACATGTGAAGGTAGAAAAACCTATCTGCTCTCACATAACCACTTTTTTTCTCTTTAGATGGTATTAAAGCCTCAGTCAGGGCCCGACCACACTTGGCCCTTTCATGCTAGTAAGAAGAGGGTGTAAGCAGTACTATGCTGATAGTAGAGAAATAGAATATGTAGTGAGAAATGCTGAAGTTAACTAAAGTACACTGCGGATTTTCTTTATTGAGGATTATCATTGAGGAGTATGTCTGAGGCTGAGTTTTGTTTTCCCAACTCCACTGAAAAGAAATAATGATAGAAAAATGTCCTGAACTGGAGCACATGCAGCCTTCTGCTATAAATAGATTATAAGTTTCAGCACAGAAGTCGCTATCTTATGACTACTAATGTGTGTTGCAATGAACAGTTTAGAGTCATTAAAGAGAAGATAAAAACTATACAAGAGAAATTAGATCCTTCATAACTGGAATGAATTTTTAGATTAAATTCACCATGTAGCCTGAGAGCTGTGTTGGTTCCCACTGCAGTGGTCCCTGATCACTGCTGATAGCTCCTAATTTGAGATCTAGAGCCAGGCAGCCAGGAGCTGTAGGTTTGCACAGCTTTCATCACAAGCAGCACCCTCTGATCTGCAAATAAACATCTCATACTTCCATTTTAAATGGGGGAGAAATGTTCCAAGTTCCTATTGATCTCAATGAATCAAGATTCTGAGTTGTATGCATCTGTGTTTCCTGGTATTAACCTCCACAAAATAAACCTTCAGGCAGAATAGTTGCTCAGAGAGAGCAAGTAGGAGAATTTCCCTCTTTTTAGGTAAAAGCAAGTGATCACAGCTTTTTAAGCTTCACAGCTTAAAAGTGATTTTAGATGTTCAAATCACTTCCCTGAACTGTCTGCGTGGCTTCTTCAGAATGTATCATGGTTAAAGTTCATTTGAGGAGGGGAGGCCGGAGCCAGTGTTGTATTTGAGATGAGATTTTTTTATAACAGCATAATGAATACATTTTACTGTATCAAACCCTAATTTCCATTCATTGGACATTAAAACATTAGCTTTGCTTTTAAGATTGCTTCCAAAGAATTTTGCACAATTACTCTCTAGATGTTGCTGAGTGATATAACACATTCAGAATCTAAAGGTGTATGAGAAGATGAAATCATTTTACTTCTTGTGTGTGTGACTGCGTTATTGAATAATCATTGCCTCTGTTCTCATGGTGATTACTCAGGTTCTTCACAAGAGCTTCAAAGCCTTTTTTATCCCTGTCTAGCCAAATGCTAAAACATTTGTAGTTTTCCCCCAGACTATTAATAGACCAAACAGCACCATTCCCACTATTTCACCCTGTGGAATATTGCTGTTACTCTTTCATTGTCACAAAACCTGCTCATTTGTTTGCAGGTTTTATTTATGGTGGAGCTTTGCCTGTCATGTTAGGGGAGGCTCCCAGGTACAAGAGTGATGGTTTTAGCATTAAAGAACCCCAGAGATGAGAAGAGCAATCATGCCTTTAACTGCTGCTTCTGGAGGACAGTAAATGTGCCAGCTCTCATTGGACTGGGTCAATAAGTGGAACAGGAATCAGATTTTCTTTCACACAAATTAGGAAAAAAAAATAGGTACTAACCCC
>VYXD01015352.1:533562-568650 GCA_013397195.1 Hylia prasina
AAAAAAAAGAAAAAAAGAACAAGACACTGTCATGAACATGTGACACAGTTGCAGGTTCTGAGAGTGTGAAAAGGCAGCTCCAGCACATGTGCTCAAATGGCAGAATTACACACTAGTAAAATACAGGACATGAATTTATGCTCTTTTCAAAATGAAGAAAATACATAAGCCTTGTCTGTGCAAGAGGAAACCAGAGGTGTATCTATATGATATGTCAACAAGTACAGGGTACAAAGGAAGCTCTGGCCAAGAGGCTTACATTTGAAGAAAATTAACTGGTATTCAAGATAAGTAGAAGTTAATTAACATTGCATGAAATTTAAACCAGAATGATTTCAATATTAGTACAACAGACATAACCATAATGGCTGCTGGACAATCAGGAATAATTAACATTAATCTAGTTCCCTTGATCTTTGTTCTGCTTTCCTGCAAAGAATGGACACTTAAAATGAGAAAGGAAACAAATATAAAGACAAAAACATATTTCTCAAGTACTGAGACTGCTTAAAAATGTTAAAGTGAGTCTCAAAATAGTGTATTCAAAATACATCTTATTTTTAGCTTTGTAAAATATGGTCCTTATCAGTGTATATTATTATGATGATTTTTTTTTTTTAACTAGAAAGACAAAACACGGGTAAGAATAAGACTGGTAGCGTTACAGGAGTAAAGGAACAATTACTGCAGTATTCAAATTTTGTGGAGAGAAATTTTTGCCATGACATGGAAAAGCAACAGGTCTAACTTGGACTACGAAACACGGCTTTATCTCAAGTGCCTGTGAATGAAGTCCTTGGGTAGAGGCACTCTCAAGGCTGCCCTGTGTGACCCTGGGAGCAGAGCCCAGACACCAGCTGTGCTGACTTGGAACTGCCATGCATGCAGCAAGGATGGGGATTAGTGCTTCAGATCAGTGCAAGGCAGGGGTGTCTGCCCTCCACAGATTGGAGGGCATTGCCATTCTCTTACCTTTGAAACCTGTTATCTATATTCTTTTAAGTCTAATTTGTGCCCATTTCAGTATTTTCCCCCATTTTTCTATGTTAAGGTCATAATCCCTGCTAACTTTCTGGTGCATTGGTTGCATCAGCTAACCTAGGTAATGAAATTTGACATTAACCAATGTTATATTTGTACAAACAGATTATACTTAACCTCTGGCTGAGTAAATTTTCAAGTGCCAAAATGTGAGATATGTGGATATTACTTTGATGGAAAATACACAAGATTTTCTACAGACATATATAAATTTATATACATTTACTTGATGAATGTGGACACTACAAACATTAAGAAAAAAACCTCAAACACCTCAAAACCCCTTTTAATATGTAATCAAAGAGGAGAAAAGTAACCTCTTTTGCATCAAATACTCTATGCCTCTTGCCATTCAGCAGATAAAATCTTCAGAGGGAAGAGGACAAACTTTATAAGAAGATTTCATGCTTCTGATCTCAGATGTTCACCTCTTTAACATCTAATCCATAAAAAAAATGGAGTCTTCTTTCATGTATGTGCTATATATATGTCATTTAAGCACCCCTGTGAAAATATTAACAACATATTTTTGGGGAGCTTGCAAACCATGAAAATTACAAAAATGAAATATTTTAAAATTACAAGTGAAATAGTTGAGAATTTCAAAGTCACATCATTCTCAGAAACAAACAGTGATGAGACATCTCTCCAAAATTATAGATGAGGACCCACCAATAGAAATTTTGAGGATCATTGTCATACAAGATTTCAGGTGAACGCTAGGAATGGATAGATTCAATAAATATGTCATTTGATTTCCATTGCAGAGAAACTGAATAGACTTTTTATTATATCTCTTCCCAAATTAGCACATGAAGTGAGAGATGGCCATGAGCCAAAATCCAAGGCACAAACACATTCTTAATAAAGCTGACAATTCAGACAATTCAGACAATTCAGACCCTTGCCTCTACTTTTTTTTTTTTTTTTNACAAGTTAAAAAAAATGGGTTTGAACATAGATGAAATTATAATCTTCTGCTAGACTTTGGGAATTTTACCACTGATTTTTGAGCATCTGTAACATCATCCAGAGGAAGTTTGAACTTAGAAAGAGTGCAGTCAGAATAGAAAAAGACAAAACTTAAAGGTTCCTATATTGCTCATGAGGCTTGCACATTCAAGATGCACAAACTTCTGCAAAGGCAGGTAGGTGACATGAATACCTTCATGTCTGGTTCCTTCTGAATGCCTGTTTTACCTTTTGCAGGTACAATAATCTGGAGGAAACTCTATCTTCCCCAAGATCCTTAGGGAATGTTTTTGACTATCTAGAGACATATGTTGAGACGGATGTTTTTTAAATACTTTCAGACCCACAGAGCTTTCCAAACTAAATGTGTACTCCTTGTTGTGTTACAGAATTTTTGGATACAAGCTTAACCTCTGTCAGGTCTACCTGAAAGGTGAATTTATAAGGTTAACTAATACTCTTTGTAAATAATTTGGCTGGTTTATTTCTAATTGAATACATACTTAGAAGGTAGCATAAAAAAATTACATTTTGCAGAGCTTTAACTCATCTGTGACATGGCAAAGTCATAACAAGATATTGACCCATTGTTATCACTAAGAAGTGAAGATTTCATGGCAGAATATTCAATGAACTAAGTAGTTTAAGTAGGAAGAGGAGCTCAATCAAAGCATTAAAAAAGGAAAAAAAAATCTAAGAACTAATTACAATGTTCCTTGTAACAAGAAATACACAGCTGAGCTCACACAAGTGCTGAAAACCTGAAAATTTGGCCTTAATTATCTGATAAAACTCAACTCTAAATTGCAAGTATCACTACTTAGAATAAAAAAGTAGCATTTCTCTTTTCTCATGGTAAAATTGATGCCACCTTTGAGATATGGAGAAAATTTGCTTGCAGGAAGTAATTTTTTGTCATCACCAAGGTGTGGTCTGTTAAATAATTTACATTTTCATTTTGGAAAACCGTAAGTGCAAGGAGAGATACTTTTTATGGGAAGCTTACAATCCACCCCAGTAAAGGCACCATAAGAATTATAATACAATTTCCAAAATCTCTGGTTGATCACTCCTGGGCACTTTCATGGCTTAAAAATAGTAGAGCAAAAGGCCTGATACTAAATATTTGCAATGATAGCATTTTATTAGAAAACAATGTTGGAAAGCTATATTTTAAAATATTAGTTAGCAACAAGTTAGAACAGCCTGGAGTTATTTGGGCATATCTTCCACCTAATGCAAAATGCTACATAAACACTCTAAAAAACATAGTGTACATGAATTACCAACAGCTTCACACATTTCAAGCCTGCACATTTCTAGCCAGAATCTAACTAAAGTTGATGCATTAAATCTTAAAATTTCTAGATGATATCCTATCTTCTTTTGTCTGCAAAAACAAAGTTTTACGCTTTTACTTTCTCTCCTACTGTGAGAAATCCATGAGGAACAGCCCAGATAAAGTTTCACAGTCAGAGCCCTAGGTACTTCTTAAAGTTGGTAGATAATTCATGTGAATTAGCTGTTTACATTTCTTCTCCACCATGTGGCAAATTATTGTCTTTTCGGAGAAGTTACTTCATGCTTACAAGTAGAGTTTATTCTGGTGAAAGAAGAAAGAAAGAAAGGGTGGCACTGGGGGGAGATATACCTTTGGGCAGAGCTCCAAGAGAGTCTCCAAAAAAAACTGCTGATGCTCTGCAGGAACACAGAAGTTACGACCTCCATACGGCTCTGGGTGAGTTGTCCCTCTCACCCCTACTCTGCCTTGCTGCCTCATAAGGCTGCAGATTGCATCTCTGGGACATGCAGCTGGTGTTCTCTGCATGGCTAAACAAATCAGGCAGATCCGTTCCTCGTATTTATGAGGAAGACTCCAATATACCTCTGCACCAGTCTCACAGTATAATGCAATAAAGATTCCCCTTACAGTAGAGATGCATTAAATCCAAGGTAGAGACCTGTCTATATTACATATAAGAGCTGTGTATAAGGATTTTAAGGGCTGACTCAGCAGACCTGCAAGGAACTCATTCCTCTTGATGTTTTATGATAGTTCTCTAAACATTTAGACTTACTGTTGCAAAGAAGCTCCAGTGTACATGGTCAGTGCACTTGCATTCCTGCAGAACTAGGTCATAACTACTTTCAGCCTCATTTATCAAAGAGTCAGTAAATTCAGAAAAGGAATATTCTTGAAACTTCTCTGTAATAAACTAGTACCGCTCTTCTCAACAGTAACTTGTCAGATCTGAATATGTGGGAGATTTAAATCCCTCTTGCTTTTGCAAGTCAGCAGTTTACTGTCTCTTCCCCACACCATTGAATCACAGAATCAACTGGGTTGAAAAACACCTTGGAGATCATCAGGTCCAGAGAAAGGACAAGATGGGGAAATTTTCAAACTCAACTTTCTGCAACAGTAGCAGACAATACATGCAGAGCACTTAATACAGCTAACTATCTTTATTAAAATGTTTAATTTTTACTAGGAATAGTTTACAAACTAAAGCTCTAATGCCATTAACCTTTGGAGTGAAGAAACACACCTTTCCATTTTTTAAAAAATTCTCTTTCTTTGTTCTCCCCAGTATATTTTCCTAGGGCTCTTACATGAAAAAAAAATTAGTAGCATAAGTAAATTAACTACTTTTTTTGGTAATACCTTATAATGTTAATTTAATTTTTAGATTACAGATAAAACATACAGATCTAAATGTATAGGCAATTTGAGAAATAAAATTGTAAGGCCATAATCAGAAATTTATAAATCATGTGAATATCATCTTCTTTAAGGAAGTGCTCACAGTGTCACTGCAGTTTCAGCATTTAACATTACTGCTCCTTAGTCAAACTGGCTGTTACTGTCCTTTTCCAGGCTATTAAATGCCTTGCAGCTAAGTTTGGAATTAGACACGTTTGTGCTGGTCGTCCATTCAGTGCAAAGAGCATGTCCATCTATGCCCACTTTGCTTCCCTGTGCTCCATCAGTCTGTACCCATCTGTTAGAGCTTTTCTTATCTTATATTTAGACTGTAATATCCTTTTGGGCAAGAGCAGCCTTTTTATCCTGTGTTAATTCAGCAATGGAGACAAGAGGGCCTTGACCCTTAAGTAGCATCCCAGGTGTTCCTGCAATAAAATTTATGGTAATGAGGTGGGTTTTTTTGGTTTTTTTTATGGTGTCAGTTAAAGAGTTAGAAACTTGTTTTGCAGCTTTATGTGTCTGGAGTCCAAGTCATGCCAAAAAGGTTTTGAGCTACTACAGGCAGGCTATTCATGTCTTTTTAAAGAAATAAGCACTCTCTTCCATAAGCAATACTTTAAAATGAAACCTTTATTATCAAAATAGGCCAAAGTCTCCCACACAACAAAGCCTTGCAGAATGTAAGTTTTAAAGTTGTTAGCAAAACTTTGTGTCTAAATGTGCACAGCGTGGCACAGTTGGCAAATTAATCTCACCTCTACCCTGCTGTTCTCACTTGCTCAGAGAAATACAGAATAAAGTCTTTCAGGTCTTATGACAATTTCTCTGTCCTAAGAGTTAATGTATTAAAGTTCTGACTCAGAATCTGCAAATAAATTCTCATGGAGGCAATGACAATGGTAATCATTACCTTAAAATCTTTGTAAAAAAAAAAATTGTTTATTTGCAGGAGCAAGACATCAAGAGGAGTATACTTTTTAGAGAAGCAGCGCAATATGCTACCCATATTTTATATTTTCATTCTGTCTAACTGCCAGCAGTCTGCAAGAGTAGAGCTGTTTACACCCAGACTCCTTTTTTTTTAAATCTAAATAACGCAAGAAGTGGTCCCTGACGGGTGGTACCTTCCCCTCTCCTGCCATCTTCCCCACTCCAGAAATCGAGCCAACTTTCAGCACCTACTACCTGTTCAAATGCACTCTCCCAACTTGGCAAAACATGGGCAGAAGCCTCAGCACAGAAACTGTTTCCTTTTGTAGGTCTAACTACAAATGAAAGGTTAATTGCAGAATTGCAATAAAACCATGCTAATTTCCATTTGAATGGCCTGCATGATCACACAGGAGATGACAGTGACAGTGTAGAGTTCAGTTTGGGTCAGTATAGACTGCTGCAGCCTACATGACATCCATTTCTCCTTGTCTTCTATATTAATAACATCCATGCTGGTTAGATAACAGTTGAGTATGTTAACCCTCGCTACAAACTTCTCTTTGCTTGCTCCATAGATTTTACAGAATTGCCTAAATATTCTATTCTGTGTTCTAATCTAAGGAGCCACTGCATTGTACAGGGACCTGCCTCTGACAGGCAGCTGTATGATAAATGGTATTAGCACTTTATTTGCTCTTGCTCTTAGTTTTTTATTCCTTGATTCTACAACATAAGTAACATTTTTCAATTCTTTTTTTTTAATATGTACCACTTAAGGAAGTTTAGATCCAAACACATTTGGCTTTTGTGAGGGGGAGATTAACAACAGGGGATATTTTACTCTAGATTATATCTAGAGATAATAAAAACCCCCAAGAATTTGCAGTGTAATAAGGGCTTGATGTAAAGAGTAAAAAGTAAAAAAGAAAGGCGGCATCTTAATGGAAAAGCACACTACTGTTTTAAAGTTAATGCAGTTCTGAAATAATAAATCTGTGTCTGCAGACATGACAGGTCTTTTTGAAGTGTGTGACATAAGGGAATCCTAAGCACTAGCATTTTTATCTCCAGCTCTCTTAAACCTGACAATGAAAAACAATTTAAACTAATTAGGTATAATTACTTTTACAGAATGTAGCTTGTGTAAAACTTTACATGCTGCAGAATTCATTGACATACTCTCACAGCTTCACATTGGCTTCTTTGGCTGAAGGTAGTTAGTAGGTAACTTTAAGCACTGTCACTGTCACCTGAAAGTACAAAAGGAACAGAAATATTTTCCAGGGTACAGGAAAATGGAAGAGAGACTGGAAAGAAAGAACTCTTGAATAATTTCTTCATTTCTGTACAGAAATGATTTTCTATTCTGGCTGCGGAAAACCCTCTTTTTATCAAGCCCTTGCTCTGATAAAGGGCAGAGAAAAATAAATAAATAGAAAACAGGAACATATGCAAAGGACACCTCTAGATTAAAAATTTAAGGTATGCTTGTGCTACAAAAGAAAAGCTATTTTTGTCGTTATGAGATGTCTTTGGAAGTCAACATGGCATTCTAGCATCCTAGGATCTGTACCAATGTGATGGAGCTGAAAGGCAGTCCAATAAATGGAAATCTTTCCAATGGAAAGATTTCAAAATACATAGCAAAGGCTTTGTGGGTTTAAACTGGATTGAAAAGTTATAGTTTTTAAAGCCATGAGCTTTAAAACAGAAGTAGAAATTTCTAAGAAGTCCTAACAGAACTTCCTATTACACCAATGTGCAAGAGACACTAAGGTTTTAGCAAACTGTATAAAGCTCTCAGAGGAGAGTATTGTAACCCTAGAACAAGCTACCCAACCAAGGTTTTCAGGACTTGGATACAGCGAACTGTGTTTGACCCAATTTACTGCATTTGATAATCCTGGTTCCACTATCTGGTTTAAACAAACCCCAGAGGCTCTCTGCAGCCAAGAGTTCTAGTGTTCCAAGTACAGCAGTTAAGGGTTAAAGACTCTGATGTAACTTCAAATTGAACAGAGCTTCTATGCACAATATTTTCAACTTGCAATAAATTATGATCTGTGATGTTCCCATTACAGAAGCCATGTGGAAAGATCCTGGCATCCCCTCTTGGGACTATCCCCTCATCCGGGTTGTTTACTAGGCAGATTTTCCCCTATGTGTGACACTGAGAATTTCTATCATGGGTGCAAAAATTGGTCCAGATACAGCTTTTCCACTATGATAAAAACCACTTTGTGGAATTAATAAATGATACCTAGGTAATCCGTCGTTCAATGCAGGAGGACACTTTGTCACATCTCAGGGGTTTGGTCCGCATGCCAGATTTTTACCTTTGACCTAAAAACTGTCCAAAATATTTTTTACTACTTACAAAATCTTGAAAATGTACTAATAATGATGTAAAAAATTCACACCCCATTTAATAAGCTACTTTAGTGCCTGTTTTTTGTTTTGTTGTTTTTTTTGTTTGGTTTTTTGGGGGGAGGGGTGTAATTTACTTTTTTTTTTTTTTTTTTTTTTTCCCCCCCCCCCNCCCCCTCTGGGCTTCAAATCCAATAGGGTATCTCAATTCTGGGGTATTTGGTGATTGCTTAAAATGATTCAATCAGAAGGCAAAGTACAATATGTAAAGGAAAATACAGTTTAATCAAGGAACTGAGCCTGTAGGAAAGAACAGCAGGGAAGACTTACTAAAGCCCAGAGCAGCTAAAATACAAATTGATTTTAATCTAAATGCAAAAGGAATGTTTCAGTTCAGCTCAATAAATGATATTTTAATTTCATACACCTGCACCTCAAAAACACTGGTTTGGGTTTACAAATAAAAAATGGAATAATTTCCACAAACTTAATTTCTATGAATATTTTAAAATATATATTTTTATTTTAAATCCTGGCAAGATCTAGTATACACTGCTCTGAAATGAGGGATTTTAATAAAGAAAACCTGCTGTAGAAAGAATATTGATATATGGTTTGTATTTATTTATATAATATGTATTGAACATATAAAACAGGCAAAACAGCAAAGCCAGGGTTTATGATAAGCCTTTCTGAGACCTTAATTTGTAAGTGTAGGTCTTTACCATGTGCAGACAGGTTTCCACACATACTTCCCACATATGTTCTGGTGATAACAGTTTTGCACATAAAACTCCCTTGCAGCAGTTAAATTTCTCTGTCCAATCTAACAGACTGACAGACACAGAAAATACTATGTGCTTCTGCTTTATTGTACTAAAAATAATGAATATCTATGTTTATCTGCAAATAGGATTTCTTCAAAAGCCAGATGAACTTTCTCGCATTTCTACCTTATTCAAAAGTCTAACCTAATTAGAGAAAAAAACCTTTTCTTTCATTAATATTTCACACCATAAGCTTCTCCAAGTTTGGTCTCATATATAGTATTTTATGTCAGATTTATTTTCACCATTCAGATGTCTAGCAGACTTTAAATAAATATTTTTTTGTTGTTTAGAAATGCATAGTACATTAATTCTAATTTTTTCATGATTTTAATGATTTTATGTATATTTCTTCTAACAAGGCTAGCTTTTGTGAACCTCAAACCATTCATGGAATATTTACACATTGCATGTAAAATAAAAGCATTACTTTCACAGAGGAGTAAAACTTTTAAGGATCAAGAAAGGCAGTAAAATTATTTAAAAGCATTCCAATGTTAGATATTCTCCTGGGATTCAAATTTTCTGTTTGAACCGCTTTAGAGTGTTTCATCACTATGTCGTGCTTCAGAATTTTGGTATATCCTTGTCTTTTTCAAAGTGTGTGCAATGTAATAAGTACTGTTTGTAGTAATTCATAAGATGAGTACTTTGAAAAGTTTCATAGCTTCAAAGTGATCATCTTGTTTGGTTGTCTAGTTTATTTCTATTTATTATTAGTGTGTGACACTCCAGGGGCTAATTATTTTATACACTGCTGCAAGAAACCATCCAAACTAGTTGGCTGAGTCTCTCAGATTCTGATACCCCAAAATACTTCACAAGAGTGGCAACCATTAACCATTTCCTTCAAGTATTAATTAGAAGTGAATTTTCACCAGAGTGGTAACCATCAACCATTTCCTTCAAATGCTAATTAGAAGTGAATTTTCAGCCATGCTCCCTGCAAAAAAAATCACCAAAAAACCTTGACAGGTAAGTATACAGACATTTCTATTCCACACAACAATGGACCTCCAATACAGGTACCCCAGGTCAACAGAGCATTAAAATTTATTTTACTAAATTGAAGATACCAGCACTCATGCATGACATAAGTATATTTTTAAAATTCTTTTTCTTAAAGATGCCTTTTCAAAACCAGAAAGGATCACAGTTCCAGAGGAACAGGTTCTGTTATTACTAATGACAAATAATGAAGAAAATCGATAATCGAGAACATAATGAAGCAGACTGGAAATGAAATTAAAATCAAACATTCAGGTAGAGAGGTGACAGACTGAAGTGAGCAATTGATCACTGCTGGGGAATGATGTGTTGTGCAGTGTAGCCAGCATGATGTTCTTTCTTGCTCTGCACAAGGGTTCATAAATCTGCACATGTCACTTCTAACCTGATGGATGTGTGTTTGGAGCAGTGAAACCAGACCAATATTTTACAGTAGAACACAATTCTCTTGGCTGAGATCCTTGGAAATTTACCAGTACTCTTTCTGGCAGCGAGGAGGATTCACTTAGTTCTTACAGTGCCACAAAACAAACTGAAGTGCTGTTCCCACTAAAGCAGACCAGGGCGTGCTGGGCACCTGTGCCGAACCTTGCCATCTGCCAGACAGCATGAGAGCAGGTGCCAGCTGCAGCCTTTCCCAAGACTCCAGTTGTAGTTCATTAGTACTAGCTCTTCATAAGCTGAACATTTGTTGAAATTACTGGAAGCTGTTTTGATGTAGGTCCAGGCTCAAACTCCAGAAGGTAGGTCTGGATTACAGAAGTAGGTATACGTACCTACATGCACCAAGTATTTCCATCATCTGGGTCCAAAACCTGATCATTCCTCAGCACTACAGTTTTACCATGTGTCTTCTGTCAGCTGATTTTCCTGACAGCCCCACTACCTGGAGATTTGTAACCATACAAAATCTCAGTTTTCATATTAATTTTTGAAACTAAGTTCCTGGTCTTCAATGTTGCTAGAAATGTGTTGCGAGCTTGAGTCTCAGAGGGTTTAAAAGCAGGCTGATAATCACACATTTTAAAAATAACATTATTTTTCATATTTTTAAAATGTATTGTGAATGCTTAGATTAAGTAAAAAGTGCTCATGTCACATTCAAACCCAAGTTTTTAATCCCTTAGCAGAAGGAAATTTTGTACAGGGACAAAGCTAGAATGATCTAAGATCATTAATAGTGAAGATAATTCAAATATTAAAAAAAAAAATAAATACCAAGCCTCTATCTCAACTCTCATATCGTCTTCTGTCATGTCTATCCATTTAAGTAATTTTGCTTTGCAAAAATACATTCATATTTACCTGCTTCTACAGTACATTCTGCGGGTTACTATAAAATGATAATACTAGGAGTCAAAAGTTAATTATTGCTTTGACAAATTATGTATTGTATCGATCAAGGATGGAAGTAATGGCACTGATTTTTCTGATATGATTTCTACTGTTATTTACCCAACGGTTATGCTGGGTCTAAGAGCACCAGAAACTTGTTAGTTCACTAACATACAATATTTGTGGAAGAACTAGCAGATGCACACATACCTAGAAATAGTCTTCTGAAAAGAGGATAAGCCTGAGTTTTAAGCTGAATAAATATACCAATGCCAAAAGTATCTATTGTCAAGGATATGCTTAAATATGTACCTTCAGAATTCCTGGGAAAACTGCTCAGGATTTGTGAAAATTAAAACCAGCTGCCTCTGGTTTCTTAGCATAAACTAGGAAAAAGCTTCCTGGCAGTAAAACTTCCCAGGCTGTTGAAATTCAAGAGAATTACAGGTAATGTCTCGTTTAATGGATAATGCAGCTTGATGCTGACTTACAAAATTCTGACAAGAGTGAAGCTACCTGAGGACCACAAAGGATTTGGGTGGAATTTAGGAACCCGAGCTCAAGATTTTAACCTAAAGTTTGTATGTAAGATGTCGGACACTTGCATTTTGGAAAACCCATTTGAGCCAACTTCTGCATTGGGCCAGAAGCACCACAATCTTTACATGATTAAGACACTTGGAGATTCTCTCCTATCTGCACCAGGTGGGGATCTTCCAGTCACCTTGTCTCTGCATCTAAATTTACTGAGGATCTCAGTAGGGAAGGTAGTTTTGTGAATTCAGGCAGTTCACTTCAGTCCAACATGGGACATATAATACCTGACTGAAAGGCCCTGAAGGCACAGTCTTATTTTCAGCATTTCCTACTGGCACCACTCAGGTGCTGAGCACCTTTTTCTGTACCTAACTCTGCCACTGACAGCAAATTTTGGATATTCACTGGGAGTCAGCATCCAAGTCCTTTTAAAGGCTTTGACTGAAAGAATGTGATAAACAAAGTGTGTGTGGGAAGCTTTATATTGCAGAGTATGTGGTTCAGTCACAATTGAGTTCTTGTTTTCAAAGGTGCTGTACATCAAAAAACTAATAGGAAATGAGTAAAAACCTGAGATGAAACTTGAGGCATTCAACTGAAATAAAGATTTAAATAGCTGAAGAACAATGTCCTTTACAAGGCCTGATTTTAAAGCTTATTCCAAAGAAAACATTTATTAAGTATAAAAACACTGATTTTTTTTTTTCATTGTGTTTTGCATTGATAACAACGCCTCCATAGCCAGAATGTTATGTTACTGTAGAACTAACAAAAAGTTGCAGGTAAATTTCTAATGTACAGGAAGGAAAGGTTTTTTTGAGACAATGGCACAAATTATATCTGACAGTTTTGATTATCTAAGGGAGCCAGCATCCTGACTCTTGGCCCTCTCCTAATCTCCTTGCTACACTCAAGACAGCTGGGTTTCAACAGCTCACATGGTTCTCACAGAATAAATGCCTTCAGCAACAGGAAATATTTTCAATATTATCTGTTTCCTGTAGAGACAGGTAGAAAAATAATTTTCTCTTATTTAATAAGATCTTTAAGGGGATTAGCTCAGTAAATATTAATACAAAACAGCAATCAGCAAATAAAGAGCCCATGCCTAAATCTGATGCCAATTAATCTATAGAAATGGGAGCCAGTGGAATTGGAGTGTTAGGATCAGCCAGGAACCTAAACACAGTCTAGCCCCTGCTCCATGTCAGCTACCAGAAAATTAATCATATTTTTACAGGTTGGTGGAGATCATACCACGTCTCAGGGAGACAACTGTTTCACCAAAGAAACAAATGAGGGGAACAAGGTGAAATGGAACAGAGGGGGACCTGAAAATGCTAGAAGTGAAAAGCAGGACAAGAACTGTACCACTGTCTCCAGTGGGTGGGAATGATGTGTCCAGGAGCCATGGTTTTATCAGACACTGGATTCAAAACGCTGCACATGGAACAACTCTTTCCTAAGATGGGAGAACTTGCTGAGGCAAAGGTTTCCAGCATCTAAAAGCAGTGCCCATACTGTGTATCTTCCAAATCATGTAATCAGTTAAATCTAGCAGTACTAGATCAAGCAAGAGATTCACTTTTTAACATTATGTCCCAATGCCTCACATTATGACAGTTCATCAGTAACAGACCCAGACACTTCACCCTTCTGCAACTGTGCAACATGTGGCTACACTTGTAAATGTAACCATGTTTTTAAATTATTTGCAATGGGAATATTGCCGGAATAAGGACAAAAAGTGAAATAAAGGCTTACAATTAGGTCCAGTAAGAACAAAGCAAATGCCATTTTCAGTTCTGGGTATTTTCATAGGAACAATGTTATCACTCCCATTGCCCCGATTCAAATGCAAATTAAGCACCACATTTATTTAAATTAGCTAGAGAATAGATGCACAGAAGCAAATGCTGGTAGATCTGGGCTATGGTGCATATCTGATGGCACAGCAAGGTTCGAAGTATTATGTTAACAGTACTGCAGCTTTAAAATGTTTGCTTTAGTGTTAGCAAACCTCAGTCTTGAAATCTGTGCTACAGGCTTTCTGAGGAAGCACTAAATGGAGTAAGCAAAAGCTAAAAGCTTTTTTCTCCCTCTGCTTCTCCCCCACATAGCAGCAAACATAAAAACCAAATTAATATTCTTTTCATTGCAGACATAATTTTCCTTTCTTAGAACAAACCCATTCCTATATTTCCGCTATTCCATACATTGCAGCTTTCATACTCATGGTGCCATACTCAGTTTTCAAGTGGACATCACCTGAGACATTCCAGTGAAGAATAAAAAGTAGAATTTTCAAGGAAGAGGCACATTTCCTTTAATTAAAAAAAGTATAGGAATTATAATTTTTGCATGTTATGTTTTAATGTTTTCCATTAGAAAGCCTCTTAATGGCTGGAATAAACTTCGTGTATGATACATTGATGGAAACTTGAGTCTCCAGTTCTGGTTCGAAATTAGTAAAGATCATATTCTACTGCTTCGCCTGCAGTAAGAAATCTCTTTTACATGCTCTCCAAAACAGCACAAATTTTTCAGTTGAGGTCTTTCTTTTGGAGAATAGAATATCCTCAGTGTCTTACAGTAATACTACCTTAATTATATTCCAAGCAAGATTTCTCCTGTGTGCATTATTTGCTTGTGATTTATTATGATTTCCAGACCTCATTTTACTTTGCTTAATCACTCATACTCTAAATTACACCTACCATTCTCCCCTCAAAATATCCCCAGTGTGGATGCTGTGAGGTGTAGTGAACTTGTCGTTTGAAGTTTTCTTAAATGACAAAGAAAGGTTGGCTACATATAATCACCAGAATAGCAAAAAATACACAGAGGACCAAGACTTAATTTCATTGTGTTTCATCAGCAAGTAGTTTGCATGTGGAGAGCAATAGAATTTGTACTGATTGAAAAAGTTACATAATCTGAATTTTTGTGCTGATATATGCGACACATAAACTTAACCAGAAATTTTGTCAGTGCTGGAGTGGTCCTTGCAAAACAACAGCTTCATGACAGATATCTAGAGTTTTCTGAGCTCTTTTCTTTAAGCCAGTATCTAATACTTTAACATTTTAAAACCATTTCACTCAAAAAAAAACCCCAAACAAACAAAAAAATCCAAACAAATCCCCAAAGCTATAAATTATTTAGCTTAGCTCTAGAACTAATATCTGTAAGAGCATTACAGGAGTCATTGCAGTATAATTTTTATTATAAATTTATAGCATCTAAATATTTTAGAGGCCATCTATGACGGTGGTGGAACAACCTTCCAGGCAAAAATGCAAACTCACACCTTTAGGAAAGAAAAGCCCTAAAAAAATGCCTGTCTGTTAACTCCAATAGAAAAGCACTTTTCCCCTGTAGAAGGTGAAAGTCTGGGAGCACACACCTCTAAATACTTTGGCCAATCCAGTGTGGAAATGCACTACAGCTGTCCCACAAATGTCCCTGATTGTCACAGGTCGAGGTAAGTTAGTGGTGAGGGGCTGTCAAGGAACAGTGCTGGCCTGGGAAGCCCACTGGAAGATGATCAGTGTGTGATAACCCAGATACAACCTTCTTCACTGAGACACAAATGGGACTTCTGGGAAATGTCTCTGTTCCAGTTAAAATGGGATTGGTTCTAATGAGGTTGCTGGGACATTTGGTTATTACTGCTGTTGCCCAAAAAAGGACAAAACTTTGAAGGTTAATGTTTTCATAGCAATAAATGCCAAGAGCCCCAGGGTATATGAGGAGAGTTTTCTGAATGTTGCCTTGCCTCAGGGAAAGGGAGCATGGGGAGCATGGCCAACAGCCCTACCCGGGGAGCAAGGATACAGCCCATCATCACCATTTGGACTGCAATGAATGCTTTGAAAGCAGCTATTGTTTGTGGCCTACATAAGCTGACAAAGTGCCTTCAGAGCTACTTGCCACCAGAGAGACATTATTGTCATTATTATTATTATCTGGATTTGTTTCTCTGTCAGTGGTATTTGACCAATTTTTGCACAGTGGGCTTTCTTTGTATACTCTCTCCTAGAGCTGCAGTCTTTTCTGTCAGAAGTTTGCTCTCTATAAAGAGTTCAGCAGCAGGTCACAGACTCAGCTTACAAATGAAAAGACAAATCAACAATCAACTTAGAAGAATAAGAAGACTCTGCAAATCTTTAAGTAACCTATTCAAAAATTAGAAACACATATTTTTTTGACTTTCTTCTTTTTCTCTTCCGGACCCAGCATCTTCATTTCTCTGAGGTCAAGCCCCTTTATATGACTGTAATTTTCCCCTCAGATTTATCATAATTAGGTGGTATTTTGACAGATAATAACAGGGGTAAGAGAAAACAAAGATATTAAAGGTGATAAGAATGGGGCAATCTGCAGTTTGAATGCATATCACTGACCCTTTGGTCACAGGTAAACACCCATATTTCCCCCACACCAAATATTTTTTCCTTTGGGAAACTGTCTCTTCACAAACTATGTTTATGGAAGAGGTTTCATTACAGAAAATGAAAAGCTTAAAATCTGAAGAGGTAACGTGGAACACTCAGATCAGAATGAAGGCTGGGGTAGAAACTAAAAATTGGACCAAAACTAAGCACTGCATTCATAAACACCTCATCTGCTCTGCAAAAATCAAAGACTGCAGATCCTCTAAACAATAATTCCAGAGGGAATTTTTAACTTGAAGACATTACAGGGCCTATCTGTTTCAAGGTATAGGAAGAAATAATCGGCACACTTGAGGGAATGTTTTTGTTGATGAATTTTCCTAATTTGCAAAACCAAGACGAGTCATCTAATCTATTCTAGTGTGCAGTCTGTCTAGCCATTTCCTATAGAGATCCTGAAACCTCCAAATTTTGAATCACTCTTAAAAGCCTAAAATTATTTCCTATTTTTTCCAACTGATTTTTATTCTAACCCTCTTTTTCAGATTGACCTGAAATTCAGAGAGTGCCAGTCTCTTCCTTTTTTCCACAAACAGCACTAAATAATGGTGTAAGATTGAACGCAACCTGAAATACTGAGTGACTTATACACACACTTTTATATATTTACATTCATTTATGGATATATGCACGTGTGTCTATGCGCATGTGGGAAGGAAGAACTTACCTATGTCCCAAGTGAGGGGGTTATTCTGTTCCATCTCCCTTTTCCCTATGACATACCAGATGCAGGCCATCCAGTGAGCGAGCAAGGCAAACATGGACATGAGGAGCGTGAGGACAATGGTGCTGTGCTGGGAGTAGCGATCCAGCTTCTGAAGGAGACGCAGCAGGCGCAGAAGCCGCACTGTTTTCAGAAGGTGGACAAGGGAAACCTGGGAGAACAGGGGGAGAAAACCACTTGTCAGCAGCCAAAGAGCTTGTCAGCAGCTTACTTCTATCACACACTTCTCTTGTTTCAAGAAAGGAAATTCTAAAGCTCTGTGAAATGTTGCCCACTCTTCATTCAGCTGCATAGCTGACTAGACTAAATCTCAAGACAGCAGAGAACAACAAAGAAGATGCTTTAGAAAAAGTGTGAAATTTTGATGTTTAAATCCATAATTACTATTTCTGATATAAACCAAAAAAACTTGAAACACTAGATCTTTCATGTTGTCTTTATTCATGCAGTCTTCTTTCAGATTTAACTTAAAAAGTTGTGTTTGTGAAAAATGGATTCTTCCCAGATCTAGAAGAGAAACACAATTGTCAAACTGACCAAAGGTCATTTGATTGCAATATGAAACTGCAAAATAAGTATCTCCAAGCACACAATGATTTTCAGCTTCAGCTAACAGCAGACCTAATTTAACTGTGTATGAGATGAAACCAGCCTATAATTTAGCAGGAAAGAGGCAATAACAAATAGCAGATATTTTGCAGAACTATAAAGCAGAGAAGTTAGAGAAGGGTCAGATATGTTCTTGAGATTTAACACTCTGTTCAGGAACCTGGGCATACTTTACTGCTCTGCACTAAGTAGTAGTCCAAAAAAGTTTTCATTAAAACTTCCAATACTGCTTCTTAAATTCCGAAACTAAAATATTATTGCCTTTCAAGTTTATGTGACAAAAGCAGCACCTAATCTGCTCAGCACCCTAAGTATACATCAGTATACATCACTTTATGAAGTGTATGGCTCTGGCCTTAGAGGAGTTCCAGCACAAAGCGAGTAGTTTTTGAATGACCCCAACCATTCCAGAGCATCCTGCAACCTGCATCCATACCATAATGTGCACAGCCTGCAGTTTTGTAGGGAATGTACTTGGCTTGTGTTTCAGCTGCTGGGCAGAGTTAGCAAACTATACAGATGAGGATCCAAATAGTTTTAATGTATTTGTCTAAGATTAAAGATCCATCATTTTCATTAACAATAAGTTTTGTTTTGTTTTGTTTTTTTTTGCTTCCTCCATTTTTGAGACAGTAAGATTAAGGCCTGGTTGATACAGGATACGTGCATCAGCTGGAAAAGTAACATCAGACATGATGCATCTTGTTACAGCACTCCCAGAGCACAGTAAAGAGGTCTCTCAAAAGCAACTCTAAGAACACAGCTCAATCAATATCCTTTTGCTAATCCAGAATATGCTGAAGCTCAACCTTTCTGTTACCAAAGCTAATAATCTGAAAACTAAATGTTATAGGTGTGCATTCACCAACAGCTAGATCTGAGGTGACTGATATTCTGTATCAGGTGTTTTTATTTGTTCAGAGACTTAAGAACTCACTGATTATATGAGGAAACACTCAGGAATTAAGTATGTGGGAAACCTGTAAACAAGAAAATAAGAAATCTACAAACATTATTTTTTTTGTCACTACAGATTTGGTAGTGCACAAGTAACTCTTCCACGAGCCTCTTCAAAGGGCAGTATTTGCAGCCCATTATTTAATGTGGTGTTTTCTCAAGAACCTTTACATTTTTTTCTCATGTACATAGTAAGGAAAAAAAGAAAATCAACAAAAATATAACATTTTTTTTTCAAAATACATTGTTAAGATAAGATCGGCATTTGAGCAGACAACCATTTACATGGTCATTTCTTGCATTTAATTTCCTCATCTTATGTCATTCTCCATCTACAGAGAATTAGTTACATCTGTGACCTTAAGCCCAAGGATGTCTGCAAATCTAGAGCAGAGGGCTGTAAAATATTTGAAGTAATTGCCATGTTTATATTACTACAATCATATAACTTTAATTTATAGTTATTCTCTAACTGCCATGATACTGTACCAGCTGCCTTTATTTCAGTGGTACATTTCCCAAAGTTGTCTCCTTTTCTTCTCTCTCATCAGCTTGTTTGCACCAAATACGGTTCTTGTTGCATTTATAATATAAATGGATCCCCATTCACCTACTCTTCAAGGTGTAGCAGTAACATACAAACATTAGTATAATGATTTTGTATATAATGATTGTATATGTGCTATGCCCTACACACTGGAGCCTTCATCTTCCCATGGGAGCCTATGTTCTAAAGCATCACAACAAAATAATGATAGCTTTGGTAAAATGATCTCTTTTTTTCGATTCCTACAAACAAGAAATTTCAAGAGGATGGTTGCAATTATATGTGTGCACTGCCAGTTATCAGTCTTGCCTGAATCCTGACCATTTTTGTTAAGCTACAGATATAAAGACAGTGAATCATATATTCTAATATTCTTTTTAATGTGGAAGAAGGTTTCATTGTAAGGCTTAAGGACTGCCCCATTTCAAAATCATTTCTTCATAAAATTGAACACAGATGTAATTAATCATGTATTATTGCACTGAATTTTCTCATTAGTCATGCCAAATGTTCTTCTGGTATTGTGCCCAATATGTCATTGGAAGATCTAAAATGCCATCAGGCAGCTTCTTTTTCTATGTCACAAATTTAGGAAGACAAAATAAGGAGTCAGCACTCATACTTGTGCCTGCATAGATTTTTCTTTGCCCACAGATATAAAATCATCAAAATTTTCCATTTTGTTAATCGTTTTAGACTAACTGGGTTAACCTTTTTCTGTCAAAAGGACAGGGACAGAATTTTATCTGAGACTAACACAAATGCAATCAGCATAGTTCTGAGGAGTACTGACAAAAATAAACTTGCTACAAACCAATGATGAAATTCTCTGGAAGAGTCATCTCCTACATAAAAAAGTGAATTAGTGAAGAAACAGGATACATTTTAAGAAATGACTAGTGGGAGAGATTTTTAATCATTTTTTGTTCACCTGGTTAGTTGCTTTTCCTCAAAAAATGATACTCTTGCTCTGCAACTATCAATAGCTATTTAAAAAGGAGCAATTTAATCATTATAGCTTGTGCTTAATGGACTGGTTTTTATGGCAACATTTGAAACCATAAATTAAGGCATACTTTGTGTCAGATGAACACAAGGATGGAAGGAGCCGGGGTCTTGGCAAGCACTGAGGATAGGCAGGAATGTGCCTGTGGTCTCAGATCTCCAAAGGGTCCCCGATTTTAATGGTAGGGCAGAATCCAGGTAAAGGTGTAAAGGCAGTAGAGCCAACTCATACAATTTAACTTTTCTTTCTTTCAAAATATATACAAAGATAGCAAAAAGACTCCACAGCATTTACATGCACTCTGGCTCCATCAATCTCCAACTGGGGTATGACATATATGTGCCATACATACGTAGGTATGTATGGCACTATACCTATAACTTGCAGAATTTAGAGCATCCCTAAAGGTTTGGCCTTTGTGCCAGGGGCCTGAGCTGCAAAGGAGTGAGACGCTCCCTGATGCCCCTTCTCACCGTTCTGTTGAGGCAACATCTGAAAGTCGATGAAGTGAAAATCTGAGAACAGACATGAGGAAATGGCTTATTAAATCATGAAGTCTGAAAACAGTGTAATGTGATTAACACCTCCCCCCGTTCTTGAAACTGTTGATAAGTCATTGTTACCTTGAGGTTTATATTAACAGTTGCCAAGTCTTGTCACGACAGGAGATATGATAGAGTAAGGCACTGTGTTCCCATCAAGGAATCATACAGAGGTCTTATTAAGGGAAAAAGTTTAAAAGTACATCAGGAGATGTGTATTAATCATATTGTGGCAGCATTTTTGATATTACATTTTAACTGTAAAAGTAATCATTGGATAGTACTTTCCCAGAATTAAGTACAGAAAGCTTTTCAGTGCTTCCAATGTGGGCAAAAAAAGTTGTTTTCAGGTTTTTTAATTTTCTCTTTGACAGGAAAAGTAAATACAGTTAATTTAATGAAAATTATTAATAGAAATTGAACCAACAACATTATGCTGGCTGTTTGGTTTGAGTGTAACGGAGAAACTGAGATAGTAATGTATTTAAATAGATTGCCCACCTTTTAACAGAAACAGTTAACAACATGAAACTATTAACTATCAGGTTTTAAAAAGTGTCTACACCAGCATTAGATTGATGGTTCTTTATGTAATAAATTACATGAAAATGGAGTTCATTGAAGGAAATTGAATTAAATGATAAAATCAAACATGATACCTTACATGGGACCCTTTCTGACTAGTGTTTTTCTATTTTTTTTCCTGATATGTGTTTATCCTATCATCTCTGTACTTGTTTGTAACTCACTTTTAATGAAATTGAGATTGAGTGCATCTGTTTATGAAAGATCAAAATTCTGGGAATTGGAAAGTGGACAGCTGAAAACCTTAGCCTTTTATGGCAAAAATCCACAAAATTAAGAAACTTCCACCAAAATTTTTTTTCAAAAACTAAACCTGATTCAGAGGGACTGGAGGTGTTTGCATTTTTTTGGGCAGGATCATTTGCTTGTTTGTTTATTGAGATTTTGCTTATTAGATCCTTACTGTACAATATCTAATAGGGCTAGCAGAACAAAAACCTTTGTCTTAACATTAGTAAGCCAGTGCAAATGTAAGCCATCATGATTTTGACATCACCTAATTTTATAACAAACATTTTAAAGCAGATTAAGCCTTTTGTCATTACATTCCTAAAAAAAAAAGAGTTGAAACCAAAGTCAAAGCAAATGACAATTGAAAGAAATATATGTTAGAACACACATAAAATTAGTAATCATGCTGTAATTTTTTCACTAAAATTCCCAGAAGTAAAGAGAAAGAGGATTCCTGGCTAAATAAACGTGCTGACCATAACAATGATTTACTTTGCCACAGTAAAAATGTATGAGTCTTAAAAAATTAAGGACTGAATTTATGCACCATTAGAGAGCAAAAACGATAGCAAACTGGATGAGTACAGTAATTAGACATGATGCAACTGTTAACAAAGCAACTAACATAGATGTAACTGTTTACAAAGCAAAGATAGTTGGTAAAAAATTGGTACACCCAGGGGTGAAAATACACCACAAAGTTGTAAAAGACACCTAGGTATTTTAGTTAATTCAGTTTTTGTCTCCAGATCTGGGGAAAAAAGCCGTCACATCAACAAACCCCTCTTGAAAAAAGAGAACAATTAAGAAGACAGATTAGAACTTACCACAGTGACGTTGAAAGCATAAAGAAGATCAAAAGGAAGTGCAGCAATTAAGTCAATGATAAACCATGTAGTCACATAGTGGATACAAATAGATCTTGCTTCAAATATCACTTGGCCAGACTTGCTGACATATGTTGTTCGGAAATTTAAAATAATATCTGCTTGACAAAGAATGAACAGAATCAGAGACAATGATTTCTTAATTCCTGGGCACAACACCAGGAATCCAGCACAATGCTGATTGTTTTTCTTCTGCATCACAAATATCAGATGAATAATTTAATACAGAAACAAAAAAAACATAGTGGTAAGAGATGCACATACACAGAGTTAAACCAATGAATGCATTATCCTTTTCAAAAAGTAAACAGAATGTCTAAAACATTTATCACTCACTGATATAAAAGGGGGTTTAAATTAAAAAATGACACCCACACACACTGATGTTTATACTGTACTAATATTGGTATTTTTCTAAATGAAAAAATAAGGGTATTATTTTTGTCCACAAAATTTATTTACATTTATTTTGAAATAAAAATCATTAATTATTGCATTAAAAAAGTGCGATTTAAGTTCTTTTTGGTAGTAATTACTTAGCACAGATGACAAATGTCATCCTCAAGGATAACCTCTTTTTTATCAACTGAAAATGCTGAACACCCTTGAACAAAAAGCTTTTTGGGCTATGGTAGAGATCACAAAAGTGATATGAATTGCTTGGTGACTTGTGTATTTTGTGTGTTCTCATCTAACATTCCAGGATGCGTGTCTTTCAGTATGAGATATACTTTTGACATGTCTTGCCAAAACACATTATCACTCAAAGAAAAGCTCAGGTCTTGACAACAGTCTCAATTATTTTCATGTCCTACAAGACAAAGACTATAATCTATCCTCAAGCTATGCACCCTATTTCTACTAACATTACTGAGAACTACTTGTGTAACTTTTACAAGTAAGGAGTGTAGCCAGCCATTAAAGCTGGTGTTTTACAGCAAGATAGCTTTAGGGGGAAAAAAGAGATTGTTTTGCATTTCTCCCTGGAAGTTCTTTAGGCTGGCTTCACTAAGACTGCATAAATTATGACCTTTTCTTCAGAAGAAGAAATGGTTATGCACATTATGGTTAGCCTGCTAACCATAATGTGCAAGAAGCCAGAAAACAATCTTTTCCCTCTGCACTGGGGGCAAAGAGAAGAGAGATGTTCAGTACACAGAGAAAATCATGTTGGATCATTCCTTTGGGGTATCAGAAAAGGACATTCTTATTCCTTTAGGATAAATTTTGATCAGATCCTAAGTTCTAACGTTCTGGGTCTGGAAAATAATAATTTGCCAGGTTTCATAAGCAGAAAAATTTTACGCTCTCTCCTGGACCTTGAAGCTGGACAGCCTGCTATGATTATTTGTCATACTGGTTAACCCATACTTTGCTAGTAATAAACCTATGGTATTTCTAACAGTCTGACCTTGGCCACTCCCTCTCTTTTTGACCCAGTAGAGTCAAGTCTCCTAAATCAATGAAATTTTTGGGGAATTTCTCAGTTTTTTGGCATTGTATTGATCTTGCAAATTACTTAGGATTTAGTGCAAAACCATAACACAAAGTGACCTAGACACATATTGGAGGGTATCTGGTTCCACAGACTAAGGTCTTGCAGGTTATAATTTGTTCATGGTTTAGGAACAAATATTTTCATTCAACCAGGTCCTCAGGCTGAATAAAACATATAAATAAAATCAGATATATAATCATTTTATATTACCTCATTAAGTAGTCTCAGCTGTCCCTGCATTCTTAAAGCTACAAAAACGTTATGAAATTTTCAATAAGATAGGAATGTAGCATAGTTTCACAAGGTTCATAATGAGCAAGGGGTTGAGTTTAACTCCACAGGCGTTTTGTAGAGGCGGTTGGTTACTAGCCATATTTCCAGATCAGTATGGCAGCACCAGTCACATACAGAACACCTTCATGGAGATTTGTTTCATAGACACAAGAAAGATAAAGTTATTTGCATCACTAGTATTTTGAAATTCCCATTCTCATTTGTCTCACAAACTCCAAAGTGTAGTTATCAAGATCAGAAAAAGTATTTGCTTATTTATTGCCCATTAACATCTGTGAAACAACTAAAGCTTTAACAGAAAAGGAGATAAATCCTTGCTTTAAATGTAAGTACATCCAATACACCAAAGGCTTATCAATGTGCACATGCAATTCATTGTTCAAGATTGAAGAGATTAGAGGTTTTTCTGCACTGCACCCTTTTCTGTCTTCGTATCAAAGCTAGTTAGGGCAACAGCCCCAGATAACAGCTATACACAAAAACAAAGAAAAGAAAATAGGAAATGCTAAGTGCTCCTTTCTGCATCCAGCTTATTAGATAAAAGTCCAGAGGGCAGGAAGGAAGTGTGATCCGTCTTGTATTTCTTGACAACTTTCTGAGCTATACTTGGGTGTAAACAGTTTCTTCATCTGGGCAATTTTATTTACAGCTTAACTGCTGTGCTAAAGTACTTACTGAGAAATCTGTAAGGGAAAAAAACCAAAAAAAAACCTCCTGAGGAAAAAAAATTCTAAGAGCACAACAAAATCTTTAATACAAGCTTACAAATGACCGTTTCTTCTGAGAGATTGTATTATTTCTAGGAATTATATATTCCACAGGTTTTTTGGGATTTCTGTTAAAAAAGTGGAAGATTTACTTCTTCCTTTTTTTAATTTTATAAATGTTTTCTTATCCCTAGTAATATATTCTGAAAATACTAATGCATTATTTAATATTTTAGAAATTGTTTGTAAATCTTATTGTTCAGTGGCTTCTATGAACTGATGACAATTGAAAGAACAATCTGAAATTTAACACAAACATCAATAATGTAAAACTTCAGAGATTCCAGATAATTCGAGAGCTTCAAAACTAATGGTTTTCTCTACTGCTGAGTTTGTTCCAAATGCTTTGAAATGAGGTGAATTTTAATCATTTCCTACAGCATGAAGGGCAACAACTGCACATTTACATCTATAAGCTGGGCAAGAGGGATGTTGAATCTCTGAGCTGATTCTTAAATCATATATGAAGTAACTCCAATATATTTGGATAATCAGTGGGTTAAAATTTTTCTATGAGAAATACATTTGAATATATTATCTTAAAGTATACTCTAACAAAATCTTCAGCCGGTGCAAACTTCATATTTGAAGCTGTGTTTGATATGTTTCTTTTCAGAGACAAAGACTGCAATCTCTTTTGCTTTAGCATCTCTCATAACACAAAAATCAAACATGAGTAACAAAGACTATTGTTAAAGAAAAATCTGAAATTACTGTATTGCAATTTTTTTAATGTGAGATAGAAAAGCTTTAACTGATCTCGTGAGCCACACGTCATGTGTTCAAGAAAGCATAATAGAGCATTTAAGTAATGTCTCTGACATGAGAAATGTCATTACAGAGTTGCCTAATACTAAAGCTGGAGAACAGCAGAAAATATCAAACTGCTTAACTCATTACACCTGTCTTGAAGCACAGCACAAAATATGGTGTCTAAAATACCATCTTTTTCTTGACAAGAGAGGGAAAAATGAGTCTTCATTAGGAAAGAATGGGTTCTTATTTGGGTCAAATTTGGGTTCTTATTTTGTCAAATAATTCAATTGCAGTTCAAAATAGGCAGAGAAAAGTCAGGATTCAAGCAAATTAAAGCTTAATATTAAGTCTAGACTATCCTATTGACTTTAGGAAAGGTCCTTAAGTAATGTTTAACTACATGGCCTTTTCCACAAGACTTATACTGTGTTTAACACAGATAGATGTTGTCTTAACAAACACCAATATGTCTTATGCCAGTCATGATCTCCTCCTTCCCCACTCATTTTTGTACACACTGCTGTATGTGAACCTTGAGCAAAGAGTGTCAGTCTTCCAAGCAGTGATTTACTCCTTTTTTCTGTTGAGCACAAAGGTAAACTTGACCTGAAAGCACCCAACAGGGAGAACCCAAGATCTCCAATTTTAAGAGGCTTGGAAGTAGGAATCCTGTCACCCTTGCACACTGTGTTGGAAAATCGGCTTCTGCTCCACACATCCTCTGATCACAGCTCCCTGCTGATGCAATTACTTCCTGCTTTTTGAATCCTGTTCCTCTGAGTCCTCCTTCTCTCAACCCTGCAGACTGATCACCTTCCCCTGCCAACCCAACACAACACAGACCAGAAGGCCCTTTGGGCACTAAGTCCTTAAGATGCATGCAGAGATAATAAACAGTGAATTTGTGAAGCCACAACTGTGATTTTTCTCGTGGTTAGATCCCATGGCTAATTAGCTCCATCTGCATGGATTCTCTCAGTCTGTTATTTCCACTACTTGGTAAGGTATAGGCACACATCCCTTAAAAAAAAGTTTTGTAAGAAATGTGATATCTCTAAAACTCATGCAGATACACTGAAAGATTATAGAAAATACAGTTTTATAAAATCAAATCCCAGGTTTTTTAGCCAGGAAATGAATTTAAAATTATCTATATACAATTGCAGTTCCTATTTATATATTTTACTCCCACTAAGTTCTCACACAGTATTCACAGCATAAACACCAGAACACTGGGACCATTATTACCTGAAAGTCTTCCAAGTTTGTAATTATCATGGTTATGTGAGTCTGTGATATTTCCATTCCAAACACCTCTAGCCAATAACATGATATAACTGGAAAGCTCTAAACAATTACTTTCCTTATTTGAGTGTTCTAATGGCATTTACTCACCTATTGGTGACTATTGAAATCCATGCCCTAGAAATGCTCAGTTCCTAAGAAAAGGCAATTTACTTGATATCTGGGCATAAAAGAACTGGGAAATATAAGCAATTTCATAAGGTCTTGAAACTGGTGATCTCTCTTGGCTTAAAGCTCTGTATGGCATCCTACATCCTTGACCAAGTTGCCTCTTTCCAGATTTCTATTATGCGACACATTCACACGCAGACACATTCATGCAGTGAATGGTATGAAAACACCAATTCAAACTGGTGTTCAACAAAGGGAAAAAAAGTTATGTCGAAAAAATTGAGGTTCTACCTAGTGTATAATGCAGATTGGTCTCCTAAATGAGCAAAAGTCACCAAACTGATAGTCATCAAGCTGACCTTTTAATCATTAAGATATTTTCCAATATAATACCCCTTGTAAAGTTTTAAAAGCACAATTATGTGTTTTGTATAATCTCAATTTCTAATTCCTGTTAAAAAAAAATAGATCTCTGGAGGCCAGCTGAGCAACTTTATCCATAAGCAGGATTATTTTACCTGAAGCAGCTGATTTCCCTGCGACAACATTTTTTTTCTCTCTTTGGGCTTGATTGTTTAAAAAATTAATCCTGCTGGGATTAAACATATAATCAAATTATAACAGAATAACAATTCAGGATTAGGCAGGTGATTCAATAACTGCCCATGTCATAGCTTTATATTTCAGAAAATGCAATGTAATATACCTCAGTTTAACTGTCTTTCACTGGGAACTAAATGAAATTGAAAAACCCTGTGCCTTTAAGGCAAGTGGCATACATATAAGCAGTGATGTTTTATTAGACTACAGTCACTCAAACGTGTGCTTGAGAACTAGATGATTTAGCTATGTTAACCCCATTGATTTTCAAAGACAGTTTTCTATACTGTCTTCCACTTCTAGATGATATTATTGACTTGTCTCTAATTTCTTCCTTTTTTTTCACTTTCCTTTATGTGATTTTACATTGGTCGTCCTTAGTTAGTAATACTTTCCCCAAAATCCAGGTTCTTTCATCTATCTGATTGTTTTAGCAAATTTTATTTAATCATACAAGGATAATGGTATTAGAATCTGTCCAGAGAGCTTTTAGGAAAAGTTTTCATGAAATATTAGTGCCATATTGTTTGAAGAACAATTTATCTGTCCCTATATAAACTCTTTTTTTTTCTACTCTACTGCTGAGATAAACATAGATGTTCCTAGTAAATTGCTTAGGAACAATTTATTCAAATGGAAGTGTGATTTTTCAGTTCAACTTCTTCCTTCCAGACATCTATAACCACAATTAGCTTGATGATTTTCTGTCAGAAGCTGACATGATAAGGTGAGGGAGATGGAACTGGGTTCATGTAAGAAAAGAAAGTAATACTCATACTATTGTGTAAGAACCTGAGCCATTATGAAATTGAATAAAGCTTTCAAGAAAAAAAGCACAGCAGAAGTTAAGTACCAATAAACTAAGTACTAAAATGTAAGAATTTTATGTAATAAATATATAAACTATAATAACATACATACTATATAAATAATATAATCAAAATTATGCCTTAATAAAAGCCTATTGCAGCTGCTGGAGGAACAGTACTTTTTTCTTCACTCTTTGAGAAAGTTAATATCAAACAGTGTACAGATATTAAGTAACAACTGATATAAACTATAAAAAAAATGGTAATAAAACCTAGACCTGTTTGAGAAAGACAAAGAAATCACTGGTGTCCATGATGAAGAAAATCCATTTTTGGGCGTGATGGATCATAGTAGAACTGATTCCTCAAGTCTATCTGTAACTGACAGTGATTTGCTCTTCTTTACTATTTGTTCTTACAGTGGAAAGTAATGTGATATTGACGTTACTTCCAAGTGGAAATGCTGTTTTACTTGGGTAAATTATCCATTAATATATTAAAAAAAAAAAAGAGAAATCTGAAAACATCTTTTGAATGGGTGTTTTTATAACAAAAGTTACATCCTCCAGAAGGGCATGGATGCAATAATGCAATAACATGATATGCTCTATCAAACACCATAATTTGGCTGCTGTAGACGTGAATGGCCAGCACGCCAAAGTCAGGACAGGGGGGTTATTTCTTTTACCTGCTTCTTTGATTTTTAGCCCTTGGAGTTTGTCCTTTTTAGTTGCTTTCTTTGACTATGAGGGTGTTAAACTGTGATTGGCTAATCTCATCCCCATAGTAGCTGCCATACCAGAAAATCATCACATATCATGACCATTATAATAACAAACTAAACTGGAAAGACTTTTTTTTCTTACAAACTATGCTGTATCTTTGAAAACAGACTCAATCCCTGAACATATTGAATAGCTAAAATATGTTTTATTGACTTTTCTGCAAAGGAAGATACAGACTTTGGAGTCTTGAGAGAAAAGCAAAGAACTTGAAATATTTCTGAAAAATGAATTGTTAGCTCTCCTTTGAAAAGAAGCTAGTACGTGTGACTGCAGAAGTGTGAAAGTTTCTACAGGGGCAATTTTCTTAATAGAACCTACAGAAATATGGCAGAAAGAAGTAATTCCAAAAAGTGGAGAAGCATCAGTCAAATGATGTAACTTTTCACTAAATTCAACCTGTGTGAAGCAGACACAGTTATTGGGTATTTCATGAGCAGATTTTACTTCACACAAATGTTGCAGAAAACAAAGCAAAGATCAAATCAGTAAAATACTCAGTGGGCAGTGACATAACTGCTTCATTTAGTTTCCAGTTTTTGACCAGTTCCAAGGGAAAACCTAAAATATTTTTCTCGGAACTTACCCCATGAAGTTGGACAGCAATTCACATAAAAAATAACCATAAATCATACAAAAAAAAAAAAAAAGGTGGGGGGGAGAAAAAGACCACATGCTAATTCACAAAAAGTGTGGTAAACTATTAAGTATCAAAAAATTTCCCTGGAAATTACCTAGATTGTGAATTAAAAGACTTTAATCTTATTGAAAAATACAACAGTTTATTACCACTGTATTATAGGATAGTAAATGAAAAATAAAACTTTTGTCTGATTTTAGCTCTAATGAAGAGGAGGTAGTAGAGGCAATACAAGTAAAATTTTCAGGGTGCCTCCATTACCAAAACACTTATCTGCTTCTACCTGGAGATACAGATATACTTCTATGAAATAATCACTTGTGGCTTACACTTTTCTCCTTTAGATTGAGGTTGATGTTTTTGTGCTTGGAAACATCTTGTGTGCAGACAAGCATCTTCCTTACAAGAAGGTTATTGGAAAAAAAGGAAGGTTATTGGAAGGTTATTGGAAAAAAATTAACATTACAGTGGCCTTGCTCATCTGAGTTTGATGTTTTGAGGGGGAATCTTTAAGAAACTTACTATGGCTTTTCAGCATAAATATTTTGCACTGTTTCTTCACATTACTAGGTAATCCATAGACCATGAACATTTTTTATAACCTTCTCTTTCAAATATTAGCTGCATCAAAAATGTGACTCTCGGTTTATATGCTCTGTTCATATGCATTCACAGAATAGAACATTTGTTGCTTAGAAATAAATTCCTAGAGATAATTTCAAACCACTCCCTTGGTCCTTCCCTGAATTTTAGAATATTGCAGCCTGAAACCACACTTTCAAAAATTGTAAACACTGCCATTTCCTTTCAAAATGCAGAAGTTTTCTTGGGTCCCCCAGACACAGAAATTATTTTAAATGACCTTCTGTGCACTTGCAAAATAGGAAATGATAATCATTATAATAATGAATAAGAAGATGAAAGAAAAAAGAAAATGAGCCTTCCATTTTAAAGCAATCTAATAAAATTTACAGCATTTAATGCTTTCTCATCTTATTCCAACAAATTTCATTCAACATATATTATTCTCAGTAGAATAATATGTATCTTTGAATTACTGTGTAAGTGATGAATGATTATATTAATTTCTACAATCCTGTATACCATAGTTTTAAATTTCTGTATATTAGACATGTGAGACTCAAGGACTTCATATGATTTAAAAGTTTTTGAAAGGTTTTGAGTCATTTCCATTTGTGATGGATACTAATGGCCACACAAGTCCCCTTAGTCTACAGTGTCATGCTGTACAAATCGGAGCTTTAGCACTTTCAAACACACTGATTTAGAAACAGAAATTGCTGATAAAACATTTTGTTAAATAATATTTAATGGGAAAAAGAGAAATATACATACAAAGAGAAGAAATCTTAGTGTAAATCAAGATCAATTTTCTCTCTTGAATGTGTAAAGCATAGATCAAGTCTTCAGATGCCAGTGTGTGTGTGGAGAGTGGAGGAAGGGATGGGTTTGGGGTTTTCCCCCAGAGGTGGCAAAGTAGTACACTGCAGGAAATTATTTTAAATAACTCTCCTGTTTATAAAAAGTGTAACTTCACAGCCATAATTAGTATCCAGTGTTTGTCTTCCACTAAAAACTAGATGATCCACAAATAGAAAACTGAGCTCTTCTCTCTACAGGTGTTCCTGGCCACCTTAGGTACAAAATACTCCGACCCTTTTGATCTTATTCAGCAAACAATGCATTACCATTACTCGGAATGCCTGTGCATATTTCACTGAACCATTGCATTAGTCTCAACTCTTGTTGAAGGCCTCCTATTCAAATAGTCCTGTGAGTAGAAAATAAGGAACTGATACTTTCTCAGATATTATTGCTTTCTTTAACCAAGATGTTCAATAAATTTTTTTAAAAAAACAAAACAGATAAAGAAAGGCAATATCTGAAAACTGGAATGAAACTTGCAGAAATAAAAACACTGCACTGGATAGTTATGGAAGATTAAAAGTTAAGCAGTTGGAAGGTTATTACTAATTAAATTGAATGAACTTGGTGAGAAGTTCTGTTGCCCTTTTTTTCTCCAGAAGACAGAAAACTTTAAAAATATTATTGAAAAGTAACCAAGATCCATTATGCTTTTTAGAAGTATTAATATTCAGGCTGCCAGACATACTTATCCAGAAATGAGCGGCCCAGATATTGTCTATGCAAAAACAGGGGCATAAACTTTGAAGCACATAGTGCAATAAAGCAGGTAATAGCCCTCATCAGATAAAACACCTCTTAAGATATTTTTAATGAGTTTTTTACATACATGAAGGCTAACAAGCTATTTCCTGCACCTCTTTATGGTTTTTGAATACATAAGACATTCAAAAAATTCTAAACGTAAACTAATTCTACTCTAACATTCATTAGAGGAATCAAAAGATTTATTTACAGGGGAATGTTAGAGAAGGTTCGCGCACATAACAAAATGAAACAGATCATGAAAGTACACTCAAATACAACATCACACAAGTTATCACAGGAAACATCAAGTGAAAACTTTAGTTTCATATGAGAAGACCTAATTATGTTCCACCTTCATTCCCTTCCCTGAAGTTGTCACAAAATGGGCTGTTATTATTGTTTATCTCCTGTCTGTGTTCTAGAGAACTTTAAAGGCTAAAGCAGTTAAACCTCTAGCTAGATACTTTTCTTATAAATAATTTAATTCATATCAGTGCTCTTACTTGTAAACACCCCAAGTCAGAAGAACACTTCCATATGTATTTTTATCATGCTTAAGCATAGGTTGACACGTCACAGAATCACAGAATAAGCTGAGTTGGAAGGGACCTGCAAGGATCATAAGGTCCATCACCTGGCCATCCACAGAACCATCCCCAAGAGTCACACCATTGCCCAGCAATAGAGTCAGTCTTGGATAACATCTAAAAACAAAGACCTTGTCAAGTCCAGGTGGGTGTTTATGGTCATGAAAGGAATATTACTCCTTGTTCTCAGAAATATGAATAAAATCAAAGTAGATAGACTCTTATTCTCCAATTCATTACTACCTTTGTGATACCTCCATCTGTGACTACAAAGCTGTAATAGAGCTGAAGATCCTGTATCAGATAGGTCTCCCCACTGCCTTTCTGAGGCAGCAGCATCATAAGAAGAATTTTTCTCAACATTTCTCATTGACTTTTCTCAGAGCACATAGATCATCCATCAAAGGTGTGCTTGTCAGAGCCACAGTGCAACAAATGCCTGGAAACTTATGCTTAAATTTAAGTACGCTGTCAATCTTACTAGTTTCAGTATAGTTGTATATGTTCTGAGACATATTAATTCAACATTTTAACAGACAAGGGACCCTGGAGAGATGATCATAAACACACTATTTTCCTTAAATTCACTGCAGGGATTTAAATTCAGTATGACAATGTCCTGAAAATACTCCATAAACCTTTCCTCAGAGCTGGAGATTTAAATCAGATATTAACTCTAGAAAAAAAAAATTATTCTGGGGAAAATGGAACCATTATTCAAACTCAGCTATTGGAATATTGGTATTGTACACTACAGTGTTTGTGGTTACCAGTAACATGATTAGTCAAAGTCTCTTCTAGTGCTCCATGCACATCTCTTTGAATGCATTTAGTTACAGCTATAGTTTGATTTCCTGGACTACAGACCGTAAAATCTAACTGGAAAATATGAAGTAAAATTTACAGAAAATCTTCTTTGTTTTATTTTTCTTACTCAGCTATTCTATTGATCATAGAGATATATGTGCCTTTGACTTACTGATATAAAGACTCCATATTTCCAGCAAAATATATAACCAGAAAAGTAACACTGAGCAGTTCACCATCTGTCTTGTTTCAAATGAATACTACAGCACATGAATCAGAGACAGACTATACTCTCTTGTGCTTATATTCAAATAAACACATTTATAACACAAACCAGTTAATTAAATCATTATCAAAATATTGTAACTTTAAGTCTACTTTTTTTATAAAGTCACCCAGGTACATCAAATGAGATTATTTGATTTAGTATTATTAATGTAACATTAATATATGATGACTAAAGTCATAACCTCAATCTTTTTACACAGGACACAGGATGATCCTTGATGATCTGCATTGCAGAATGCAAATTTCTTACTGCTGTGCTTGAGAATCTTTGCATGTGAATTGTTTGCACTAATATGAAAGAATCCACCAAGATTTAATAGTGAGCATAAAATGGGAATTTAGACCTTAAGTCTAATGACAAAACAATGACAAAGGAGGAAACAAGTATTTATTCACCATCACATCTGATTCTTCCATCATCCATATCACTTACCAATCTTACTGTCTACAATAAAGCTGACAGAGAATTGGAATAAAATCTTCAGAACTTTTATAAAAAAATATTCTGAGTTATTGCTTAGTGTTTATGTTGTTACAATTGTCTTTAGTTCTCCTAAAGACTATTGCAATGCTGCTTTTAATGTTTGAACTAAACTATATTTTTACACAAAAAATAGGGAAGATTAAAGTGGAAAAGAAGTTTCAAACCTGAAAATTATTTTATTGGGTTTTTTTTTGTTTGTTTTCTTTCTCTCTCAGAACACATCCAAATCCTTTTCATGTTCAAGAAAGACATACACAACGTGGCTTATTTCTTAAAAATAATAGCTTATTCACCTGCAAGTAACAACACATCTGAGTTCTGGTTTATCAGTGTGACAGCACCGAGTGGTATTATAAGAGTAAAATCTTGGGGAACAATCTGTTTGACTCTCTTCAGGGATTCTTTTTAATATTCAGAAATAAATTGAAAAAAGATACTATAAAAAAATAGAAATTTCTTTGATACAAAGGCATTTTTAGATACGACCTTGTTTCCTTTTTGATGCTTAAGAGATGTAAGAATTAAATGGATAATGGAAATAAAAAGTTTAGAGAATGGATCAGATGACAAACTCAAATCTCTCAGATTCTATCCCAGTTGTCAATATAGCATATTGATGTTGTACTGTGTTATTTCAGTTTAAGTTTTCATCTTACATCAATATTTAAAAAAATCTATTCAACTTGTGGTCCATAACCCTTCTAAGTGTGAAATAATAATAATAATAATAATAAATAAATCATAGATTTTGAACAAAACTGTAGCAATTCCGGGGCACATCCCTATACTGGTAAGGTTTTAGACATCCTCAGGTTGAAACAATGGGTTTCAATCTTCCTTGAAAACAAAAGTCCCTTTAGAGGACTACCCAAATCAATTTAAAGAAAAAAAAAAA
>VYXD01015352.1:568694-589089 GCA_013397195.1 Hylia prasina
ATCTAAAGTTCAGTTTAAATATCAAGCCTTACAGCTAAAATTGATTTCCTTTAAAGTCATGAAAGGGATGATTATTTCCTTTTCTAAAATATTATTCATTCTGTGAAAATCCTAAATGTCAGAAAAGAGATCCCAAACAATCCCCAAACATATCTTACCGATGATAAAGAGAATTTCCACTGCAATGTCACTGACAGTTGTGCTTCGAGTTGTAGACAGCTCATCATGGCCAATAAAGGAAACATTGTAAGGTACAGTCACAGCAACATAAAACGTTGCCAGTAAAATAAGCCAGTCCCAGCCAGCTTTAAAAGTGCTAAAATGCAGCAATATGAATTTGGATTTTTTTGCATCTGAAACTTTGTACTCTGGAAATGCTGGTTTATCTACGAAAACATTCTGAAAAAAGAGAGAAAAAAATTGAGACAAAACAATAATTTGATTACACAAAAGAGTTTCTTGCAATGCAATGCTTAGGCGCTTGATGTTTTTTGTAAAAAAAAATCATAACAACGTATGACATTCTCAGATGCAGACAAGAACAAATGCTACTTTTTTTCTTAACCTAGACCTCACATTTTTTATACACATGGTCCTATTCATGGAATAACTTTTGTGAATGTTGAGGCAGGAAGAAGACTAAAAAGTTACAGATTAAATGGAGTAAGAGGGGACTGCATCTGGCAAACTATTCCTTCCTCTGTTGAGCTAATTCTCATTGCAGAGCAATGTTTTTCTACTGGACAGATAGGTGAGAGTTCTGTATACATAAAGACACAGTACTGCAAATAGGAACATATAGAAAAAAGTAACTGGTATTGAAGAAAAACATGCTATACACAGAGCTGTGAGGAGGTTCTTTAAGACAATCTCTAGCCTGGTCCTATGGACTGAACAGCTCCAGTTCTTGGAGGCACCTCTCATGGTTTAGTTTCATCTGCAGGAATCCAGTTCATGAGAATTAAAGGAATAACTTTTTGATTTTCTTTAAAATTGCACTCTTGATCTAAATCAAACTATTAATCTACCATCATATGGTTTCAGAACTGACCACCTTTGTCCTTAGACTAAGCTTTGTCTTGAGTCTGTGTCTTACCACTGTTTTATGCAACCAAGATTCCAGTGTTAAGCTGTAAATTCTTAGCTTTCACCTTTCATAGCTTTAACAAAAAACACCTACACCTACACTCCCAAAAAGCAGCATGTCTTGCATTATTTACTAACAAAATTCTTGCACACTGTTGTGCTCCTGGTTAACGCTGTTTTAGTAAAAAAGAGCCTCCCAAAACAATATTGTGCATTCAGCAAGCTAAGATTACTTCTGATCTTGAAGTTATTCACTATGAAATTAAAAAGACAAAACCTGCATAACCACAGACTTAACTACATTTGCCTTGTCTGTCACAGCCTTTCTCTTTGTGTTTCCTTTGAAATACTGACGTCATTGCCTTCTGTACTCTTGGTTTTATTAATGAATTTGAGCAGCTGAATTCTCACTGTTCTTAGAGTCAGCCCATTTTTTAATCATGGAAAAGAAAGCATTTCTCATATTATTTCCAATCCATAGCTCCAAAAATGCATGTACTAAAGCTAGTAAATTAGTCTCAGAATAAATATTTTAATATGGTAAAATAACATCTGCACTAGCATTTTGACAGTACAGGTAAGTCATCAAACACTATTTAAGAGACATGTTCCCGCAAAATATTTTCATATGACTATACAATGAAAATATCCCTGGAAGACCTGGTCATATTTTATGGGGGGTATGTGTGTGTGTTATTGTTATTATGATTCTTCAAGATGAAACATTTGCAACTTTAAAAAAAACACATTTTTTAACATTTAATCTTTTTTCAACATTAATATTTAAATTCAATGGAAGTGGCTGTATGCCCTATGACATATATACCAGTTGTGTATTTTTTATGTTCTCAATCTATACCAAGTTTTTTTGACTTTTAATTTGTAGTGCACAAAGCAGGACAGTTATTTTTTCTCATTAACATTTCTTTAGAATCATTCTGTTGCTATATTGTTGGTTTGTCTATGGTTTGATATTGTGTTAGCAATATTCACAGCATGTTTTGTGAACTTACTCATTAATTATAGTTACTGGGGCAATACAGAATTAATTTGAAGACAGAAACATTACAACTTCAATTAGGAAATTAAAAGATAAGTATCACAGCATAAAGGTGGGGAAATTCATGAAAACTTGCCTAAATGAAGTGTGACCTTTTGGAGCTTAACAGCATTATAAGTTTCTGCTAGAGTAAGACCTTGAGTCTTTTAGGTTTTTTGGTTGTTTTGGCAAATAGTAATAATTGGGATAAAATAATTGAGATGACAAGGTAAATTGTAAAATTCTGAGAACCTGTGGAATCTAAATTCTGAGAATTTTATAATGTGGCTTTCATGGCATTAAATGCTTGTTTATAGTATGATTAAATGCACTATCTTGCTATATTGTAACAAACACCACAGTAAGCAGAAATATACTTCAGTGAGAAACATCCTAATCCCTGTTACTGCAAAATTATGACCAGGATATTTCTCAAGTATTCACTGACCTTTTGCAGCACTTTTAAATTATTATTTTTTTTAAGATAGTGCAAAGAATACTTTTTTTTCCTTTTTTTGAGGGGGGGAGAGGGGAAGAAAATAATTTCACCTACATTATTAATTTTTAATTTGTTCTTCTCTCTTCTTTGTAGATGTCCAGAGATATGATAAAGGACAGCTCTACTCCGTCTGCGTGCTGACTCAAAATGAGATCCTGCTCTTCCTCTTCCTTTCCATTTTTCTGCAGAACAGAAGTGAGAGTCCATTAAAGATCAGGAAATAACCCTTTAACCTTTGGGACCTCAACTACTGATTTTTCAGACATTGGTAGAAATGTAAATATTATGCACACCTTTTCTTTCACTTAATCTTTTGCAGCAAAGAAATAAAACCACCCTCTCCTGAAGGGCAAATAAAAACCACTGTAAAATTTTAATTGTCAAATGCCTTCACACAATTCAGAAGCAAGTAATTGCAACATATGATTTCATAGATAAGACGAAGGTACTCTCTACTGTTTCAGAAAGGAGAGGTTACTAATCAGAGGGAAGTAACCACTGAAAATATCCTTGATCCTACCCTCTCTCTCATTTCACAGGAAGAAAAAAAAAAAATCCCTTGTGGTGTACTTTTTAAAAACAGAGAGTCTGACTTGTACGAGGCTTCCATTATGTCAGAATATGCTAATTTGTAAGCTTGCTCATTAGTAATAACCAATTCTTACATTCATGCATTTAGATTTCTTTTCCCACCACATGGTCACTGGAAAAATCACTTGACATATTCCTTGGTGACATGAAACCCATTAAGAGTAAAGACTGAACATTATTTTGGAAAGGTTTGTGGTTTTTACCTCCATTCAGATGTCTGTTATTGTCAATCAAGGGAACAAATTTTGTTCTTGCTTATAGAGCAGTAAATTCAAAGTAATTCCAGTCATTCTGATGGAATTACAGTGAATTGATGCCAAACTAAATGAAAGCAGACTTTTTGTGATGTGTCAGGATTAAGAAAAAAGAAATTATGGTACTAAAGGAAGAAGCCGTCTGTCAAGGAGGTTTAATTAAAGTCAATTGAATGCATACAAATTAAGGGGAAAAAATTAACAAAACACAAAATTAATTAGCAGAGCCAGAATTTAGAATCAAGCAAAATAGCTACATCTTGAAACCTGCCTAGAAAAGCGAGAAAGATTTGTATTATAGGAGACTGATGTATTTTTGGCTTCACAGCACAAAACCATACATAACAAAATGTGTAGGAGGAAAAATTTTCCAAACTTTCAGTAAAGAATTTTTCATGTAATTTGTGCAAGAGCACTCTCTAGTTGAGGATTTTTTTAACTTGTCAGTAAAGAGAAGGGGGAAAAAGAAAATTAAAAATAAAAATGGAAAACCTTTGTACTGCAAAGACAAATAGCTACTCAAAAGTTGGAGGCAGATGGAGAAGCCTCATACTTTCCCATCTCCAACATATACTGGTGTCAGCCACAGTGAAGAAAAATACAACAAAAAAACATTATTTCAGAAAAGAACCAACTAAATTAATGGGGGTTTTTGTTTTTGTTTTTGTTTTTGTTTTTGTTTTTGTTTTTTAAAAAAGAATCATCTCTCAATCATCAAATCACTTCCAACTCAAACTAGATTTTAAGTCTTCTTAAATTCTGGGTAAGAAGAAAGTGCTTATCTCTTTCTCTGAGGAAAAATTAATTTAAGTCAATTGAATTGGGTCTCCACTGTAGAATTGCTCAGCTATAGTAGCCTGGTTTTGTCATATGACTTTGAAATTATCTTTAAAACTATTTACAGGCCTCACTTTTTACCTTTCTCAACCTAAACTGCCATGTTGTTGTATGAGGCCACTCAGTTTACTGCTTCCAAAAGCAGTCAATAAAATAAGCTCCAGATCTGCTACGAGGCAGGCTGGGAAAACACTTTTCTTGAGCTTCTGGCCAGCAATGCTTTTGAGCTGCTTCAGCTTCAGGCTTCATCCTCATGCTGTACCATATCTAATACCTGTCCTTGTCCTTAGCCTGCAGAGCCCGAGGTGGTCCATCCTGGCAGATGGCGGATGAAACAGCCTTGGTGATGTGATATGTTGTGAGACCTACCCTGAACTGCATTCAGAAGTCACCCCTGGTACCTTCAGGGGGAGCTTCCTTGAGTACTTTCAACATCCCCAGCAATACGGGGCCCTTCCAGTGTGGAAGTGGATTTCTCTACCTCTTGGAAGTCTTCTCTTTACCTTGGCTGGATCACCCATGCCATTATAATTACATTCCTTGAATGTATCCTTTCAGTAGCTATTTGCAGAGTAACATGCAGCTTTCAAGCTATGGATACACGATTACCTGATACAATGGTGTAATACTGCCTTCAGGTTTTTTTCCTTATAACTTCTAACCTCAGATGTGCTTTTCTCTCATAATGCTGAGCATTAGGCTGAAAACTGTCCACAATTCCATGTCTTTCCAGAATGTCACGAGACTATGGAAACAGTCTAATGTGCACATATTCAGTTATTGTTTCTTTTTTTCCCATATATTTACTGACACAGTTTCACTTTCTATCCACACTTTCAATGAGGTCAGTCAGGTTCCTTGTAAGGTTTTAAATTTTATGTGTCAGCAGCCTGATAATTTTTGGCTTTACACAGATTCCACCTCTCTTACCTGTGTTCAGCGTTTCAGTCACTAAAGGATGTTGTACTCACTAACCTGCTCAGGCTGTGGGACTTGATATGGCACTTAGAATCACACCAATTGCATATTTTCACAGCAAGTGAAAACTTCCATCACATGCTGATTACACTATTTGCAAAGGATTATTTGCTACCTCTGTGTTAATATTGGGAGTCACCCATCTCCTGGAGACAGAAAAGCATGCATCAATAAGGAAAGCATTACATTAATGGTGAAGTGATAATTTTCTTACTAACCAGAAGTGGCAAAAAAGTTTTTATGGTTGTTATTAGAAATTAGAGAAAATGAGTTTATTGTGAAGATAGGATGCTATCAGAGCACATGTCAGTAGCTTATAACATAAATAAGTGAATGACATTTGTGAATTCTCCTGCTTTCTGAACTTCCAACACCTTCAGGAAAGGAAGCAATCCTGAGCCTTAGCAAACTACACTGTTCACCAGGTGTGCCTCTACATGTGTGTGATTATTTTCTGTAACCTTCCCTCTTTTCTTGTCAAACTCAGTTCATAGCTCACTATTCTGGAAGAGACAGCTCATTTTTTACAAACTTCCATCTGTTTCTCTCTGGTTCTTCCAAAATTTAGGTACCTGACAGACTTGATTTTTTATTTTTTTCCATGGCTGATCTTAGAAAAAAAAAGACCCAAGAACAAAATCAAGCATAAGCAGAAAGTCACTTTAATACAACTGGTTTATTTTTGACCTGTGCTTAAAATCAAAAGGATCTCTCTTCTGCTCAAATACAGTGAGAAATCTTGTTCTAGAAAAATCCCAGATTTCTGGGTCTATTCCCTGGTGTTTCTACACTCCCCTTCCTGTGTAATGGTAATGCTTTCCCCAAGATAGCTCTTAAAAAGGATGCTTGCAATTTAGTCTTATCTCCCCTTTATCAGAAAAATGGTAATACCTTTTTTAACTCTTACTGCTGTAAGAGTTACTCCTTCTGGTTGTTTTCCTTTCAAATGAAGATAAGTATTGTACCACAACCATCAGACATGACAATAACAAATGATTTTCTAAGAAAAGAAAATAACACAGAATCTCTTTGCTAGGTTTAACATTAGCCACCTAAGAGCTTAAGACTTCTTACAATCTCGTGAGGGAAGCCTGCAGTAAAAGAAAGAACAGACACAAAATAACTTGTCTTTTCCGTTGTGTTTTTATAAGAACATAAGGCTTCAATCACCCACTTAAGGTTAATAGAAGGTGGAGGTATAACTTTTCTTGTCCCTTTGGAAAAACAAAAGAGCTCCTTCTTTAAATCAGAAACATAAACCCTGACAACTTCTGAAAAACTTTCATAGGCATGTGCTGCCCTAGCAATGCAGAAGAACTGGAAAGTCAGCTTTACTGACTAAATTGACACCAAAGGTAAGTCTGCTCTCCTTCAAAGCAGTTCATCCAATCCTAGAATAATTTAGGTTGGAAAGGACTCTTAAGATCATCAATTTGCAATCACTAATTGCGAACTCCACCACTACACCATGTCCCCAGGTGCCACTGACTCATATTTCAAATACTTCCAGAGGTGGTGACTCAACCACTTCCCTGGGCAGCCTCTTCCAAGCTTGATAACACTTTTGGTGAAGAATTATTTCCTAAAATCAGAATAGTCAGAGCATAGCATTAGATAGAGTCCAGAATACTTCATGGCTTATAATTATCTCATTCTCTTGGTAAAGTCTGACACATTTATAGAATCATAGAATCATGGAATGGTTTGGGTTGGAAGCGACTTTAAAGATCATCCAGTTCCAACATTCCTGCCAGGGGCAGGGGTACCTTATACTAGACCTGGTTGCTCAAAGCCCCATCAAACCTGGCCTTGGACACTTCCAGGAGTGGAACGTTCACCACTTTTCTGTTCTAGTTCTCAGCTGTTCCAGTACCTCCCCACTCTCTTAGCGAAGACTGAGTAACCCTGATATGACCCAGAAACACTATGCTCACTCCACAGCAGAAAACCTGTGGAGAGAGAAATGAAATGCATTTTTTTTCCAAACACCAAAATGAACTAACTTGCTCTGGCCAGAAGGTTTGCATTTTATTTACAAAAATTGTCTCAGCCTTGGTAGTTTTTCCTCATTCTTCGTAGCATTAATTTGTATCCCTTCAAAAAACTGCTTGCAGTTTTCTCATTCATGTGTTAATTAAAACTACTACCTACAATTCCCTCTGGTGTGATACATACTAAACATACTCTTGTATGGAAATATCTCCCAGTCTGATCATGGGTCATTACCATTGAAAATTTTCAATACAAGTGTGCATGGACACAAACCAGAAAATTAAAATCTACTATTTCATTCATACGACTCAGGAGAATCAAAGAGATTTGCCTGTGTTTACCTAAAACAGAGAATGAATAAAAGTGACCTGCACCTCTCAAATTTAACCTGGAAGACAATATACTGGCAGTTAGTGAATGAAATAGAGAGGGATGATGTAAAGTAGCCTGGGAGTTTAGTTATGGAAACACATGCACAACTGAGTAACTTTATTCAGAGATGGTAGTTCTACCAACAGCCAACACAACAGAATTATCCTAAAGGCTGTGAGGCCACAGACCTGCATCTCTAAGCAGTATTTCTGCAGTTCAGTAGCCAAGGAAAGGCAGGTTCCCCACTAGGGACAGGACCGTGAGTCTTCACTTCTTTTTTATGATTTCACAAGAATTTTAGCTCCGCGATCAAAATTATATTCCAGCCCCAATTACTTGATTGTCACCATTGTCCTGTCATGCAACTGTCCTGTTTGCTTGGCAGGTGGGGTTGTTAGGCTTAGGGTAAGATTGATTCAGGCACATTGACTATCCTCTTCAAAGAGTGTAAATATGACCATCTCAAGCCATGATGTGCAGTAACCCTGACTGGGCAAAAGCAGGAAAAGTGATGTAGCTATAGATCTTTTTAAACACTTCTCAAGGAAGAGTCCTGAAGAAAAACAGTGAGTTCCAGATTTACATGGACTCTATAGTGGATGTTCTCTGTGAAAATTCTAAATTTTAGGTTTATTTAACAGTGTATTGTACACTTTTATAAGCATATTCCATAAAATAATGAGATTACTTCATCTTAGCTATTTTCAGAACTAAGCCAAGGGCAAGCATGAGGAATAAAAAGATAATTTTTTTATTCTACTAGCATTTTACTCAATGGAGTAGATAAATTGGCAGAGTAGACAAGAACTTTTCATTTATTTCGTTGTTTACAAAATTAAAATCAACCATGAGATGAAACAGCAAGTACTGCCAACTCCCATCTAAGAAAATTTATCATAGAAATAATATCATTTTGAATGCGTAAACTAGATTTCATTTTGAACAATAACAACACCAACAGCAGAGTACAACAGGACAAATGAACTTCATTACTAAAATTTATCCAGATATGGACAGACTTGAAGAAATCCACGATGCTGTTCCATGCACACAGTGGAAGGAACAGTGTGAAAATGCATGGTAACCAGGTTAACACTGTGGGGTTTAATTCTGGTGGGATCCTTCCCTGCTCAAAACAGAGTGATATACTGTTGCACCTCTGTGATCTCTCCTGCTGCTCTATTCTGAAATCACCATAAATAATAAACCTCCCCCATTACCTTTCCTGTGTTTATCTTTATGCTCTCACAACCACACAGCCCACAAAGGGATGTTTTTACCTGGAATGTCTTACAAGTACTTTTTGAACCTGGGTTCAGTGAATGATTTTTTAAAGGATTTGTCCATCATTTATTTATCTTACAACTCTACTTATAAAAGGCTTCCTGCAAGGAGTGCAATAAAGTTTTTTTGTCCTTTTAAAACATGTCTTGAGAAACCCTCATTCCTTGCATCATACGGGAAGGAGTACCACAGCAGAAAGTGTAATCTTTGAATAGGCGCCCACAAATAACCCATGTGCAATAAAATAGATCCAGTGAAGTCTACAGGAAACACAATGGTTTTAAATCATATCTGGTATCATTGACACAAAACCCATTTCATTGGAGGTCCTCAAGAAAAACAAATCACCAAGGAAATTCTGAAGGAGACAAATGGGATAAAGCAACTAGGAATGAACACAAAAAGAACACCTCTAAAACCAGATTATCTGGAAAGTTGGCATAATTTTTTTCTAGGCTTTTAAAAATCCAGCAAATTTTCAGTCATTACTCAGGGGAGAGCACACCAGCAGTTGCCAATAAAGAAAAAACTGATTAAAGTCTTCTTTGGCATTAATGACAGAATAAAAGCACAACCATGGGCAAGAGGTTGCAGGAGTTCAGTTGGTTGTATGACACATTCTTTCTGCCAACAACAGCCAACAATTCACAAAACTGTTTGCTGTATGGTGAATCCAGACTAGCCTCTAGCTGCTTTTTAAATTCTGTTGACTGATTAATTGATTCAATAAGAAGATATACCTAACACACATACACATACCAGCTAGACATGGGAAACGTTACAGAACATTTATAAAGGGGCAAATTTTACACAGAATCAATGGTATGATTATCATAATTTTAGTATTATGCCTTCAGAGAAAATTCAGCTTTGAACAGAAAGCGAAAAGCAGCAATTTTATACATTAATATTAATGTTTTTATGAAAGACCTTTAAACAGCTTATGAGATAAAAATCCTTAACCACATTTAGGTCTGCTGATTCTTCCATTATGAAGAAAAAAAAGGTGTGAGGAAACAGACACAGAAAGCCAAAAGAAGGGTTGTTTCTCCTCTTCCATTTTGGTGGTCGATGGGAGTACACTCCTAAATAAATAAATACATTTTCCTTTATAGATGCCTGTATCTGAGTCTATCTTGTAAAACTCAGAATTAGGAAAAAAAATTCCAAAAGACATACCTTTCTTCAACTGTTTCCAATAGGCTGTTTTGGCAGAAGAACTCTGAAAATGAATTACTTTAAACTGTTTTGTCATTTATTAATACTATTACCAAAAGTTACAGAACTCTTACAATGAAGTAAAATATTCCAATAGATATTTTTTAATTGTATAAAAATATTTTATTTGCCATCTTTCTTCTGTTGCTACTCTAGAATTGTCTCACAAATGGGAAAATTGTCATTTCTATTGTGTAACCAAATCTGAGTTATGTCTATGGATTCGACTGAAGTGAGCGGTCATGTGTTGTTCTTATAGAATAAAATATAGCGTTGAATTTACAGCTGGGTCATCAATCACTTCCAGCTGTTTTTATAGTGACTGTTTTTTCCTGCAATAGTTTGCATTTCCCACAGCAAATTCCCACAAGGCTCATGAGACAGTGATATGCTCATGTATCATGATGAACAAAGACATAACTGTAATAATAAGGAGAATGTTTGAAATATTTTTTCAAGAACCGCTAGAACTTAAATAATGCCAGCTATCTAAGTCACTGAGATCCTTTTCGTTCTCTTCAGCAACTGTTAATATCTCTTCCTCTGCAAGTGTGTAGTATTTAAGTACATAATATCTTGGAGCCTGGGGGCGGGTTCTTTTTTCCTTTAATTCCATGAATTTTATTATGCATTTTATATATTGATAATTTTTCCTCCTTTTTTATATTCAGAAAAAAAGTTCATAATTTCAGAGTCGTTAATTGCAAAAATATTTTTTTAAAAAATTTGCACAGATGATGATGTTAAAATACACCTTGCTCACTCAAGTGAAAATAGTAATATATATACCTGAATAATTGCTATCTTGCAATGAAAGTATGTCTTTTGAGAATGAAGGCTTGTTTTCTTAATACATTTATGTACAATACAGAACTAAATAAGCCACCCATAAAAATGTTTTGTGGTCAATATGACCTGCCCTGAGCTAAAATAGTAGGGGGAAGGGGAATAGATTTTTTTTAAAAAAATAGTTTTTAAACTTAAGAAATATATAAGATCAAAATTCTATGAAGTCTGTGTAGATGTTCCATGTGGCTGTTGAAAGACCCAGAAAGTATCTCTGATTATCCCTCAAGGAATGAGACTCTCAGACTCTGGGAGTGACTGGTCCTAAACTCAATCAGTTATACAGTTTTAAGTATACAATTTGGGACAGATAGCTGTAAACCCATCTCTTCTACAGCTGTGCAAAACTCACTTGTAATAGATCTTGTTGCATCTCTACAGGACCTCAGAGTTGCTCTGAGGGTCTACAACATGAACTACATGCCCTATAACTGCAATTACAGTTAAATTCTGCAAATGGCCCAAGGCCTCCTAAATGTGTTTCTGAACACAAAGTACACATGAAATATGCATTCTAGTCCTCATGGTCTCTTAATAAAATGTAAGATACCAGGCTGTGTCTAAGCCAGTAAAAGTCTTTAAGGATATTTCTCTCTTTTCAGATTTTCCCCCATAGAAATAAGAAAGGTTGTAAATTATATAGGAAGGTTGTAAACAGTCTGACTCATTAAAAATCACCTACCACACACACACAACTCTTAGTTGTTCTTCAGCAACATATGTACTGAACATATTCCCTGTTTCTTCCATGCTTTCTCTTGTCTGTCTTACATGGCTGAGTTTTCAAACTTTAAAAGAAGTGTCTGAAGATACTTTCCAACAATCTGCCAGCAAAATGAAAAACAAAACAGGAACACAAACAGACAACTTCTCTCTACTCCCCCCACCTTGATAACTTTGTTTTGTAAGGAAAATCTGGAAGCAATGGCATAAATTTATCTAGGAACTGGTGAGTATGAACTTTTTGGTTGCTAATGTATATATTCTCTCGACCTTAAGGGATATTCCAGAATGCAGTCTGCTGCTCTGCATTTGCTCAAGAATGAGGCTTTGCTTTTCTTTTTTCTCATTTTTATTCTACATATATCACAAAGGACACTTTCCCCTCCGCTCCAGAACATGCCCTGTGCCTCTCTGAGAGCTGTTGGAATGGAACTGCCACACTCATTTAACACTTGGTGCAAGGCCACAAAGATTGATATGTCCCCAAAGATTCAAGGCTCAAATACAACTTATTTGCTTGGATAAGAAGGTGAAAAGGTGATGGGGAGAGCATCTACGTGCTCACAAATGCAAAAAGGAACAGAGAGAGAAAGGCAGCTTTTTTCTGTCCCCTAAGTATTTAAACTATTGTCCGCAGACAGAAGAGTTTCAGACCCTTCTTACTTTGATGGTGATCCAGGAGCAAAGTCATCCTAGGGAAGGTGTAACTGAGTCATTGCAGAATGAAGGCTCCCCCCATATGTTCTTCCTTATCAGGAATATCAGGGTAAAACTCTGCTTCCATCCCACCTCCCCCATAGATAGAACTGCATAGTGCTTGTACATCCTGAAACAATTTCAACTGCTTTGATTGTTGTAAGTCTAGGTGGCTGTATGGTTATGTTCCCCATCCCAACATACTGCCTCCTGACAGGCATAAGAAGGTTTAAAATGAAAAATTGTCTGCTGAATATTCACTGCAGTAGCTTGAACAATCATGAAAGCTGACAGTAATTAAGCAGAATAAATCAAAATGCATATTGCAGAATTTCTTATAAGAGACCAGTGCTGCTCCAAATAGACATTTTCAACATAAAAAATCTGGAATGTAAAATGTTTGGCACATGGTATATCACTTCTGGCACACTGAAAAGAACAACTCCTCCCTCCAACAAATGATGCATAATCAAAATAAATCTGTCTCCTCAGAAATTCATATGGACCGAAGGATTACTGAGAACCCAGAAAAAGTCAGACAGTTGAACCATAACATGCATCTTAGTTGAATCTGTGGTGGCAGAAGGTGTAGTCCAATTTCTAATTCACATTATTTAGAGAGTGAAGACATCTTTGCCAACAGCCAGACCAACCTAAAACATGAAATTCTGTTTAAGAAAACCCCCCTTTTTTTTTTCCTTTGTGAGGAGTCAAACACTGGAACAGACTGCCCAGAAAAATTGTGGAGTCTCCATCCTTCATGTTGTTGAGCACATACCTGCATGTGCTCCTGGGCAATTCATTCAATCTGACCCTGCTTTCCTGCTTTGAGAAGGGGACATTGGACCAGATAATCTCCACAGATTCCCACCTAAAACATTGTGTGATTCTGTGGTTACTATTTATTGCACACATTTTATTAATAATTCTGGAATAAAGTTGAGAAAATCTGTCCTAAAATAATTGCTTTCAAACAAAGAGTTCAACATTTTCACAATAAAATAAACCAAAATAAAAGCAAATAGATTACAAATAAAGACTAAAAGAAGATTTCTGGAATGAGTCAAATTAATCAGGGGAATTTTACCAGTGACTATAGCAATGGAACTCTACATTTATATGGCCTAAGTTATTCCATATTAGCACGCAGATTAGAGGTCTCAAAGTAATCACCAAATAATTTAATTTCTTATTTTTGTACCTGGATTCCTGTATTGCGACTAATTCCAGCATAAATTCTAGTGTCATAAGCAGAAATGAAAAAGCACTAACCCAGTCATGCCACATTGGAGGCCAGATTTAAAGAATAGAATTTTTAGTTTAATCACTTTTCCTCCAAAAAGACAATGGAACTTTGAACTAATTTACCAAAAAGTAGTTCATTGTAGGATGAACTAATGTTAGGATGCTAAAATAAAACTCCCATAAAACTACTTAAGAAACAGTTTAATTTAAAAAATAACCAAGCAAACCTTTTCCTGTATATTGAAAAGACAATCAATTTGCTTAAAGTACACAGTTTTAGGAAGAAAAGGTGGCAAGTTGCTTTTCACAACAGGAATGATTACAGATATTATTAAGCAGATAGCAGAGTGTATTTCTACAGTAAACTTACAGGTAGGACAAACATGTATTGTTGACAGTAAATTAGAAATACTGAAAAACTGAAGCCTTTAATGATATTGTCAAATTGACTTAAAAACCAAACCCAAACCAAACAAAAGAAGTGTGAAAGTTGCTGACTGTCATAGCTCTTCTTAAAGACTTTAAAACTTCTCAAGCATGTGTTTTTCCATTTTTCTTATATGAAAGAATTAGAAAGAATCTACTTGTTCCATTGGTTAATAGGGCTCTTTTCACTGGAAACTTTTATACAGAAGAAAAGCAGAAAAAACCCTCTTAAATTTGTATTTAGAATGACACATTCAAAAGAAAAGGTCACAGACGACATCTGACATTTGTGCTGGGTAAAGGAAAATAAGGTAAAAAAGTGGACTTTTGCAAGGCACATTGGCACAAAGGACCAGCTGAAGGTGTGCGAACAGATGAGATAAAATAGATAAGAAAATGTCTGCAGAAAATCAAAGACAGTATTGGCTCCCGAGATTTGCAAATGTAAATATACAATGCACAAGAAGAAAGAGGCCATAAAATCAGAAGATAAAGTTCAGGTAGGTGACATTGTAAAAGTACAAGGAGAACAAGATTTTAGAACAAGAAGAAACAGGTGATATCAAAAGTAGGAAAGACCTGAGGAAGTAGGAGCCTGGAGAAGGCTTTCGGAGGCACAACCGGGGACAGTGTGCTACCATAAAGTGCTGGTGGAATGTCAAAGGGGCAGACTTAGGAGAAAAGGAACATAAAATAATTTTGTTGGACAAGTTTTCTAAGGAGTTCAGAAATTAAAGTGAGATGGAATACACCTATTAATGACCCATAAAAATGATAAAAAGTTGGTTCTGGGCAGAAAACAGAAGAGAGACTGAAACAAAAACATTGATAAAGGGACTTTGCATGAGTTTCACACTGAGAATGTTTGTATCTAGGTTCCCCTTCCATACACAGTCTAACCTCAAGAGATATTCTAAAAAGGCAATAGAAAACTGTGCATAGTGGCAATTTCCTCGTAACAATAGCTCAATTTCAACTACAGATTTAAAAAATTCTCGAAATGACAAATTCAGTAATCCTTGAAAAAGTTAATCAAACTCTGAACATTAAAAAAGTTTTTTCACACATCCAAACAAAACACCAACTCAAGTTTTTGTTAATTCAAGGTGCGCTGTACATTCCTGATAGTAGTTGCGGTCTAAGAAAAGAAACACCAATTACTTCTAGAAGTTAAACATTATGAAATTTCAGATATTGAATAAGTTGCACAGATTGTACTGGGAATTCTTTCTTGAAAATAATGAGATGACTCACCACTGGAGGATTAGTAAATCATTCTACATAAGAAGAATTTTAATGTTATTGAAAAAGAGCTGATATACCCCTAGATTTATTTTTATATAGTCAAGTGGATATACACAAAACTAAAATGCTGAATTAAAAAAAATATTTTGAATAAATGGTTAAATCCTGTTTGTTATCTCACTCTACTTTATAAAACTCTATAATTGTCAAATCCCCATACTAAGTGATACTTTCTGCTTCCCTGATGCTAATAACATAAAATGATTGTCATGGTTTTAAAATTAGTATGAAGGGACAGAACAACCAAGTTTCAGGATGGTGCTCCAAACAATACATCGTGGAAGAAAGCCAAGTGTCAATATTCATTGCTTGTAGCAATTGAATGGGCATTTGCTGGTGTAGTGTAGCCCTTCATAATTTCATTTCTATGTCAGCACACAGCAGAGTTAAAATCTGCTTAGATTTATAATTTGACATGAAACCACGTCAAAAGATTGTCTTAATCCATCCTAAAATAACCATGCAGCTATAAAATGTTTATCAGATAAACAATAGCTGACGTTTGCACGTGATCAGCAACATACCTATTTCAAGTCATCACTGAATGTGATTTCTCTCTGAGTCTATCCTGAAAAACTGCCTCACTTGTAAGTAAATCATTAGCCTTTAAAGCACAGATGTTCCGACAATCTCTCTCCTACATGGTTCGACATATCAGGTTTTAATAAATTACTGTCCTAAAACTTTTATAAGAGTGAGGTTTTCTGAGGCTTAAGGAGAAACAAGGTAAAATATTTTTCATAGTTTTATTTTTTTACTTCAAGAAGTAGCAATTGGTTGAAATTGAATCTAAGGAAAAGCAGAAAAATGTACTTGTGTACTACTACAAAACCATTTTTCAGTCTTACAGCTTAGAAATATTCAAATATATTCAGTGCAAAAAGTAAAGCATGCAAAATCCCCACCCCTACAAACCTTCTAATATTCAGGGCTTGAAAATTAAGTAAAAGGTGAAATTATTTGTCCAAATGTACACAAGAGGCAGACATTGTAAGCATAAGTGTTGATTTACAAATATTAATCAGCGCAAGAGAGCATTAATTTTACAGTTTAAAGTACTAAAATTTCATAAAAGAATACTGAATTACACACCTCTGTAGCTGAAATATAAATTTTTGTTGAAAAATGAACACTTAAAACCAGAAAAAGTTGAATATTAATTGTTCTTCTACTTTAGAAATCCACAAGGAGTAAATATATTCTAAGGGTCATAACTATGAAGTTTTTGAGATATGCAGATATCAATGGTTACCACGGGGTGAAAAATTTAAATAGATCCCAGAGTAGTGCCAGGTTGGCAAATTCAACACCAATGAGATTTTAAAGAAATCTGAGAGCTACTCCTGGTGTCTACAGATAAACTCTTTCTAAACAGTTCCTTTGAGACTTTGAAAGTTTATAAAACTAAAGTATTGGTTCACTATACCTTTACAAAATGCAAATCTGGAATAAGTTCACTGCTTTTGAAGCACAAGTCAATGCTCACTGCATAGCCTTCATCCCACTACACTGATTTTGCTTTGTGTCAGCAAAATTTAGTAAACCTTGATTACACTATACAGTCAAAATTATTTTATGGCAGTTGTGAGCCATTACCATAATTCAATTTTCCAAATTCATGGAAAAGAACTTTTGCAGTGTTTCCTTTCCAAAGCAAATAAAAATGAGAATGTATTTCTTATACTACTATTGGATAATTCTGATGACATAATAAGTCATATAACTTAAAGTGTAATGAAAATGAGATGACACAAGAAAATATATGCTTATCAATAGGTAAAATTTTAAAATCTGTTTTAAATTCTGCTCATTGGAAAGCATGAAAAAATGCATTCATTTTCTCTCAGCCATGCTGAAATCAGATGCATAGATGGAACTTTTGAAAAGGTCTAGCTTTTCAAAAGTACCAAATTATACCTCTGTAAATTCTGAAAGCAAATAAATTAAATCATGGTACATAAAAACAATTTTAATTTTTAGGAAAAAATACTCTGTCTTGATTCCATGTTTACAGAACCTGCAGCAATATGTAAATGATAACCCAAACAGATTATTTATCATTTCATGTCATATATTAATTTCTTCTTTGGAAAACTAGGAGGTCTCTATATTTAATAGCGTACACATGAGAGAATGCTCATGCAGGTGCAATTCTTAAAAACACATAACTGTTGGTTGTTACCAATGTTTTTGGAATTCACACAAACCTTCCTTTTTGTCTTCTGCAGCAATCTTCGCTTTTGTGTCTGTTATATCTTTGAAAGAGGCCAGAAAGAGTACTACATCTCCTTTTTCATTCTTTATAGGAACAATATCCAGTAAGCACCAGAATGAAGACCCTGCAAGGACAAAGAATGAGTTTAATTCAAACAGCTGTCTTTTAGCAGAGAGAGGGGGAAAAATGTGAACTGCTTACTTAGGAGGTCAGTAGTCAGGGAATCACAGATGTTCAGCTCCTGTAAATCACTTTGCATCACTGGTGAAGCTCTGTAATACTGCTTCCTCCAGATGCAAGACATTAATTTAAATGCAAAATTTATCTACAGGGATCATTAATAGAGTTTAATGAAGCTGCTTATTCCTCCGAAACCATGCTTTCCTTTGAACTCTCCACTGATGTTGCTTATTTCCTGGAACAGCTTTCACTTTGTTAACTTGGCATCTGAAGCATTCATGTCTGATATAGAATCATTCTGTCTTTATCATCTGACTTGATACTCGTTAAAACCTCTTGACAGAAGACTTGATAGTCAGAGCATCATTCTACTAATTCAAAGATATTTAAACTAATCAGATATCAGACTTAGAATAGAAATAAACTCATTGCACAGACAGTGAGATTTATAATATCAGACATCATCTCTAAAATTAATATCAGCTATCTTCTTTAATTTCTTTAATTAAAGAAGTTCACCTTTTTAAAACTGAAGTAGAGCAAAACTGAGTTTGACAATTTTTTTTTATTCTTTTCAACCTTTCTCTGTCCATACCTGCTACATAATGATGTAGTTTATAATAAATTCTTACTGTTTACATCACATGTCCTGTTTGCAAGACATGTTCAATTCCAATGACTTAGTTCATAAGTTTCCTATCAACACCACTTGGAAGAAGAAAATATCTAATGCCTAGATGCAAACATCCTAGATCCCACTCCCATCCATTCTGGGGTAACAGCCTAGTACCAGACTCTTGTCTCTTTCAGGTTTTAGGTATCAATGGTAACTACTTCCATCCACCATCAGCCTACTAACATTATTGATAAGAGATATAAGTACCACTAGAGAGTTTAAAATTTAGTTTTGTACATGTCTTCACACTTCCACAATCTGCTGCTTCACAACATACTATTTTTAGCATTCATTTACAAACAAAAGTCTACTTAAATTCATAAAAAGAAACAGGACTAGCTCCCTGGACCACTGCTGCCCCAGATGACTACTGCCAAATGTTCAGCTGAGCCTCGGAGGGCTCCTTAGGAACAGCTAGCAGATTATCCACTTCCTCCTGTGCTTTCTTCTGAAGTTTCCAGTTTTGAAAAAGAACTGGGCACAGGAAGGTCACAGTTAAGTTTTATAATTTGGATTTTCAAGTGGAAGTTCCCTGGCTGCCTTTTGAACACTGTAGATGAGCATGATAGGTGAAAGAGCAGCTTTCCTTTTGAAGGACCAAGACAGCTATAGGTACAAAAATTTACTTCAAAGGAAATTCAGCTGGCCCTCTCTGTCCCAATCAAACTTTCCAAGAGTCACACAGTTTTGAGACTAACATTACAAGATAAGTTCAGCCATCTGGCAGCACTTCCACTTAAGCTATTTGAAGAAGGGACAGGGAAAAATGAGTACAGGAGGAAAGAAAACTGGAGGACAGAAAAACCCTTGGAAAGAAGCAGACTGGTTATTGAGTTTAAATATTCTTATTTTGAGGTTTGAAGACAAAGCAAGAAAAGATGCCCTTTTAAAAGAAAGTAAAACTTATGTCAGAATCAGAAGGAAGACATTTCTATTATTCTTTCTCCCACTTTGATTCTCCTTTTTTTTTTTTAAGAGATTTGACTGTATTAAAAATTTTGCAAAAAACTGTTCAGTGGCATTACTGTCAGAAATGTTTTAGAGAGTCATCACCTTCCCAGTCTGAAGTGGTCCATTCAAGGAGAAGAAGCATTAAGAATCTTTACTGCTTAAAAGTAGAAACATAAGTCTTTACAAAATACCATCATAACTTCTAAACTGATCAAACTCCTACTGGCAAAATTACTTTCTACCTGCATTCTAGCAGTAGTTTCAGTGGGCAAGAAGTCTCTCAACTCCTCCTAAACACCAGAGAGGCCAAAGGTTTTTTAAGAAGATGTTTCTCTCTTCTCCAGAGGTGGAAGCATATCTTACTCTTTTCAATTGTTATGTTATCTTTTCTACACACACACACACACTTGCATTAGCCATTAACGCCTGAAAGTTGCAGACATCAGCCAATTCAAACAAACCTGACTCAGTTACAGTAATATTGTCTGAAATTATAGATTTGTGGTTTTAAGGGAGTTATTACAACACAGTTAATCATTAGACACACATCGATTTAATATTTAATGGTTTCATGCACCACTCTTGTATAATCAAAGTAAGTACATTTGAATTCTTTACAAGTAAACATTCGTTACTGTACACTGGTCGCTGAAATTGCTGCACATCCTGTCATCATTTAGTTTTTCTCAATCATATTTTCTTTTCTCATTCTCCTTCTCTGTAAATATATCTGAAAATATTTTGAATAAGCAAAGCAAACGTACAAAATATGGTGTGTGCCACTAAAGAAAACACACATCCAATATATGCCCAGGCTACTTCTCTCCTAAAGCATTCCATGCTAATGCCCTGTGTGGTGGGGGTGTCAGTCCTAGCTCTATTTATACACTCAATCTTTAGAAGTCCTAAATCTGAGCTTGTTGGTTTGGTGTTTTGTGGTTTTCTTTTTTTTTTTTTTTTGGTTTTTTTTTTTTTTTTTTTT
>VYXD01015352.1:589205-618035 GCA_013397195.1 Hylia prasina
TTGGTTGGTTGGTTGGGTTTTTTTTGTTTGCTTTTTTGGGGGGTGTTTTTATTTTGTTTGTTTTTTCTGCTTTTACTCTGAAAGGAGCAAATGAATATGAAGTTGTTTTTGGACTAGGTGAGATGATCTGGTTTAGGTCAGGACTAGGTCAATATAAGGTTGCATTCTGTCAAGAACAGAAGACCTCTCTCGCTATTGAGGAGCATCCTTGGAAAAATAAGCTGCAATGCAATCTGTTACATAGCTTTTACTGAAAGCCAGTATCACATAATTCTATAAACCAAAAGCAGAACTTTCTCCACATCAAAAAAAGTAGTGCCCTATTTTGTTACTGTTCTTTTGAATGCAGTCATCTGTGAGACAGAAATTCCTTCCCTGCTTCAGATGGTGCATACAAAGGTTTTCTGTATTGTCAAAAGTCATCTATCAAAGAAATTTCTTTTAGAGGTTTATTTATATACAGACTCTTTTTATTGCTTCAAGCCACCACTCTTGGAGAAAGAGTCTAATCTTTCTCTTGCATTAGGAAATGAAGGGTCAAAATATATTTTAATATCCTCAAGGCTTATATAAGCACATCGCAGGGAAGGAGAAAAGAAACCAAATGAAGCATAATCTTATCACAAGGCAATTTGGTTATAGTCCACCTTTTATATATACAAAAAAAAGAGAGTGCTTTATGGTCACTCTCTCCACCACCCCTTCTACCTTTCCTCATTCTGACAGCTAGAAGTCTGTCCTCAGACTGAAATCAAAACAAGGGTCAACAGACCACAGCATTTAAAAGGGAGATGTTATAAAAAATCCTGCCATTAGAATGCCAGTAGCCTTCAAAAACAAACACTCTTTTCACTAGAAAATAAGGTCTGTTTAAGCCATGGGACAGACTGAGACCATTAGCTCTGTTGATGAGCTGTGTGCACTCACCATATGCTAATATATAACCTGTAGTCATGCCCACCCCAGACAGAGCCCAATGAAATACTAAGAATGGAAATATCTTTGGTGGATATTTGGGTATTGTAGAGGTTTTGTAATAGAGATATGATGTGGGATGGTGGTCTGCAAAGTTTATGTAATTCTTTAACAAATTAAATAAACTCTGCGCCCATGTTGTTAAAATTTTACTTAATACTTTTTTCGTCATACGTATATCTAAGAAAGACTTGGAATGAATGCTACTCATGCCAAGCTATGGCTTCCTTTTGTCCTGACAGTCTGGGAGTAGTTTTGTCCAGGAAGAAAAGCTTAAGGCTTCCTTTTACTTATTAACTTGTGTGGTTATGTCTGCTTCCACACCTCCAATTCCTTGAGACTTTTCTTGCCACACTGCTCTCCAGAGGTACAATGATCCACTTTATACTGTCCTTTCCATCATTCAGGGGCCAGAAATAACAAACACACGAATTTCTGTGATCTATCTCCTCTTCTCTGTGGTGCAAGGAAGAGGGATCAAGCTCCTTTGTGAAGCTCTGAATCTGCATATAGCATATCAAATTAACCAAATTTAATGGTTCCTAGACTAAGAGCCCAAGTATCTGAAGAAAAAGAGAAAGTTTAAATGGTTTGCATACTAGATATAACAGTCTTGCAGCACAAAGCAATAGCTCTCCAAGGAATAATTACATATATGCATAAGAGGATAGAATTAGGCTTCACGAGCCATCATAAATCTGGAATATTTCTTTTTGCTTGCATAGGTGACTTAGTAAACAAAATGCTATTGTAGGGAGATGCAAATCAAGCCTTAAAGAAAACTATTAAAACATATCACCCTATTTCCAGGGATTTATGTAGAAGACAAGGAAAAAATATTTTCATGTAGAGAGCTGCAATAACTTGTCAACAAGATTGATGCTAAATCCTCAGCATTACAACAGTGTCTCACTGGCAGTTACTAATTATTAGCAAAATAAACTTGCTGCTGGAGGCATCATGACCCCAGAGATATTTGAGCCTGATCATTTCCACTTTTCCATCACAGAAAGTGTGCATTTCAAGACTGACAGACCAGGGTGCCAAAGACTTTGTCTGAGGAAACCAAACTGTCTCTTTCATCACCTTACCCAAAAGTTCCCAGCCTCACTGATAACACATAATTTTGAAAGTTATGTAGTTTTGACAATATGTCAACATTTTGTTGAGGAGAGCAAAGTGCAAAGAAAACAATGCTTAAAAACTTGCAACTGGACTGAATAGGGAAGGACAGGAGCTGCAAGAAAACTATAGCTATAAATGCAAATACTTTCTCTTTTGTAAATATAACTTTGACAATGATCAATTAATACAGCTGATACAAAGTTCTGCTGCTTTAAGCAAATTATCACCTCATTCTCCATAATTTCAGCAAAAATCAAATTTATAGGTTAACAAAATCTATAATTTTTTTTTCTTGAATTTACAATTGCAGGTGCCAGCTTATCTGCTACATCTAGTGACATTCTTCAGTGAGAAAAAAAATTGCAAAACTAAGAACTCATATGGACTATGATGAAACTGACATATGAGAACAGGTGGTTGTGTTAACATTTTCATATGACTGGTAAAGAAGACTCAAGAACTTGTTTACCCTACTTCTGTGTGACCACCAGATCATACTTGTATCTTAGAAGTAAGCCGCCTTACAAGTTTTAACAGTCAATGTAAGTTTCTTCCAAAATGGGTTTGTAATCCATTAATGCATCCAAAATGGAAACCTTCCAGAATTTATTTACATCTCATAGCAGAATACAGTTGTGTCCCAAGAATTTGGTAGATGAAAGATGATAGTAAGACACTTTAATAAGAAAGCAAAAAATTGTATTTCAGTATGAATAAAGAGGGAATTATTAATCCTGTGGAGTTGATTTAAAACTTGTTAAAAATATCTCTCCAATCCTTTATATACCCAATGGAGTACCATGTGCAATTATTCAAATCTATTACATCTCATCAGAGATACAAAAATCCATCCCTCCATATCTTCCCAGCCTTTTCTGTGCCCAACTGCAACCTCTGCCCTGTTCCTTCTGCTGCCAGGTAATCCAGTGCCTCATATGTCATATGCCTCATATTGCCCAGCATGTCTAACTTTCCTTGCCATTGTTGCCATGATGGAGAGATGAACAGAGGGAAAGGATGCCCTAAGAGAAGACCCTTTTCAACATAGCAATCTCCTATCCTTGCCTCTCCTGCAAACTGCTGATGTTAAGCAGAGAGAAGCTTAATTCACAACCCTGAAGTTTCTGTTTGTCACTTTTTGGACACAGACTGTCGGTGTTATGGCAGCTCCTAGTTTGAGTGCATGTGTTTTCCAGCCTTAGTGGAACAGTGTCTGTATGCAACAGCTAGTATGGTCTGCAGTGAATGTTTTATGCAAACTAATTTATGAGCTCCAGCACATCTACATTTCAGCTTTGTTTACTCTGCTTTCTGGTCTCTCCTTGTATAGCTCCACTATCTTCCTTCCTAAATGAAACCATTTCAAAATCCTCTAGTTACCCTGAGTTTTCCTTGAACAACATCAGAGAACGAAGCAATGTATTTTAATGCCGTCAGTTATACATTATCCTTAAGTGTACCACTTTCTTCTTGTCTGCCCTAATTTCCTTTTCCTATCTCCACCCAGATTAGAAAAGAAAAAGACATTTAGGGAGATAAGTATTTCCCCGATGTAATACATTTACTGGGTTGTAGTTATGACAATTAGAAAAACACAGAGGATTATCTAAAAACTCAGTTAAGTCAGTGAGATGCATTCTGTTTAAACGCAAAAAGCTTCAGGGTAGTCTCATAAACATTATCAGTCTGCAACTTACTTTCCCTCCCCCTCCAATGATAATTACTTTGTCACAGTTATATTAGTTCAGGGCATTCAGCATTTGTCAACCAACTCCTGGGAAAGTACTAATTGAGACAATCTATTTATATAAACAAATATACAATATCTATTGCTAAAATGAAAAACAACCCAAGCAAACCAAACAAAAGCAAGACAAAACAAAAGTCAGTTTCCTCAATACCTTTATACAGACCACTTCAGAAATAGTCAGGCTTGATCCTTCCTGATCAGTTTAGTCTTTACTCCATTGCTTTCAGTCAAATAAGCCAAATTTGCCTTCCATTGATTACTGTATTTTTGAAATCTATTGCTAAAACTGTGTTTATAGCCTATGGTCACTTCTTTTGGACTTTTACAGTCAACATGTAGATGTAATCACAGCAGTACATATGATTTCTCAGCCTACTGCAGGATGTACTTCTGAAAAAAGGTAAGGCTTTTTTTTAAAACAGGATGATCTCTCATATACTTTATGTCTGGATATATATTTGCATATATATTCATATATATACATATATATATGAATAAAAACATATTTATTATTTTGGAATTGTACCTTATATTTTCACATCTGAAGGAGTTAAAGCATACTTAAACATAGTCATGCTTTCAAATTACCTTCTTTTGCTTTTAAGCTCATTATTTTATTATCTGAAAAGAAAGACTTCAAAGATGATGTGAAATTTACTGTAAGCAAAAAACCCATCAATCTCCAAACAGACCTATAAAGAAAAATTTCCTGTTTTCCATTTTAAAAATCAAGTGATAATTATATAAACTAAAATATCTGAAAATATTTTTGTAACTCTCACTCTGGTGTCTCTGGCTGTGGCAGCCCCTAGAAACAGAAGGCCTGGAATCTGCAGAATGGAGATCTCCCAGCACTGGAAGAAGGGCTGGCTGCAACCTCGTGCTTGTTCTTAAAGTTTTCGTAGTACATGACATGGAGAAAAGGGGGATTCTGCTGGTTACTCACCCACTTACATTGAAAGGCCACATTTTAGAAACTGATCAATTTATTTTACACTGTTTTTCCCACAGGGAAAGGTCAGATAATCTATTGCTCTACAATCCTTGTCTAATCTGTTAATATTATTCCAAAGTTTTCAGCAAGTTTACAGATTTTCTGTTGAAGCCATGATTCAAGAACTTGAACCTGTAGTTCATAGGGAGTCCATGGGCACCTTTCTGAAAGGAGGGGGCTAAAGCCAGGACCTGAGGGAGCTGAGTCAAGGATCTGAGTTTATAATTCCATCCTGTCAGGTTGGAGGTTTTTTGTACAGAAATGTTTTGAAACACACACTGAGCAATTATGTAACATGGTAGAGAGGATTAATCTTTCCAATTCACCACTTCAGTCCATGTGAGCACATACTGTAAACAGTCTCTGAGCCTGTCCAATGAAATAAATGATAGTAACCCCACCAGCTGGAAAGCAGCAGGTTTTATCTTCCTTTTACCTTATTTAACTGCTCTATAAATTTGCAATTTCCTACCCAAATCAGTGAGAGGGTTCAGTAGACAGTGCTAACACGAGCCTCCTACCACCTCCCAAAAAACTATGGACCTAAAGCAAGAATCCATGGCAGCATCAGCACAGGAGGTGGCAAATAGTCTGCATCATAATCCAGAAGGTGGATTTAGGGATCAGGGATGAAATAAGGAAATGTCAGCAGAAGAGAAGCATATGGTCATCTGGAGGAATGATATTTTGAACTCTATCCAAAGAACAGCCTAATGGTGAAGCACGAGCACCCAAGTCAGCTTTTAGCTAAAGCTTGATTTAAATCTCGTAAAAATAAAAGGCCACAGACTCAGTGTGGCCATAAAATGGTGAGAAAAATTTGAAGAGAAGGGTGACTAGTCAGATGTCGCGTGAACATCCTTCTGCAAAATAAATACCAATATCTCTTACTAAAAATGGATGTATAAAAAGCAGCACAATGAAATGTTTTTTAAAAATTAAAAAAAAAGCATCCAGCAGCACCAACAACCATTCATACCAGGTGCAGCTGCAAGCCCAGGGTGTCTGTGTGGAAACACTAATTTCATCTGTTAGCAGTGAAGGGCATCAAGTTGTAGCAATATAACAAGCAACAGGAAAATTTCACACAGATTTATTTTCTTATCAATGTGGTTCTAGAAGAACAAGTCTTTTCTCAGTCAATTATGCTTTTAATACATCATGTTGCTACTGAAAGAGGCTGTTAGCCAATATCACAGTGCATGCCATCAGAACAAGGTATCAGCACTGTCAGAAGGCTGTAGTCTTGTTGATGTCTCATTAAATTCTAGAAAAAGATCTCAGATGGTTCAGATCACATTGCACACAGGGGATTTTTTTTTTTTCTCCCTTCTAACTAAAATTCATCCGCTTGTTTTGTCTTATTTCAGGCTTTTGTTGACCACTTCACCCAGGTCTCTGTAAACTTTAAGCCAGGGCACTACAGAAGACTGCTCTGTCTTCTTCTGCTTCAGGGACTGCCTCTAAAACATCAAAACATTTCAGAAGTACACATCACCTTTCATCAGAAGCCATGGGTCAAGCAAATGAAGAGTTTGGAAAGAAAGGAGACAAAAATTCTTTCTTCTATGAAAAAAAGAAGGAAAACAAGGACCTACTTTCTGTCTATATTCTATACTACTCTTTAAAAAGGAAGACTTCCCAAAAATCAGTGACATTTCCTAATGATTAATGAGTTATATGAAAGGGGGAAGTGAAAAATAACAAGAAAACACTAAAAAGAAAAAAAAAAAGAAAAAAGAGAAAAGAAAAAAGAAAAGGGAAAAAGAAAGAAGAAAAATTCTTCTTTTATGAAGTTGAAAATTATTTTTTATGGCTCAGGTAACAGCAATCAGATATTACCTTCAGATTAATCTTTCTGTGTTGTTTGCTTTTTTTATTTCCCTATTCCTGTATTTTGTACTATAATTTAGCAAATGTGAGCAAGCTTACCACAAAAGCTTTTTAGCTTTCTTATTTTTAGATTATGTTTTTAAGTGGCGAAGTGGCGAAGCAGCAGTGAGGCCATATTGCTACAAACTGCTCTGTCAGGCAACTTTTCAAGGGGCTTTATCTACATTAGTAAGTAGAAAATTGTCACTAGAAAATAGCAAAAAATAGTCACAAGAAAATGGAGGTCTTTGTACAGAATTTTTTTTTTACAGTCAGAAAATTCTAATAAATGCCCCTTTTCTCACTGCTAGGCTTAACTTCCAAAATACATGGTGGATTTCAGGACACTGTTTAAGAAGGCAGCCAGTTAATGTTAACCTGGTACTATACAACTCCCATGTTTCAAAATGCTATAGCATATTTTTGGACAACCATTAAAAGTATGTGTTTAAACTTCTTGTTGGAAAGAATAGATACCATTTGTGCAATAAGAAAAGTACTTTCTGTAGAGAAGCTTGAGGAAATCCAATTTTCTTTCATTTTAAAAGAAATTAATTTCTCCTCAATTTCTTCATAATTAATTAATTATTCTACAATTTTCAATAATGTTGAACTCTTTGTCAAAAAAAAAAAGCTTTTCTGTTTTCTTAACCCAAGGAATGCATTAAATAGAAATGATGTTGTGTAGCATTTGCTATTCCCTAGCCACATTATTCAACCACAAACATGGCAGAGGCAATGGATGATGTCTCGTGGCCTGAGCCTTATTTCATTTACCTGTGGCTGTCATTGCTGTTCAAGTGAGAACATTGTTACACCCAGATATCAAACAGTCTTTTGCTCGATGAATCCAGTAGCTCAGTAATGGGGTGTGACTTTCACCCTTTCTCTACTCATATTCTGCCCACAATCATGAAACAATATCTTAATCCTGACCTTCCAGATATGGATACAGCCTTTTCAAAACACATATTCTCATGCAGTGATGAGAAGAAAGAAAATACCTTGATTTAATCTTACTGACTTGTAATAAATGAAGAAATAAATACAGAAATTAAATACATCACAACTTCCTGACTTTACAATTTACTTACAAACCTTTAGGGACCAAGAGCTACAAGAAACATGCCTAAAACATAACCCAGAAAATGTTTAAATCAGTGTACACATAGAAGCTGACGAAAGTGTCCCTTGAGTCCTGGTTAACTGTCACAGATAAGCAAACTCTGCCTGCACCCAAGTCCTAAGGCACCTCATAAAGATAGTCCCAGCAACACCCACTTGCTCCAGTCCTCTTACAAGTGGGGATTTTTAACTATTCACAAAGGCTTGTGCAAACAGCCCTTTTTCTGGGGTGCACAGAAATGATGGTCACCACAGTGAAGCCTCTCAAATGCCCATAAATCACAAGTGACCACTGCTGATTACACTGTGTTTCAAACAACTTATACATACACAGAAAGAGGCCAATTTCCTTTCAGTGAAGGAAGACTGTGGAAATACTGCATGTTTTAAAATGCAGTGTAATTTTAAATACTGCATGTTTTTAAATGTGTGTAAGCACAGACCTCTTTTTCAAACACTACAAACCTAATTTTGAGACAAAGGAAATAAATCTAATGGGGTTGTAGGGGACCCAAGGCATGACCTTCTCAGCAACTGAAGAAGGGGAGCTTAGATTGGACTTAGCCACTGATTACAGGGCTTATTGTAGCATTATCTTAGGCAGCAACAGAAAAGGAAAAGAATCCACGCAGCTGCTTAATTGTACTTCAGTTTGAGGGAATGTGAAGACCTCATTTAACTACCTGTACTTGCTATTGATAAATTTCAGAAAAAGTCTGACAGGGAGAAAAAGAAGGGTTTATTTAAATATAGTTCCTCAGCATAGTGTCCAAGTGCTTTTAGATTGTTCTACACAAGAGATCCAGGAGTGAGTGTTTTTCTCACAACTCACTTGAATTTCGAAAGGTTAATTTGCATTTCCATTATCATAATTGACAACTTAATTTGTTGCAGATGTTTTAAAGAAAATGTAGAAATAGTAACAGGAAAAAAAAGTTTAAAAATCAGCTCCTAAGCAATATAATTTTAAAACTTTCTGAAGAAGGTAACAATCATAAAATTCCTTGTCTTTTAATAGTCTCCTTTTCTGATTTTCCTCCAGAAACTAATATAGCTCTGTCAAAGAAAAAGCAAGAAACTGACTGAGGAACCAAAATAAATACTGAAACTATGATGAAAAGTATATTTTAAGTTGAATTTTCAAAAGACATCTCTCTCTGAAACCGCTGTATCTGCTGCCATGGTTCTAATACTTCTCTCTTTCTAACATGGAAGAAAATGTTCAGGATGAGGAGTTACAACCAGTCTATCCTATTCTAAGAATTCATTAAAATTTCCAAATGAGAACACATGTAGAAAAAATGTTTTTATCCTCTTCTAGTGGTATCAGAATGACTGGTCAGAGCACAACTGCTTAAGATCATTCTTGAAATCCAAACCCAAATGACAAAGGCAATGAAATATAGCAGTTCACCCAAAACAGACAGATAATGCACTTTACTCAGTTTCCAACCCAGCTCCCTGTGCACCACTCTTGCTGCACTGCCAGCTCAGAGCAGTCTGGAGCTGCCATGAAATTGCATGTGGATTGCTGAGGTTGTTTTAGTTATAGCAGTCATCAGTCATTCCTTTACAGATACTGAGCAGAGGTGCTATGTGAATTCTTCAATGATGGTTAAATAACTGTAAAATGTCCGTACTCAAGCTTAATAAAGTCCGATCAAAGCTACTTGTTTAGAATGAACATTTGTCTAATTTAATGATAAAAACTGAATCAGCTTTGTAATAAGTTTAAATCAAATTTAAAATATTATAAAATGTGACACTTAAGGAATAGGTGCATGTTCAGTTTTGTAACCTTGAATGTCTGCCCCAAAAAACAGAACACATATGATCTACATTTTAGACCAAATCCAGAAGAACAAACCAAGAGTAAGTTATTGTATTCATACATCCCTGAGCCTCACAGTAATTTTTTATCATAATGTACTAACTGTTAAGACATCAAGAAGTATTCTGAGGCACATCAGTCTATTCTGTGAGCTCAGAATTACCCCTGAGGCTTGGAAGTACTTGTTTGGTCTTGTAGTTAGGTTTACAAAGCAAGGCTCTGCTAAATAGCAGCCTAAAGCCAGATGAGGGTTCCCCTCTGGAACCCTAAAGCCCTAACAGGACATTGAAATGTGGCCCTGTGATAACTAGACGTTGCTAGCTACTTGTCTCCCACTGACCTATGTTCCTGGCATAATACCAGCCTAAATAACAAGGATTTTCCAAATTGGACATACTGGAATGTGCCCATACAATCATTTCAGGGATATTATTCCCAAAGCTCTAGTGTCTTAAAATATTTTTAAAACCTTTTTCTGGACAAAGTTGAATAAGCTTAATACCTTCAGAAGTTCAATTGTTCCTCTAAAAGAAAACCCAAACCCAACCTAAATGCAAAAATATGTAGCTAAAGTGGCTGATTTGCCAAATTCGAAGCTTGCACCTTGCAGCTCTGTTGAAAAACCAAGATTATTTTTTAAGATAAATTTTGCTTTTATACAAGAAATTATCATGCTATTTTAATATCAGTGTTTCCCAATGGTACAAAAATACATGGAAATGAAAAATATAATGGGCATTCAGGGAAATTTATTCCTATTTAGAAAATATATTAGGGAAGCTTCCAGTCAAATTAAACAGAGGGATGCATGTAGGGTGGAGAGTGGGAATTCTTTTAGCCTCAACCATTTATCTTTTCTATTTATCTGTGATTCATATACTTCTCTGCTAATTGACCTGCAATATCTTTCTGCCTGTATTAATCATATCTATTATAGATTTGAAGCACCCCTTTATAATGTAAAGGAATCACAATTTATCATTCAGGACAAAGACAATGAAATGAATGTCTTAGCTTTATTTCTTCAATTTAAATATCTTGAAATTTCAAATCTTCCTTCCATGCCCAGTTATCATTATAAAATACTGGGAAAAAGTAGCTCTTATCATTCCAGGTTAAAGCAATTTTCCCCCTATATTCAGATATGTTTTACAATTTGGAACTATATTTGAATAACCTTTCTGAAACAATTTCAAGAAACTGTTTGAGTCTCTTCTGTATGCTAAAAACAAAACCAAACACCCTCACACACTCCCAAGCCTCCCCAAAAAGTCAAGACAGGGAACCATTTAGGAGGATCTTCCAGATTAACTTCAAACTTTCATACTATAAACACAAGCCAACTAAGGAACATTCTTCTTTTGTCTGTTAGTGAAAATGAAGCTGCCTTCTCCTAACACTCCAAATACCTTTGTTGTCATTATGCAGTCCTCACTTTTAGAAAATAACTTTTTAAAGCATATAATAGCAGTAATATTATTTGAAAGGTACATGTTTCATTAATACAGAAGAGAAAACCTGTGAGAAAAATGTGGTCTAGACATATGCCTATAAACTCTAGCCATATAATAAAAGAGAAAATGATACTCCACACCCATGGATCCACTGAATCCATGGAACACTCAGCTCCTGTTACCCTGGTTGAAATCCTGTCATTATCTCAAACTTAGTGTCACCTGTTTGAAGATAACATGAGTGTGGCAATAGGAATATATGGAATAAGTACACTGAAAGAGCCTAGTATAAGTGAAAGAAGCTGGGAATTGTGCATCATGGGCTTCTGTCTTCTGTGCCTTATGCATCTTGACTATGAAACTGTCCTTATAAATGCCTTCCCATAGCACTCCTCAACTTGCTGGTGCAATTTGAAATTTCCTGTAGTCTCTGGGGTTGCTTAATGCCTGGAAATTTTCTTTATATGACAGTACACACTTGAACATAATTTTTTCACATTTTGAAAATCATTATTATTGCGTTTATACATGGTAGCTGTTGAGAAGAAATCACTTGGCTCATTCAGACATCCGAGCATTTTACTGATGGCATTGAAAAATTTACGTATCTTATCTTGTGGTGAATATGAATATTTTTATTGCAGCTTCAGCAGTAAGAGATAAAATCTTCAGTATAAGAAAAAGAAGAAAAAATAATGTCATTTGCACTGAGTGCAAATAAATGTCACACAATGCACTTTAGTACCCTGAATTTCTTCTATGCCACTTTGTTAACATATTTATATGAAATCAATAACACCAATACAAACATGGTCTCAATGTGTACCCTACTGTCATTATTCAAATCTTTTCTTATAGGCTTGATGATAGACACATTAAAATATTACTTAGAAATGAACATTATATATTATATGCATTATATACTATATGCTAAGTTTCAGTCCTTATGACTAACAGAACAGGAAAGACTTACCATTCTTCTTATAGAACATGATTTCTCCTTTAAATTCTATCTTTTCCTCCAACGATTTCTCAATTTGAAGAATCATCTGCTCGTTTGTTTCAGCACCAAGCAAAAATTTACAGCTGCAGCTCTTCTGCATGACTTCAGTCCGTGCAAATCCAGCAAGCTCACAGAAGCCATCAGAGCAGTAAACAATGGGGAATCCCTTAGCCACCTGAGCATTTGCAAGGATGAAGTTACTATCTGCAGAAGAACAAAAAAATAAAATATGAATTAAAGTCTGAATTCTACACAGCTTGACACAGTACTTTATTTAACATCATAAGAAGATGCTAAGAAGAAATGTCTGTCCACAGCTGGACAGACATTTTAAAGCAAAGCCCCAACCACCTCCAAGCAAGGATCTAACTTCTGGTTATTCAGACTATTATTCAGAAATTAAGTCACTGATCTAGCCCACAGATCATATACAATAGTTCTTCATGGCTTTGTACAGTTTGCCTTGTCTCCTCAACTTTATGATAGTTGCCTCTGAGATAGATGTCAACACATTAAAACAACCACTTGACCAAAGACTGATGACAAATATCAAAATTTTGGAGAAATTTCAAGTGGTATTTATGCTGCCACTCAGACTACTCTGCAGGCTGAACAGACACAGCTACATCATTAAAAAAACCCAAAAATCTCTATGGTCTCAATAAGATAATGTTGACATATAACAGCAAACTGATTTATTCAATATAATTTTGCAAGGGAACCCTTAAAAGCAGTTGAGCAACACACCGGGCTATGTGGAATTAGGGACATTCTAGACTACAGGAAATTATTCATCCTTCATGGGGGGTTGAGTTGATTTTGTTGAGGTATTTTTGTTGTTGGTAGTTTTTTGGGGGGTTTGTTTGGCTTGTTTGTGTTTGTTTTTGAGGAAAAAGGATTTTATCCAAAATCTGTCACCTGTGTTTTGGAACCCCACCACATTTATTCCATATGAAAGAGGCATATCAGAGATTCACCACTCTGTTATACTTAATTCTCTTTACACTTTTTCGTTGTGTTTAAGCTGCATATGTTGTGTATTATACATGCAAGAGTAGCATATTGACATGGGCATCAACCAACCAAATGTGGTGTCCTAATTTGATTTCAAATCTTTGGCAAATCTAACAGTTGAACCTAGTAGCAGCTTAATAGCTTATTGCCATCCCTCTCTGAAATGTTTTAGAAGGCTTTGTATCTCAGAACTTCTTCTTCAGCCTATGTCAACAATTCTGGCCCTTTACAGTCCTTTTCAGTTATCAGGGAGACCCTTTGCAGACAACATATGAACTTCTCATACAGGTTTTTTGCCTGCGTTTCCTTATCTAGAAGTGAAAAATAATAATAATAAAAAGTTTTATGGGCAGAATCTGTCTACATTTCACATTGAGGGAGGAAAGACTATTTTTTACCCACTGCTTGTTAAGGAATGTTTACCTTACAGCTTGCTAGCAGGAGCTTAGGAGCAGTCTAGTCCCAAGATAGACGCCTCTCATTTTTCAGACTTATGTGCAAGTGAATTCATGTGTATGTATTAAGGGGAAATACTATTAACTAACCCATAATCCCTTGATAAATATTCATAAATTTAAAGAGAAAGAAATGAATTATTTTAATGGAAAACTCAGGTTGATATACCTAATCGCCATGCAAGGATATATTATTTATGATTGGGAACGGAAGGACAGAATTCATACACTAGAGGAAAAAATAAGTATGGTTTTCAGTCTGAACTGTCACAAGATTTCTACATCTGTGAAATCTCAACAACTTCAGCTATGTTACTCTTTAGTTACCCAAGGGATAAAATACTACGTCTTATACAGTTTTCAGTACTTTAAAGACAATGGAGGTTTATTAAATGATCAATTTTCTCTCAAGACGTTCCTTCAGTTACCCACATTTGGTATAAATTTAATTAAATTGTTTCAATAAATGATTGTTATGTTAAAACAGTCTTTTCCCATTTACCAAATATTGTGGTTTTAAAATGCATTCTGGTTCGGTGCAGTGCTTGACTTAACCTGTCATTTTTATTTGCCTAACTGGGGAATAAATATCATTACCATTCATGCACTAACATGCTGCTCTCCCTGTCAACACAAAACTAAATCCCCACACTGCCAAAAGAATTAAAATCATATGCTTGCAGTGCATAATGAAAGTGTGACAGTGTAAGACCAGCAGATCATCCATACCAAATATATTTGTAACTAGAAAATTAATTTACTTCTATTTCTTGTTGTTTAAGATACAATTATGTGATGCAAAGACTGCTGTGGGGTTTTGTTTTTAATTCTTATTGTTGACAATTGTATGAAGCAGAATATGGAAGACCAAAGGGACAGAAAAGGTGGAGAGAATGTGCAGTAGTGAATGAATGTCATTATGAACTGGAACACAGTGGAGCATACCAAGCATACCATGATTTAAGGAAAATGTAAAGTGGAGAACTTTATTGCCATTTACACCAAAATAAACCCAGAATAATTGTGGTTACTTTAATATCCATGGAACAAACCAGTTTACTGAAAAATGCCAATCCAGTACAAACTAGAATAACAGCCAATATTTCTTTTAATATCAGCAGCTGTCTGATAAGGTTTATAAACCTAATTTTACTGAACTTTTTGAGTACCACAGTGAAGCATCAGGAAAATACTATCAGAATTATATTTGCTGTCTCTCTTGATCTTGAATTTCAAATAAAATAATGAGAAGCACCTATAATCCCATACTAAGGGACATATCTAAAGCATTTGTTGAAAAAATTCTTGTCATACTAAAAAGGACCAAGAAATATTATATTCAGTAATTACACGAATCGTCTAATTCTTCAGTAACATTTATGAAGTGATCAATATTTACCTATTACATAAAGCAAATTAAAAAAAAACTCACAAAAACACCAAAACAAACAAAAAAAGCCCATCAAACCCAAACCTTAAAATGTTCTGGTTAAAAGTTTGTTTAGTTCTCTAATTTATTTTCATAGCTTCAAATCTTTAATATCACTTGCTATTACGTGTGTATGTAAAACACCATAAAATATTTCAAGAAACAAGTACTGAGGGTGAAATTTCTATCATTCAGTCTTTGTTGTGACACAAATAAAAAGTGTCATGATCTTCAATGATAACTAACTGGATTTTAAAATTTAGAGTAAAATAGATGACATTTTCTTTAGAACGCTTTATTAGAAACTCATGGACTGGAAGACAACACATTTGCTTATTTTTGAACTTGCAGTAGGAAAGTTGCAATGAGCAATAGAAACCTGTTAGTCTGTATATTTTGATATATGTTTGTGTGTAGATTGCAACTCTTCCATAAAAATATAGAAGTTGTTGAATTCCATATTACGCTTTCAGCAGATTGGCCAGAATATTAAGTTCTTTTATTGATCAGGTTGGCTGACCAGGAGACAATATTAGATCACAGGTGGATGTTTCTTTTTAATTTTATTTTTAGATAAGAAAATCATCCAAGCAAAATACTTGATCTATTGAGAAAGACATAACCTGAGCCTTTGGAACAATAGAGTGGAACTGCTGAAAATCTGTGTAAGAACCAATTTGGACTACTGAGGACTAAATCTGGTGCAGGTAGCTCTGTTTGTCAACTGCACACTGAAATGCAGATTGAGCTGTGGGTGGGAGGCCAGGACAAGAGACCATGAGCTGCCAATGCTTAGGTTAGCAAAGAACACAAAGATGGGTGGTTCCAGCTGGGTGGATAAACTGTGGGAGACACAGCAGGAGCAGAGGACTCAGGAGAGAGAGAGAAAGACGTGTGAGGAGACACTGTGAGGGTATAAAATCCTTGGGTTTCCTTTGCTGAGGGTCCTCCCCGGAGGCACCAGCTGGGGCTGTTTCTGTTTTCCTGAGCTATGAATAAATGGCTGTATGGAAAGAGTCATCTGAGGCACTGCTCTGGGGAAGCTGGGCTGGTTTGGGGAGGGAAAGCTGGTCTGACTGTGTGAGTGTGGGCTGTGCAGGGAGCCAAGCAGGCACCTGGTGGGTCACTGGAGCCACCACAGGGAAGGGTCCCAGCAGTGAAAGTCTCTGAGCTGGGAATGTGACTGCCACAGAGCCCAGAGACTGAGCAGACTGGATGTGTTTTTAACTATTTGACCCCAGGTTGCAGCTCAGAAATTAAATGGTGTAAGTCTCTGCAAAATAAATGAAAAAAAAATCAAATTGGATATTTGTATATTAGCTTTGGATAAAAATACTTGATTGTTTGTCCAAGCCTGTGAGCATTGTGTGAAAGATGATTTAAAAGTGCTTCTGCTAAGATGGAAAAAGAAGCCTAAACACAAAATATCTGACATTCACAAGGTGTTCCTTTAGCAGCAAGTCAGCAGAGATGGATGTATATGAGAGAGGTCCCTGGCTTGCCAAGGCAATTTAAAAGCAGATTTCTTTCAATTGTGATTCTTTTACTTTAGGCTCATTTTCCATGAAGATCAAGTTACTTTTTCACATGAAAGTTTGAAGGAAAACTATTAGGAGGTTGCATGCCTGCCTTCCTTTCAGAAGTAGAACGTACTGGATAGGATAGGACATTGATCAATGGAAGACTCCTGTGGTTTTCAGAAATCTCTGCCAGAAACACAGCATAAACCCAGACACAATCAAATAGGACAAACCAGAATCATGATAACTATACCTTCAATCACAGGCTTAGACAGTGTTACCCTGTTTCAATGACATGATACTCAAAAAATCAACAGAAATTTAGATCTCATGCCATCTGATACAGAGAATCTTATTCAGCAAACATCCCATGGTAGAGTTTTAGAACTGCGATGATTAAAGAAAAAGGCTTTATCTATACTCTTTCTCCTAATTAATGCCCACAATTTATCTGACTGTTTGTACTGACACTGTGTTACATTTGTATTATGCTCTCCCTTCATGTATCCTACTGTCATATCTAGCAAAAAATGACAAAAGGATTTTTGCTTTAATACTATGGCTACATCTGCTATAAATCTCATCATTGTGCTTCCCCAGTTCTTTTTGATCAAAGTCCATAAGTTTTCATGACAAGAACACCTGACTTCTCCTTTTTCAACTGAGCAAAGCCAATAACCACTCTAATTTTAAATGTTAAATTATTTAGAATGAAAGAGGAAGAAAAAATCCTACAAAAGAAAAAATCTTTAGCAATCAAAGAAGCTGCATTAAATAAGCCAGTAACTCACATAGCTACCCTACAGATTGTAGAACAGCCCACAATTCTTCTGGAGGAAAGGATGTACTACACTTAGATTTGATTCCACAGTTTGTACACAGGCAACTTAACAAGGGAAATCTCATTCCAGGTTCATGCAAATTACCGTGACGGAGAACATGGCCACATTAACAGTTAAGATTACTGATTAATTGAATGATTAAAGTAGTGTATGAAAACATTTAGCTTTATGTCAGCACATTTAGATGCAAGTGAATTTAATTAGAGCTCAAAATCACTTGCCAGCTAGTGTCCTTTGAATCTGATCAAGACCAAGATGATTTTTATAATGCATACACTTCCAGACATTAAATTCCTCCTGAAAAATCTCAGTACAGTTGACTGGGTCACTAATGTAAGAGGAAGATTTATCTAGATCTAAGCAAGTCAGAAAAAAAAGCTGATTATGCCAATAATTCCTCCCACTCTTCTCTAAAAATGAATTCATATTGCAATGTATTTATAGTAGTACAGTGAAAGGTAAAACTATTGCATTATAAAGAACAAGTATGGACTGATGAAGAGAAGACCTATCACTGCAACTCACTGTAACCTTTATAATTGATTTAATTGGCCTACTCATTTCATTACGAGGATTCATAACATTGGGTAGCAGCTACAAATTTAGAGTTATGAATCAGTATTTGAAGTACCCAGTGTTATGGACTCAGCTGAAGGGATGAGCTTCCATAGTTTCTACTTGACCTGAACCAACAGGAATAACTTATAGTAAGTAGAAAAGTTCTGAATTTATCAGCTAAGAGATAAACCTTTCACTTTGAATTTACAATAATATTTATTCTGACAGTAAAAATGCTTTACTGTATACAATATTTATAGCTGCAAAGAGAGTTAATCTTCAATGAAGTTCAGCATGCAGATGTCTAAGCAAAATTTGGTCATCTGGTTGCTAAATAATTTCCCAGTCTTATTGATAAACACAAGATCATAAGGCACTTAAGAGACTTGTTGTTTAACGATCTCAAACCCAGCTTTCATTGCCATTAGTGCATCAGGTCAATACTGGAGTAATGACTGCAGCTTTCTGCATGACCAGTAAAATTACATATTCCTATAAGAAAGCAGACCGAAAAGCCAGACTGTATCTGAGAGAAACAAAGTGAAAAACAAAAGCAGTAGTGAACCTCATGGTGAAATGGGCTTCTGGCATCTTAGTGAGGTAAAAAATCATTTGTTGCTCCATTAGAAATCTTTGTGCATGTTCCTATTGCTTTTCCAATCTCAGTATTATTTAAATCCATCTACACTCTAAAATATAAGACTGAGAAGGACTTTGTTGAAATAGTAGCACTGTTGTGACTGCTCATTTGTTATTACAGAGCACCTTTCAAATAAACAATCGGTGCAATTGTAAAGAGTGAACTATAGTAAAGGAGAAAAACTTTCAGCAGAGATGACTTTTAAATTCTTCAAAATTAAGCTCCACTAGCAGAAGTAAATAGGTACACTTTTTCCTCAGAAGGAAATATTAATTAGTCTAAAGTACATCTTTGCTTTTGCTTTTATATTTACCTGGAATTACAAATTTACATATGTCAGTTGAATCAAGGTTGCAAAAAAATATTTCTTTTACCACCCTTAAGCTTTGTTGATATTGACAAAATTTTATTTTTCAGTAAAATCTATTGCATTCTATTTGATTAACTTTGTCTTATTGATTGTGCAGTGGCTGCCAGTGCACAGTGCAGATGTAACTAAAAAAGCTATATTGCAGCTGTCAAATATTTACATGCCAGTTTTATAGACATCAAAGCACTGCAAATAAACAGCACATGGCACTGGGAAAAATAATCAGAAAAACGAAGACATTAGCAATCAAGAGACACTGTAACTCATGAGTCACCAGCATGTTGTGACAATGTGCAGTGTCATCCAGAAGTTACTTGCTGGATGCTTGTTTTTCTGACAGAACTGAACCCTATTTCCCTCATGAGGGAGTTCAGCTGCTGTTCAATGTATTCTGTGAGTGCCCACTGCCCAGCAGGGGGCACAGGTTCACATTTCCAAGGGAAGCATGTTTTGCAATTTCTCCAATAAATACATGGAAATTTTAAGTTCATCCACCAGGCAGAAGAACCATTTGTGTAACTCAGCTATATGTGATTTGCTGTTTGGTTTTTTTCCCAACTGTTCCATTGATTTAAAATTCACCTGGAATTTAGAAGTGGAGTTGCTATAAATCAAACTAACACATAGGGTTCTCATAAGCTCAAATCATAAGGCCCAGTGATTTAAGAGCCTGGGACCATGACTTGCTTTCAAATGTTCAGCCAAGGAAAAGGTTTGCAGACAACACTCTTCCTGAATAAAAATATTTTCAAAGATGAGAGCCACATCATCAACAAATCTTTATTAATGTGATCCTGTCCATACCTTCCTTTATCACTTGTCTGAAGTAGAAATGAAATAAGGAGTTGAAAGCTGTTTTGTTTACAGCTGCATTAAGCATTATGTCACCTACTCGCAATTGGTGCTCAGTTTACAGGCATACTAAATTTTCACCATTTCATAATATTTTGTGGGTTTAGTATTCTACATTTGCCTTTACTGCATACATGTCTGATGAACCTATTTATAATGCTATTGCAGTGGACATTTGCATATTTGCACTCAATGTGTGCACTGCTGCTGATAGTGCAATATATGAGCAGCCATACGTTACAGAGAGCTAGTGGAAGAATACAGGGAAAAAGATTTTCCAGACATTGTTCTTGCACAACTGAGAGGAAGAACATAAGCTAGACATTTTGAAACCAGTGTGAAATGGCTTTGAAAGATCATGTTCCTGGGTCTTTGAAATCTAATGCTCCTTTCTTATGAGACTGTGTTAATTATGGAGTGGTAGCTCAGGGGGTTGGAAAATGTATTGATACCATCTATACTGGCAACAAGAAACTGAATTTCTTTATAATGTGATGATGTGGAGTTTAAGAACTATTTACCTATCATTGGGAAAGTTTCATCTTATTACTTGAAATGAAGTGGATATGGTCTGGAAGACCCAAAGTATCTGAAACTTTCTGCAGTAAAGGACCACATACATGAATGCACAGTGAAATTTGCCAGGGTTTTGAAATGGAAATTTGTTTCCCCTTTTCCCCTTTTTAACCATGTTAAAAAAAAAAATCTGTGGATTCTATATATCCTATATAAAAGAAAGTTAACAGTAAGTACATAAAGCAAATCTTTTCAACACAGAAATATAAAAAGATATTAGTGCAAAGTGAGTGGAAAATCTTTATGGCTCTTCCACTTGCTTCCATCATGCAAGGCCAGAAGGTATTTACTGTTCATATGCTGAGCAAAGAGAACTTTCAGCCACCATTCCCAAGAATGAAGGAGGAGAAATTCCACGTACAGCCCTGGAATTCACCATGGGAGTATCTGATCAAGCTACGCCCTGTGTAGAGACTCCTGTGAAGCATGAATCATAAACATACTAATTCTCCTCTGGTGACAGTGGGTCATTTCATAGCAAGGTTCCTAACCTGAACACATTATGTATCCTCAGATCAAAACCAGACCCACATCTGGGTTTTAAATTGAAGGCAAAAGGGACAGCGGTCATCCTTCCTCAGCACCATCTGCCCAATGCAGCACCTGGGTTCCACAGAGGGTGATGCAACATCCTCAATTTTGCATATGATTTTCATTTTCACAGGCCACATACCCAAAGGGCAATGTCAAAACCACTATCTGTTCAGATACCACGTTGCTATTACATTCTCTGAATAAGAAACTTTTTCCCTTTTATACAAGTGCTACACTACCCTGAAATTTCGTACGCTCCTCCAAGAGGCTCAAAGCTGATTTTCATATATGCTAACCCATATACATAATTTCTGGGCTTTTCACTGTCACTTTTACAATCCCCTACAACTCCCGTGACAATTTCATGACAGCTAGTGGTGAGTTTTACTGTATTGATTTTTCCCCAGTAATTATTGTACTTCAATATTAAAGGTGTCAGAATTTAAAGAGTAACCATTTCAAAAGGTTTGTAGTTTATATGCTCATCTCTCAATCCCTGAAATTAAAGGATAATCTTGAGCTAATTTTAATGGGGAGAAAAAGCAGACTCCCTTGTGTCTATTCCAGTGAAATGAGTTCTCTGTAAACAGCAAGAATTTCTGCACGCAGTTTCCTCAGAGAAGCAACACTGAGCTGAAATAATGCAGTGGAAGAGAAAGTCTGTTCCAAGAATGCTTTTCTGAAAAATTGACACAAATCATATTAAAAATGGTTTATAAAATAATGCATAGTGTCCAAGAAATGCCATTTCCAGAGGGGAGGGTTGTATACTGCACTATTTGCCATAATAATTACACAGCATATCCCAAACTCACCCTTTCTGAATAGAAATATCCTAATTTCAACATAAGCATCACTGACATTGTCTTCAGCAAGATGTGTAAAAAAACATTTTGAGGGTGGGAAAGGATGAGAGGGAGGTTACAGGTGAGAATGTAATTAAGTTATCATATTTAAAGGAAAATGAATCATCTTGTAGTGGATTTCTGAACTAAGAATGATCTCATAAAAATCCAGAGGAAAAATGCTAAAAATATATGAAAGGATGAGTTTGGTTGTAAAATAAACAAGTAGAATCACCTTAATGGAAAAGCAGATGTGTGAATTAGACATGAGCTATTATTTCTTATAATATAGTTTCTATGGACCTCCTGAAGGATTGGCACAGCTTACAACAGGAATAGCTGAGCTTGGACCTCCTGAAGATACACAAATAATTATGGAGGAGGCTGCTTGGGGAACTAGAAAGGCTTTAAGTAAACACTGCCATAAAATTGTCTTCTAGAGAAAAATCCAGATTTTGGCTGAAGAAATGAATTTGAGCTGAAGACACAAAACATCTGGAACTTCTTTGCCGTAAAGGAGTACATATATAAACACACAATGAAATTCCCAGGGTTTTGATTACCTTACAAGAAAAAAAAATTACTTTGGACTAAGTATTGTCTCAATGAAAGAAATCAGACACAGGAAGAGATTGCTATAAAAAAATTCGCCGAACTGAACCCCTGAGGACTTAAATAATGACAGGACTGAAGATAGTTACCCAAATCTATATCTTTTTGTGTCTGCTTCCTTTGTTCTATTTCTAGTTCTTTTTACAGGAAATAAAGAGACTAAGCATCACAGAACCATCTTTGGCATTTCTAAAGCAAAAGCTTTTCTGCCATGGAACAAAACCAATACACCTTCCCACCTCTTTTCCCCAAAGCACTACCTAAACAGAAAAAAACCCCAAAACTTACTTCAGAAAGAGACTCTCAGGAGAGAAATAGACCAGTGCTCAATAATTAATGCAAGTCCCAAACCTCCAAAGTCCCAGGAAAATGTTATCTATTAACTGTACTGCAGTGAATCAGTATCATTAGGGAACCAGGTAATGTTTCTGAGAATTCTATTGGTCAAAACACACAAATTCCACTAGGGTTTTAAAGTAAATTTTTATAACTGGTCCAACATATTTCAAAATAAAAAATAAACCTAGTTTTTTGGTCACTATATTTGCAACACAACACAACAAAAGCAACACAATTGTTTTGTTCCACAGGAAAAAGGTATAAGAATGCTGCAGTCTAATTCCAGTGTTGCTATGGGAGGTAGTTAGAAGTCTTGCTTAGTTTTTCTGGAGCCCAATCTGAAGAAAGTGATGAAAAGTATCTTGACAAATGGCAGCAGGTGCTTGTATCTGGTTGCAAAGTTTTCATGCTAGAGAGAATCATCTTTTTCATTCTGAGAGTTTAGAAACAATTTGTAGAAAGCCAGATCTTTATCTCATCAAGTAAAAGTGTCACTGAGCAAACAGAGAAAAATACTAAAAATACAGAAATAAAGTTCCATAAATTAAACTTACTGCAAACACCAAAAGTAGAAGAAAGCTATAAATTACAACATGATTATACTGCCACATTTCCTATGCAATCTGATGCTATAAATGTGGAAATTCATTGCTGCTCTAAATAGCGTTTTGAAAGTAAAAAAATAATTCAGAGGCTAAAAATCAGTTGAGGAATTTAACCAACAGCATCATATATACCAGCAAAAATGCTATCTGCAAAACAGGGGGCCAAACCACTGAAGCAGTATAAAACCTTTCCTTTAACCCACTCAACCTCAGTATTGGTGTCAGGAGGTTCAACTCCTCTCGAATGGTAGGAAGTGCCATCTTCAAGGGGTTAGTCAGAATAAGGATTTATATTTATCAGATGTGGATGGTGTGGCGACCAAAATCCTTCAAGTCGAGCATCATCTTAAAGCAGAGGAAGTGGGTAACTGAAATAAACCCTGTCCACCCCCCCTCTCCTTGGCTAGCTCAGTTTCTTGTGGGGCTTTGGGGGGATATCTCAGGGAACAGGGCAAAAGATTCCAAAAGAGGCTCTCACCCCTGAATTATTCCAAGGCTTTAGTCTCAAAGGGTGCCAGGGGCGAAAGAGAGCGAACAAGGAAGAACTGGGCCTTAGCTAGTTTCCAGCACAGGAAAGATAGCTGGACATCAGCCAATTGGGTCAAGAAAGGAAGGAAGGGTCAAACTACATGGTTGCAGGCATCAGGGGGTTCTGGGGGAAAAACCATTCCCCAGTGGAATACAACAGGTAACATCAACATCAAGCCAGGATAGAAATCAGAACACTTCTGTATTACATTTCCACAGCCAGGCTCTAAATGTTGAGTAAATGCACCTGACTGTGCCCACATCTCTCCTTCATGCAAGTAAACATCAAAGAACATCTGTAGGTGAGATACTGTAGAACTAATTTCTTAACTGGAAATTACACTGAAGAAAGAGAAAAAAGGTACTTCTTTTGTTGCTGGTTTTGGTTGTTTTCTTTTTACACTAATAGAAAAAGATGCATGAAGTAAGAGTCTGAACTTGTGGATTGTATTGTGATGTAGGAAAATTATTCCATTTCAGACCACTTCATACGTGCAAATATAAGTAAATAGGGTAATTACACAGACTGAAAGTCAAGAACGTTAATTTATATTGTTTTGCATTATGTGCAAAATAGCATAAATTAACTTTCTTAAGTTACAATAGCAATAATGAAAATTCTGGGCAAAGCCTCACAAAATCTACAACTCTTGGTAAAAAATAACAAAAAAAAAAGATATGTAGCATGACCTTGAAAGTCAAATAACCTCGCACAAGCATAGAAAACATGATACTGTGGATTTGCATCAGAAATAATAACAAATGTTTTGTGGTGTCTTAGGTACTGTAGTTGTGGCCTTGGAAATACTATGGCTTTGTAACTCTGCCTGCATTATTGAGGTAGTTTTCAGTCCCTGTAGTATTATTTTTCCTTTATTCTCCACATACTCAAGTTCTTATATCACACTTCTCCCAGCTTTGCTCCTGCAAGGCTGAATAGTGACGGCCTCTCACAGTAAATATCTAACACTGGTTTTAGGAATGACCCGTCCATTCCCACTGCCTCCTTATCTCACCCCATAAGATATCAGTTTGTTAGGCAGAACCAAAACACCATGCACATGCAAGTAATTAATACTGATTTATCTATCAATAAATGTAAGCCTGTAAAAGGTATCTACACAAACTTGACAAGTAATAAATACGCATCACTCATGGCTAATTCATCAACTGGCACTAACGCCATCATTTAATGATAACAACCAGTGGTGAAGACAGGGGGGTTAAAATGTGGTTCTGGTAAAAGTGAGCAGGAATAGAGAAAAAAAACAGGTGAGAAATCATCTACCCCGCTGCCAACCACTGCACTAGAGAACTGCCCAGAGCTCTTCACTGAATGCTGTCACTGCTTTCCAGGCTAGCTACTGGAGAGAGTTTTCCTTTTCTTATTGCACTCCCTATCCTTTGTCAGTGTTACTACTTGCACTTTGTTAGATGTTTATGTTCTAGGGTATGCTGTATGAGCATATAAACACAAAAATTTAAAAAGTCCTCTAAGCTGCTTTAATCATGAACTAAAGTTTAAATTAAGAGACACTAAAGAAGGTAACAGAGAGGGAAAAAATTAGAAATAGGGGGGAAAAATGATTAAAAAATGGGGGTGAGTTCAGGAAAGTTGTTCTTGACATAACTGGCTTGCTGCTTCAAGAGGACACTGAGGGATACAGATGTCTGCACAGGTCAGACTGTTAACCTCTCAATTTCACTTCCTCACTCCACTTCATTAAAGATATTCCAAAGAGAAAAATGCATAAACAGTGAGTTTTAGATATTATTAAGAGATTTTTATTATTGAAGCCATCATAAAAGGTAATTTTTTACAATAATACCTTGCAGTTTATTTTTCACTATATAAAAATGCGTGATTAATTAGAATCCTTCAAAATTAATTGGAATACTGTCATAGAATTAAGTTTTGAGATTGTCTCAGAGCAGTGTTTCCCCATGTTTCTAACCCACCAACTAACTGACTATATTTCAAAGGGTTCTTCAGAAGTAGGAAGTGCATTAAGTATTTCTCTGGAAGTACTACTAACTAGCTTTTAATTAACATTTAAATTTGCTTTTAAAAATACTTTGTCCATATGATCTTTACATTGTAAGAGCATGACTTCAAAAATTATTCAAATACATGCATACATTTTAAACTGACTAAAATGAAATAAAAATTTAATCAAGGTTCCAAGTAAATTAATTTTCATTATGAAAAATGGCATTATTAAAAAAAATAAAAAAGGAAACCAAAAGTAATAAGGATAAGCTCTTTTTTTACCATTTCATGCACCATGGTAATGAAAATATAAAACAGCACAGAGGGAAAAAAATCAATTAAGAAAAGAAATAAAGAAAACCATTTCCCAAAGCTTTTGTTCATTTCAGGATATAGCCTCAATAATGCATTAACCAACATTTTTGCAGCATGCAAGAAAAGTAAATATGCTTGGAGCTCTGGAAAGTAATACACTGGTGATATTTCAGTAAAGGATTTTCAGTTTGGCTTTTTATCCACACATTTTAATGAATGAATAAATTGATAAGGTATGAATAGCATTTAGAGGACCAAATTCCATGCCATGGACATGAAATTTCATTCTTCAGAGGCATTCTCAGCAGTTTCTTTCAGTTGTAGAGGTCATCCAGGCCCTCTGCCTTAAACAATGGTGAAACTCGTTTCTCATTTCTTTACCCACCTGTTTTAGCGTCCACTGCCACTGCAATTCCCAGAACTATCACTATTTCTTTGGGTGGTCTGATCCCGAGGAAAGGGGCTTTATGATCATGGTATCTGTCTCTGACTGGATTTAGGAGATAGGAAATAATGAGAGTGGAACAGGAATAGCATTTGCCTCAAACTTGAATTAAGTGAGAATCTGAGAATCACATGATCTTGATCTTCAATCTACAGTACTAAAAGGTTATAACATAAAGGTTAGTCACATGGACCATTGCTTTTGCAGCATTTAACAACTACTCTTCCTGAACAGCTTTCTCTTCCATTTTGGCTTTCCTAGAGAAGAATGAATAGCCTCATTCAGAGTTTGAGTCTCTTGATCTTATCCCAGCCCTCAAGAGATACAACTAAACCAGATTATTCTATCAGCTATATGCCCACAGTAGAAAAGTGAGTAACCTAACAGTCTTTTGTACATATTTCAGCTTCCACAAGAAGTGAAGGAAACTATAAAACTTACATTTAACATCTTCCTTTGTAAAGAGAGGCAAGGTTAAGGATTTCTCTCCACAAGTATGTTCCTGTATCATGTTACCACATTTTTAATTAAATACAGTGACAGTCACATTTTTCAATATATTGTATGCAATTATTTGAATATTTAATTTCTGATTATTTGTTTCTCCATTTCTTACTGACATGTCAGACATTTTCTGGTACTGCCCTCCATTTTGCTGAAAAATTGGGAGCTGATGATAATTAACCCAATCATATTCAGCTGTTGAAACTAATGACTAAGTTTTCACTTTCTGTAACTCAAACCAAACTAGAGGAGACAAATGGCTCATTTATTTTATTTCACTTCCAAACCTGATATGAGTTGTTTCTAAAAAAAAAACTTAGAGAAAAATTAAAATCTATATCTAGCCAAACTCTTATGCTGCTACATGGACATGTAAGCAAGATTTGTATTGATCATGACAGCCTATTTTTGTAACTGAGGTGTTTCATTTCCAAAAGGATTTTTGCTCTGCAAAGTCACAAGTAAACAGAGACTACATTCATAACAAGATTAATATGCAATCTATAAAACTTTTCAGGAAGATGATAATCCACAAGAAGCCTGTTTCTCAGCTGTGAGACATATGTGCCCCATTGATGTTCCACTGCCTTCAGCACCCCATCTCAGAACATGGAATTACTGATGGTCGACTGGCACCATTAGTGATGCTTTCACCCAAACAATGTCCAGGCCAGCTTTGTTTTGAAAGGAAAATGAGGTGCATGCAAGCTTTCTGCTTTGCACTTGTGTTTCCTGGAGTTGATTTCAAATTTCAGGAATATTTGCAAGGAAAAAAAAATTCCTAAGGAGGCCTTTCACAATAGAGTTATAGTAAGTGAGTTAGCTGTGAAACAAGCTTTGGGTTTCTTTAATGGGATGTATAACAATAGAATGAATCACAGAATTGTTTAGATTGGAAAAGACCGTAGGATCATCAGGTATATGGATATGCAGCTCCTAGCCACTGACTTTGTAACTGCAGTCCACTAGGAAAAGAGCATCTTCATAATTCCTTTCCTTACGCCATGGTACTTAAATCCTCTTCTTTCTCTATTGCAGTTTTCCTTACATGCTCCCCACATGATTCCCTCAGTTTCTCCCTTTCTTCTTGAGGTGTGCAAACCAAGTCGAACTTCTCAAGTGCTGAGAATCAAAGAAATGGCTCAAAATACTTCCTTTCAATGGCTTTTGATTGTTTCTTCTGCAGGCCAGTTGCACAAACTTAATGTTTTTTAATTCCTCTAGCAAGTTCCCAAGTTTATATTCTGGGGAAAGGGAACTGACAGAGAACAATACAGCACACATCTTGTTTTCTTGGAATCAAGGCAAAGAGAAGTGTTTGCATTATTATATTAATTTTAATACTTAGAATTTTAAGATGATGCAACAGTATTTTATAATGAAAATTATGAAAGTGAAAATCTCTAAACAACATTGTTTTCTTGATACAGATTTAGATCAAGTCAGATTCAGTAAGGTCATTGATAAAGACTATGCTTACTTCTGTTTGGAATTTTTAAAATACACTGGTTTTTTTCATCCAAAGATGTTAGCTTTAGGTCACCATGTTTTGCACAATTTCATGGTCCAATTAATATACTTTTGTAATTTTACTGGGCAGAAGAGCCCAGTAAATCAGATGTGACTCTCTTATTTCTGTCACTGGGCTTTTTAGCCAGTGACTTTTTAGCCAAAAAACCCCAGCTTTTTTGTTGTTGTTGTTTTTTTGGGAGTTGGAGTGGTTTTTTT
>VYXD01015352.1:618084-725486 GCA_013397195.1 Hylia prasina
TTTTTTTTTTTTTTTTTTAATTAAGAAGTTTCAAACCTAATTCTTCCTTTGGGTTATTAATCTGTTCAAAATTGAATATCATTGATCATAGTTCAAAGACACCATATCCATAACTAAAAAGTAGTAGTTAGAATAGAAACGCTCAAGCTTGCTATGGATACATAAATTGTAGTTACAATACCTCATAAGATTCCTACAGGAGCTGTGAGAACATTGGCACTGAAGTCCCCTTTATTTCCCATTATTATTATTTCTCCCTCATTTTTTTCTTTTTCTTTACTTTCTTTAATTTCCAAATGTATGCAAAAGCTGTCTCATATCATCTTGTTTTTCTGTCACAATATACATTAAAAAAGATTATTCTTGTGTGATATTAGCAACTCGAAGTTAAATTCTATACTTTTGCTTCCCACAGTTATTCTCCATTTAATAGATTCTGAATCTGTCTGAAAATATTCAGCTGAATGGATCCTGATAAAAGCTTGTTCAAGTGCAACCCCTTTGGTTTTCCATTATGTCTCTTTGGAGTCATGAGTGTGGAGACCAAAATCATGTTATCAAAAAAAGAATAAAACCAATTTGCTGATGACACCATGCAGCTGCCATACCTGCAGAGTGGGATGCCATCCAGAGAGAGCAGGACTAGGTCAAGAAGTGGGCCCTTGGGAATCACATGAGGTTTGACAGGACCAAGTGCAAGGCACTGCACCTGGATCAGGATGATGCTTGGTACCAACACAGGGTGGGGCATGAGCAGATTGAGAGCAGCTCTGTCCAGAAGGACTTGGGGTGCTGCTGGATGAGAGGACATGACCCAGCAAGGTGCACTTGCAGCCCAGAAAGCCAACTGTATCCTGGCCCAGCAGGGCTAGGAAGGTGATTTTCCCCCTCTGCTCTGGTGAGACCCCAGCTGGAGCCCTGCATCCAGCTCTGGGGTCCCCAGCACAAGAAGGATATCAACCTGTTGAGGTAGGCTACCAAGATGGATAGAGGGATGGAACACCTCTCCTATAAGTAAAGGCTGAAAGAATTGGGATTGTTCAACCTGGAAAAGGAAGCATCCAAGGTGACCTAATTGTGGCCTTCCAGTACCGGTAGGGAGCCCACAGAAAGATGGAGAGGGATTTTTACAAGGGCATGTAATGACAGGATGAGTGGGACTGTCTCCAAACTGAAAGAATGTAGGTTTCTATTAGATATTAGAAAGAAATGAGATCCTGGAACTGGTTGCCAAGAGAAGTTGTAGATGCCTCGTTCCTGGATATGCTTCAAGACCAGGTAGGATGGGACTCTGAGAACATGGTCTAATGAAAGGTGACCCTGCCCATGGTAAGGGGGTTAAAACTAAATTTTAAGATCCCATCCAACCCAAGCCATTCTATGATCCTATGATTCCATGGTTCTGTGTACTACTCAAATGTACTTTACTACTTAATGTAAAGGTAAAAAACAAGGTGGGAGGGGAGAACCAAACAAAAGCCCTTTCCTGATATGCACTATAATTTCCTCTCCTTGATTCCCTAAAGAAACAGTTCATAATTAATCAATATATGTTTTTTCCACTTTCAAATTTAGAGATATAGCCCTTCATCTTATATATATATATATATATAAAATCTCATTCTCCATGCTCTCAGTTACTCTGGTGCATCTCCAGGGCAACTCATTTAACAGTAATAAATTTATCTTATTCTAGAAGAGATGGAAATCTGGAAACTTGGATTAAGTTTTAGTACTTTTGAAAAACATTTAATTTGAATCTAGCACTTTTACCCTGGCAGCTGGCAAATTAGATTCTGATTTCAATAATATTCATTTGCATTTTGTACAAAATATTTTCTCTGCATACTGAAGGAGAGACAGTGATTTTAGGATCACAATCTAGCAATTAACCAATTTTATTGAATCGTAATATTGTTATAAAAGAGAACCAGTGAAACAGCAACTAAGGCAATGATTATTTTAGGTTGCTGTTTTAGTGTCAATAAATAGAATTTGTTTCTAAGCTCCCACATTCTCTCTTTTATAAACAGTTTTATTCCACTTTACAACAGATGTTACATTATTTATTCTCTGGTTATTTTTAGTTTTTTGTTGTTTCATTCTTAAAATTCTTTCTTCCTGCAGAACAAGGGTGCCAAATAGTATTCAGCTGTCAATCTGAAAATATATGACAAGGTTGAAACATGCATTCATAGATTTTTCATCTTTATCCATTTAACAGGGAAATTACAATAGTATCAAAAGGACTAATTAGTTAAAAAATTAATACACTTAGACTATTTATAAACTCTAAAAGAAAAGCAACACCAATAGCATCTCTCCAAAATTGCATTAATAGTTCAAAAGATTTTTCATAGAAAACACATTCCAAAGAGATTAAAAGCGTTCTGTAAATTTTGCAATTTAATTTACAATATGGTTTTTCCAATCATGAATGCACAGAGCATTATGTAAAATTTAGAATGGAGTTTTTGTGTCTTCTGAGACCTTCCCTGCAACTGCATATTGAGTATCTATTCCCTTGATTCAATCCCTTAAAAATCCCAATTTTTTTCTCTATAAGAACTGTAACAAAATCAGTGTTTTCCCTGTCACCAGATCAGAAGTTAATTCAAGCTTCATTCATGTCAAAGTTTTGCAATATTGCATCTACCTGCAAATCACTAGCAGCAGAAATATGAAGAGACTTCAGAGAGCAAAACCATTCCTTCATTACTACTTTTTAAAGAGAACTTTTGATGGATTTTGTTATGTGACCTGCCCCTTCATGAAAGAGGCTGTCTGAGCTGATCCTGCACCTGCATACAGAGCCTGCTGGAGGAAACTGTTTAATACTCATTCCACAAGTCTGCGTATTAAAGACTATTTTGCAATTATAGTGTCTGATCTTTCACCAGAAGTTAAGTAAAACAAAACTGAATAAACATGGAATTCAAAACTGATCAAAACATAGAAACAATTGTAGTAGGTTTGTGCATGAGAATCAGTGCCCAGACTAAATTATATAAAAATGGGTTTCAGTATTCCACAAAAAACCCCACTGGATTCAGTAATTCATATGAATTATTGTATTGGGGAAAAGTACAGTTCTGGGATTCTGTCACATGGCATAGACTGATACTTCTTTCCCTCTCATGTTTATTTTACTTCTCTGATTTCTAGTATCTCCCCTTTCTCCTCTCTAATTTTTCTCATTGATGTTTTTCTGACTAATTTCTCTAGCTCAGTACAAGCCATTTCTATTCCCACACTTCCAGTCAGAAGATTACTGAAAAAGAATGCAAAGGGGCTGCCTGAAACTGAGATGAAAGATCGAAGACAGGAGTTGGTTTTTGTGCATTATTTTTGAGCTTGGAAATTAATTGTTTGTGACCTATTTGTGCAGCCAGTTATAATGTCTAATATAACAATTTCAGAGAGCAAAGTGTAGGTAACCTTCCTGACAGCCAACTGTATAATCCACTAATATAGCTCAACACATCTGTGATATAGACACAGGACCTGTGGCAACTTTCCTGGCCAATACTAACCTCCTCCTCTCACTTGCAAGATGATTGTCATCTTGAAGAGATTCATAAAGACTGGGAAAAGCTGACTGAAGTTTATACCTTGCTTTAAGGTGCGACACTTTGTTCATCAAGCTTAAAAACACAATATGTAGAATAAATGAAGTTTGCTTAAACTGAAAATGTTTACTTATATTTCTTCAAGTGCATAGACAGAAATAAGTATTAATTAAGCAGTCATTATGTCACTTGCAACAATTACTTACCAATTATTTAACATTATTTTCCAAGTCAGCTAATAAAAGCTTAGAATCATAGAACTGTTTAGGTTGGAAAATGCGTCTAAAATAGAGTTCAACCATTAACCCATTACTGCCAAGTCCACCACAAAACAAAGGCCCTGAGTGCCACATCTACATGTCTTTTAAGTACCTCCAGGGATTGCAACTCCACCACTTCCCTGTGCAGTCCTTTCAAATGCTTGTCAAGCCTTTTGGTGAAGACATTTTTCCTGATATCCAATCTAAACCTCCTTGTTGTAACTTGAGTCCCTTTTCAGTTGTTCTGTCACTTGTTACCTGGGAGAAGAGGCCAACCCCACCTGGCTGACCCCCACTTTCCAGGCAGTTGTAGAGGGTGATAAGGTCCCCCCACATCCTCCTTTTCTCCAGGCTAAGCAACCTCAGCTCCCTTGCTCCAGATCCTTCACTAGTGCTCTAGACCCTTCCCTAGGTTTATTGGCCTTCCTTGGACACACTCTAGACATATGTAGGAATGCAACAATAATTTGAACTAAAACTAGTGATATAAGCAGAAAAATTAATAAACTGAGTCTGACATGACAGTGTATTTCTAAATGTGCAGGGTTGCCATTATGGATAAAGAGCTGTAGCAGACAAACAGGACTTCCCTACTCTAAAACTGACATTTATTGTTCTGAATTTCATTCTATGAGTGAGTGAAATTAAGGTTTTTCGATCAACTAAGTAAACATTTATTACATATTCTACCGTGCCAGTTCCAATTTAAAAGCAATGTTTATGGAGGGACTGCATTTATTAAGCATGCCTTGAAAGTGGTCTCTAGATACAGTGATTCAAATTTATTACACTGTAGACAATAAACGTGAGTGGCAACATGAAGCATACCTAAAAGAGTCATAGCAGTGTTTGTCAATTATAACTTCAGCAAGCTTGCACAAGACTTAGTCTTTAAACTCATTTTTAAACTCATAGCCCCATGGAACTGAGTACCCTGAGAACAGAGAACCAATTTCATCAGAACTGCTGTAGTCTGGAAATACAGATTTTGTTCCACATGAGGTGACTCTTCTTCCTAGTAGAAAAGGAGAATTGCATGCATCTTTGTCCTTGTTGCTTCCTTCTTTTTTTTACCAGTAAACAGAAATTAAGAAGACTGGACACTCACCCAGCATGCAGGATTTGATCCCAAATGGGTTGAATCTGTAAATACCTGGATTACTGAATAACGTATTCAATTCCTGTCTCTCAGCCCTTTCTACTCCACATGAAGGATAACACTCACTGAGTCAGAGAGTGACTGAGCCAACCACAGTCACCAATATCCCAGGATATTATACATTTTGGGTTTGAGTCACCCCTAACTTTTCTTTCCCCAGAAATTTTGTCTAGATGCTAATAGACTGATTTTTCTAAAGAGTACATGAGAAAAAGCTGACTTGTTTTTAAGAAGCTGGACACCACCATGGTTTCAAATGTACTATTCATTTGAACAAAGGAATATTTTAGCCATCTTTTTTTTAAATGATGTCTTTCTGTGACATGGTTGTAACTGTAGACTCCTTCACAGGTCTGACACTTAAATGTAAGGGCAAGAAGCACCATAAAATCTATTGCAAGATCTAAGACAGAAACAGGAAATATTTAAAAGTTTATTAGTCTTGATATGAATTGTTTGCAATTCTTGTATTATGAAATAAGTATTATAAACAGAGACTTCAGGATTCCATGCCCTTGCCACCCACATTACAGTATGTTCTGACATATTTGTGTAGCAGAATCTTTGAAGCTATTTTTTCCCCAGAGATACCTAGACAACAGATACTAAGCCACATACGTGAAAGAAAAGATAGACTGTATATATTCAGTGTACCTTTAAAAAATTCCAGTCCTTAAACCTTGGTGAAGTCTCATCTGACTAAATATACTTCAAATCTGAACTAGACATCTGGTCTCCCTCTATAAATAGAGGGATGATGGGTGGTCACCATTCATCTGTTTTAATGTAGATGTCACAGAGAGGTCAAATGAATCATGCCCTGAAGCTGTCTATTTCTATCCACTAATTATAAAGAGAGATGATGGCTTTGACTTAAGGTGGATGTTTAGATAAGAGAAGCAGCATATGTAATATAATCCAAAAAGTCATGGAAAAGCAGAGGTCAGCTGCCATTTATTATTCCACTCTACTACTCTTTTAGAAGGTAAACCATGGTCTGTGGAAATCTGGATAACAAATTTTAAAAGGGTAAAATGTTTTAAAAACTGTTGCTACTAAAACAAATTTAAATTCAATCCTTTGAAGGGTTAAGCTCCATTTTGTGCCTGCCTTTGTTTACAGAGGACACCTGCGCAAACATTTCAGGATTCCTCTACTTCAGTGTAAATGCAAAAGTGGTTCAAACACTCTCTGAATTGATGTCACCTGTGACTTTGTGCTGGAACAAGCCTTCAATGCAGTCTATAGAGAAGCACCAGCTAATATACATGGTCAAGCTTGCCCGTTCATAGTAATTTCCTGATATCTTTGGGGAGGAAAATGCCTGTCTGGCCTGGATACCTGATTCCTCTGATTCAGGAGACTCCACACTGGCATAGCACACAGCTTCACATTGCCAAGGAAGCATACAAATCATCTATAAGTTAGAGTTTTTCTTAAGCAAGAACCAGCGGCGTAACCTTACCCAGTACAGTCCCACACTTCTCCATGCAGTTATTCTCATGAGTCATCTTGTATGATTCACGTTGTTTATAAATAGGGGCAGAAATTCTGAATGTGCCCTCATGTAAAACTGTTTGCAGAACAGGTCCTACATAAAATGTTTTCTTACAGGAAGTATGAGACCTGACAAGGTAATGGACTCAATTTTAGCTATATATGGCCTTGTTTGCTATGTACTGTGATTTATCTTGATCAAGTTGTCTGAAAAGAAGTTAATTTAAAAGATGGACTTTAAAGAACCTAGGGCTTTGGTATATAAATTAAGGGACTTTTCCTATATGCAAAAAACCACATAAATACAAGTATGAGCACAAGAAGTTAGGTTGATAGACCAGCTAGATATGGCAAAAAGAAGAGAGGAGAACAAAGAAAATATGCCTTAAATTTATTTAGCATCACATGTTCCACTATTAACACAAGATCAGGTTTGTGCCTTGGCTTCCCACTGTCACCTATAGCATAAAATAAACTTCAGGCTGTGCTCACTGACAATATCTTGGCTTTCCCAACAGTCTAGAGAGTATATTGCCTATTGAGAACACACTTTAAAGACATTTCCTTCTCTGTCCTTAAATACTTTCAACATATAAGGCTATTTGTGAGATGCAGAAGCATCCTGAATTGAGACCTGTCTTCTCTAGCAGAAACTCTTTACACCTACAAGCCAAAGAGGAGGGAGAGCTTAGATGAATCATACTCTGCAAACAGTTAGCTCAGGACATTATGAAGATGTACCATCCTCTGAAACCTGTCACTTTTCACTAATGGGTGAACATTACACCTTTCAGGAATTTTAGTGAAATAAATTATATCTTAGAATCCTAATGAACAGTAAAACTTGCAGTCTGACTAAAATATAGGCAGGGGTTTTTGATGGTGTTTTTTGTTTGTTTGTTTGGCGTTTGGTTTTGTTGGATTTTTTAAATTAGGAACAAAAAAATAAAAATAAAACTAGAATGAAAAACCAGTGAATTAATGATTCATACCCAATTTCTTTGAGACAATACTTTACATCCATGAAATTAATATTGGAAAAATTCAATGCAGTTCTAGTAGCTTATGATATTATTTTGAAAGATTGCAATAAAAAAAGTCTCAATCTTATAAATAAGTTACTCTTCTTTTAATGTCATCATGAATCTAGATTTATAGGGAGGAAATTAATTCCACATTTGCTGACAATTTTTTTTCAATGTAAGAGTACAATAGCAATAATGGCTTCAGTGAAAGACTATAAAGAATCCTCTAAAATGAAATGAAATGCCAGTGTAAGTTATATTACTGTTCAAAAATGAAAAGGAAATTAAAGCAAATAAAATCCATGTAAAGCGTATCACTAGGATTTACAGGCATATCTGCACATATATTCCATTCCTTTTTTTCTGGTTATATATCACAAAATGTAAGTTTACCATCAACTTAAGAAATATACATACACAAATTGAACAGAAAGTTTCTACCTCTGCCCTCTGATTGGGGGCTGCCCCCTTTCACAGGTTTGTTACAGCCTGTGTTGTTTAACAATGACATTTTTTAGATCAACAGGATTAGATTTCAACGTTAAAAGAAAATCACTGAAGAGGCATTTTCTGGTTTATGACTGAGCATAAGAATGAACAGCTTTCAAAAATTAATTTCTCTACTAAAACATTTATGGAAGATCATCACCTGTTTGTGTTTGAATGAGATTAATATACAGTCTACAACAAGATGCCAGATTTTGCTGGCCGGGCAAATTTTCCTCTCTTAACTCTCAAGCAAATATTAAGAGGGTCAGTAATGAAAGGCTACAGGTTTCAATCCCAGATAGAAAAGGTGTTTGAAGGGACCATAAAGTGGAATATTGCAGCTATGTGATGTTAATTTTCAGCAGGTGTTGAAAAGTTCACATAAACATCCTTTATACTGCTTTAGTTTACATCAAGACGACAACAACAGTGCTTTCAGAATAAGAAGGTTGTGTATGGCTTTTAAATTGCAATTGCTCCATCTTCAGAATTAAATGACTCCCAGTGAAACAGACAAAAAATGTCATCATTTATTTTCCTTAAGTATCTGCAAAAGGTTCTGTAACTATGTCTGATATCTTCAGCTAAATTTCTGGTTTATGTTTACTTTGAATATATTCTTACATCATTGTAGTAATTTCATGATTTCTGCTGACATGAAAGGCCAATGCATTCCTTTTAGAAGAAAGGCAGATTTGTATGGCTCATTGTTATCTCCTTTTCCCCACAAGCACATCAAAAATAGAGACATTCTAGGAAATAGTCTAAGGTGCTCAATAAAAAGTATTCTACCTTCTACAACCAGAAAAAGACCCAGTTGAAGAATCTGTAGGGTCTTAGCTGCTCCTGATGAACTTGATCAAGAGTAAACCAACAGAAGTTGAAGTGGACCACAGCAGCAACAGAGGAAAAGAGAGCAGGTCTGTGATAGCTCTGCATATGCAGACTCACATAATTTCCTTAGCAGTACTGTTTCAAAATAAGGAAGACTCACTATAAATAAAACACTGAAAATTAATTGTAACAATGTCAATGATCTCAGAAAGTCAGCAGCATCCTGTAAAATTCTCCAGTCTATAGCAATTGTGACATGCACATGGAGAACATGCATTTCACATTAAAAATTAAACATCACTAGAAAAATACAAGAAAATTTATGGTGATTTTTTTTTTAAATAACATTTGATTTTTTAATTATTTTTTTTAGTTCTTTGCCTGGTAAGTAAACTCAAAGTGTATTTGAGATGATGATGTGGATATGCCCAGTGGGAATTGCCCATATGTTTCAGTGGGACAATAATATACACTATCCTTTTAAATTAAGACATTTACAGTGAGCTTGATTATGAGAGAAGTGTAGCTTTCCTTAAACAATTTCCTTTGTCCTGAACTCAGGTAGTAACCAAAAGACCTAAGCAAAGTTCAGAAAAATAGCAGCACCTGTGTGGCAGCACAGAGAAACCCTTAAAAGCATGGGGACTTGATCTCAAAAAGGAAAATGTCAAAAAATTAAACAGCTTGAAAAGGAGTTTGATTTAGGGACGGAAGATGAAAATTCCAAACTCTAATTCAAAGTATCCTAATGAAATATAGGGGTTTTTTTTGAAGAAGAAGATTTAGACAAATCTTAACTATCTAGAAACAGAAAGTAAATTAGCAGATGTATAAATCTCAGTTTATACCAATGGTCACAGTGATTCCAACTCAATACTTTTTCAAAAATACTCTTTGGCTCATTGTAAGACATATTTATATCTCATATGTATATCTCATAGATCTCATAGACAGAAGGGATTTTGTCATCTACTTAAGACAAAAAAATTTACTTCTAATATTTGTAGTCGTTAAATCTAACATTATATTTCATACTTATATTTTCATTTTCACCCTCTTGACAAAAAGACAGATCCATTCTCATATTGGACTTGCATAAAACCTCTTTACTCCTCTTTCTTAAAGGGAGTGATTCTCTCTAACCCTGTGGCTCCTAAATCAATATTATCCAACATGACACAGAGGCTCATCTTCTCACATGCGTGTACAGTCACAAGTCAATACTCAGCAGTTACACCACAGTCCCTTACATTATTCTTTGTTACATGATCATCATCATCAAAATCCAAAGTGGAAAGAAGAAAAAAAAAGTCGTTTAGCTGTGCAGTTTATTAGTGTGTTTATTTCATTGGCAAGTTATTTTACTTAAAACAATTTAAAAAGATACCTTAAACTTTGTCTATTTAATCTTGCACACTCTATAAAGAAGTTGCTAATAACATAGGAAGAAATGTGGGAGTTTTATAGACACCAGTAGATTAAAATTAATGTTTTCTTTAGTGAATTTTTGCTTATGAGAAAGATGTGGATTCAGAAGAAATCTCATTTTATACCTTCAAGGAAAGAACCTCAAAGACATGACTGAGATTTCTGTTGCAAATCTTTTGCCTAAACCCAGACCAAATTCTATTGCATATGGTCAAAAAATCTATTACTAATAAGTGAAGCACAGTGAAAGGTTTGCCTGGAATGAACAAATTAATGGAAGATCTAATTAGGCAGCAATTTCCTGCAGATTTCTTCCCTCATGAGTTGGAACATTTTTCTGACTGGAATGGGACTGGAACATTCAGTTTGCATGACCCAATCCTGCTTTCCATGTTTATTAAACACATACATCAGGATTGTGCTCACACATTTATCTCCCATATATATTTCCTCAAATACACAGAGGAATAAACACAAAATGCTTATAGCAATTCGCATATTCAAACAGCTGGGCTGGTGGAGTACTGCCCTTGGTTCACAGCCTAACCCTGTCTGTGATAAGCAATGTTTGCTACAGGCTGAATAACCAGTTACAGGAGTTTTCAGGAGTAATCTTGGACAGTCGAGATATTCACTTTTCTTTTAGAAAGTCAGCATATCTTTTCCAAACTGGTCTGCTATCCCAACAGAAAGACATTAGGGAAAGGATTGTCACTTAAAATTTCATGTAGATCTTTTACTGTAGGGCTTTGTGTCTGTCTACTCAAACCTCTCCAAGAACATCTGGATTTATTTAATCACAGTTATCCATAGCAGCTCAGAGTTTTCATGCCTTTATGTACAATGCATCTTTTCCTGATCAACACCTAAAATTGATCAGTCTGTCAGCACAAACTCTCTTAAAAATGTCATTGGACCAAAGCCCCTACTTATAAATATTTCATTGGACAGTACTTTACTATGTATCATTAAATTACACGTAGGTGAGAGGCAGAAACTGTTGCTTTCTAAACATTTCTCTTCCTTACCGATGGGAGAATCTTCCACCATCTGTAATGCATATAATATTTCTTTCTTCTGCATAATGTAATCTGTGAAAGTCATGATTTTTTTCAAAGAAAAGCATACTGTCAAAGTCAAACCAAGACATTTTTATATAACGTGAAAATATTTCAAGGGATTTTTCCTCCTTTTCAATATACTAAATCTTTCAAGATATTAGCTAATAAGAAAGGTTATAATTATGAATTTCTCACAGGGTTCACTAGAATTCAAAGATTTTTTAAAAATGGATATATGAAGTGGGAACAGTAAGGGCACCACGTCACAAATACACCTTTTAAAGACTGGTAGCAAAACTTAATGTCTGCAAGACTCTTCATTCTTTGTATGGTTGTTGTTTTGTCTCTTCTTTGCATAGCATTTTGTTATGTTAAATTAACTAGTCAATTAAAAAAAAAAAAAAGACCTGGCATAAGAGATCTTTTAAGACATCATGTAATGGACCTGGAAAGGCAATGCTTGAGTCTACAGAACTTCTGGAAGGACCTTTATAAACAAAACCCAGCTCAGCCTTACCTGTTGCTGTTTGGAACACAAAATCTCCTAGTGACAGACACCTGGGCAAATATATATTATCTTACAGTATGATGCAAGTTCCATCAAAAATAATGTTTAGCATGTTTATTTGCTGTCTATATCTCATCTGCTAGGAAAGACTATCCCCAAGAGCAAACATTAATCAATTTTATTTCTTTCTCTCCACTTGCTTCTAATAGCATGGTAGGAGGAGATGTAGCAACTCAAATCTATCTGTTCAGTGTTCCTTGCATGAGCACAACATGTTTTTCATATTAAACTAAGTAATGGTTTTGTGCCTCAGAAGCAGCTCTGCAAGAATTGGCTGATGATGTTGTTGGTTGAAGGAAGAGGTGTACAGATTTATATATCTATATATCTTTAATCTTGGGCGCTTTAGATGATAAATATGTGAACTGAGCAATTTCTGCTAAATAAAATCTACCAAAATCCTTTACACATAATTCAGTTATCTATTAAAATTTCCTAAAATTCAGCTCAAATGTAAGCCTTGTAGTTTTAAAAAATCTCAAAATAACACCTTAGAAAGTCTTTAAATCCAGTGCCCTATCTCAAGATCTAAAGGCACTACCCTGGTATAACTTTAGGCACCTCATGAGGCTGTTTTGTGCTTTTACCTATGCAGTTTCCAGTAGCTCTTTCCTTTCCTTGCCAGCAGGTGTATGACCCTTTCAGCTGCTGCTCATTTCCTCTACTTATGCCAGGAGGACAAAGTTTAAAATTTGGAGAGAAGCAGAGACTGATGCCACTGACAACAAGAAATTAAGAGGAATCCGAACAGGCTAAATCCTGTTGATAACAGCAGAGAGATTTCCCATTTTCTTCAATGGAACTGTGAATATCTGTGCTTTGTCTAGTACTTGCATTTATTATACTTGTAACCATAGTTGCATATGCTGTAAACCTAAGAATACGTGCAGAGATGCTTACTCAGAGACACAAAATCATGTTTACATTAACATCTTACATGCCAGTTTGCAGATTTAAGCATTTTGCTCAGTACCAACAGAGAAATTTAAAAATAAATTTTATTCTAATACTGTGTAAACAAGTTCCACTGAAAAATAATTAAGTTGTACCAAAATAAAACTGACATGAAAGATTCACCAAAAGCCAGTAATTCCTAACATATTTTTCCATTGTTCCTCCTTCATCTTTTGCATCTACATCATTGCTGACAGTCTGCTGTTCAACATAATAGATATGTCAGTCTTTATTCCTACCTTTTTTAAGTCAGTAATTTTAGGACAGGTATAGAAGAATCTGTGCCTTAAATTTAGATTGTGTACTTCTCTGAAAAAAATCTGTTGGGGATGAAATGGAGAAGGAGCTAAAGGAGATAATAAAGGCAACAGAAAAAACCATACTTAGTTTCTGCATCACAATGTTTACATTATGTAAAATAATACTTTTCCCTTTTTAAATAACATTTTAGTCAGCTGAAAATGACATAACTAGCTTTGTTTTGCCCAATAGAATAATTTCCAGCAATACTATTTTAATGCTGAGCATGTCTTAAAAAAAAAAAAAAAAAAAAAGCTAAGGTTTTTAAATACCATGTGGAAACTAGGAAACTAAATAGGACGAGTGCAGATGACTTTATCATTCTACAGCCAGATTCTTCTCTGTGATGATGCATCCAAACACTTGAAGGGAAAATGAGTAATTCCTTTATTTATCCTTTTAAAATATATGTGTAACCAATATGTCTTTCATTTTCATTTCACATTTCACATTTCATTCAGAGCTATCTTTAAAGAAAACCCTTACAAGTTTACCTCAGTATGCTAGCACTACTTTCCTTAGAAACAGTTTCTTAACCACAGTCTTCAGTTATTAGTGATCATAGTGACAGGTCACAGATTCATAACCTTTCAGCTCAAAACTGAAAAAGACAGAATGAAATATTTTATGTGCTTTCCTGTGACTTACAAGTGTGATATGGAAAAGTAAAATCAAGTTCATAGATTAATATTTATCCATACATCACTCCTGGAACCACAACACTTCAGTTTTAGGCAACATGTTATAATAAGAAAATTAATACTGTATTCCATCTATTTTATGATCACTTTACATAGATCTTATCAGATAATCAGGATGATTATTTTAATTTACACTGAATATGCAAAACGATCCGGCAACAACTGCATTGGAAGTGTTCTGTGTTGTAATTAGAGCAGGGTAAAAATCACAACAAATTTACTTTAGCTATTTCCTCAAACTTAAGTCAGTGGGCCATATTCTCCATTTTTCCTTCTACACCAAATAACTACACCAAATAGGTCAGAGAACTTAGCAAGTGCTCCTTCCAATATATAAAACCTGGTTTCCATCTCCTCTTGTCTTTGGGATTTAGGGAAGGAAATAGAGGTAGGAAAGAAAGATGAGTCAACCCCTTTCTTTTTTTTTCCCCTCAGCTACAGTTGTGATGTATGATGGAGAATGAAGTCCTTAAGGCTTCAGTTGCTTCTTGCTATTTTTCCCTAACTACCTGCCTGCCTCTGCTGAAGAAGAGCACCAAAGAAACAGCTGCTTTTCTTCCTCCAGGGCTCTGCTGAGGGTAATGGAAGAGACCACAATGGATAGAAACCGAGCTCCACATAGATAATTTACTACCATTGGCCATCCTCATAATTTCTGTCTTAGGGTACATCTGCCCTGAAAATGGTACCACTGAAATTAAAGGAGTTCTTAGTGGCATAAGGTAGTAAACAGAGTCATTGTAAGATGATCAGTATGGAATTTCTGCCTTCCTCTTCTAATCTGTCTTCACCTGGTGAAACCATGACCTCTCATCTCAGTTGCCATATATTTCTCCTGAATACTCCTCACCACTTCTCTACAAAGAAGGCAGAAATTAGATTAATCTATGTTGGCTGATTTTGCTCAAAAACATATCAAGAACACTAATAATATCCATTACACTGGCTGCACTGTGAAGACACTAATCACCCCCAAGAGAATACAAACATTGTAAATCAACATGGCTATTTGTGAAATAGTCATTAGACCATGGCTGAAGGGAATGATTGCAGACTCTGGCTCTGTGGTTATTATTAGTGAAACTAGAATTAATTTAAAACCATTCTCCAGCAGAGTTAGCTTGCTGGGATTATACATGAAATGCAGACTTGACCTAGAGAGAAGGTTTTGTACTTTTCTATAGTAATGCCATGCATGCTTCAAGCTGAAACTGAACCTGCAACCAGCAGTGTGCTGATATAGCCCCTTTCACCACATATTGACAGGGAAAGTTCTGTGAAGAAGCTTTAAAGAGCTAGTTTGGGTGCTGAGGTAAATGATTATTGCAGAGGCTAGTGTATGATTCAAAAATGACAACTGCATGGAAAGGGAATGAGAAAATAAAAACCAAACTAAAATCATTTAAAGGAAACTTTGTTCCAAAAAGAGAAAATATATGTCATATATTCAGACAAAAAAGAAAATCACAGTAAAATATAGACAGACTAGAAAAGAAAATAATATTAATCCTTATCAGCATTTAGAACCTACTTAAAGATACAAATTTGACCACTACTAGTAATTGTATTTTTAAAGTCTATTTTCACAGACTTTCTACCTCCTTCTAAAGTTTATATACCAAATCAGAATATTTGTGACAGATTACTGTCTATTAAATATGGGTTTTAAAGTAGATTTATAAAAATATAATCTAATCCAAGTTATAGATTCATAAATACATGTTAATTTTCTAAACAAATCTTTGTATCCACATCTAAATGAAACAAATAATCCTACTTCATGGACTAAAACCAATACTAATATTGTTTCCTGTTTGAGGAGTCATTTGTCATTTAGGACTTTTTAGTTTTGTAACAGTTTAACAAATCTGAAGCAGAAAACAGCCATTGTGTTATTGATTTATCTCCACTTTGACAGAGTTTCTTAAACTTTATGTAATTACTTGCATTTATTACGATCTGTCTACCATCTATGTATCTCTCACAGAAATGCTAAAACGTCATGCTGGGCTGCTGTGTTGACGGCAGGTTGCCTCCAATTTCCACCTGTTATACTCTATTAAAATAGATAAGAGAGTATTAAATACAGCGGCAACACTACTTAGTGTAATTGCTGTGGGGATGTTATTCCATCATTACTGAGACACACTGCAGTGCAGGAGATAACCCTAGGATGCAGCATATGCCAGGAAACTGGTCCTGACATGTTCTGTAACTGAAACTAAGCCTAGCAAAAACTAAACTGCAAACAAGAACGTAAGTTAAGTAAAAAGTGTCCCCTGAACCACGTTTTCATAAATTTGAGCTAACACCACTTACTGGTTGAATTTTGTGGTTGGTTTCAGCTCAGAGACCGTGACTGAAAAAGGAAAAATTGTTCAAAATATTGTGAAAGCATTTAAGATAGCTACAGTTCTTGAAGCTTTTTTACAAAAGCCCCAAAATTCTTTTTTTTTTGTTTATTTTTTAAACTCTATTAGGCTCCCCAAAATAAAAAATCTATTATTTACACAGGCTCATTTCTAGTGTTTCCTTTATACAAAATGAAGTTATGAAATGTACATAAATACTTACACATATATGCACAATAAATATCTAAACATCAAATTGTGATCATGGTCAAAGCAATACAAGCCCTGACTAACTGAGAAACACTCTATTGAGCTATTGAGTTAAATAATATGGAAAAGTTGAAAAGAGAAAAATCAGACAACTATATTAGAAGGACCATCTATTTGTGAGATAAAAAATAGAGACTTAATGGCCACAAAAGTAGTATCTATCATTTTCTTGATGATATAAAGGGATGTATTACCTGTCTTACGAAGGTCCACATTTCAAAAAACAAATGTAAAATTTATGTCTATGTAAGTAGACATAATCTAGTAAACCAAAAGCTTGAGTCACAATCAGAAGAAAAAAAGCCATCACTTAATCTAATGTCCTTCCTTTTCCACTCAAGCAGAAATTAAAGAAAAAAAATAAAGAGAAAAGAAAAAATAAAGACACTAGATTTGGACATACATTTCCTCCTGAGTTTTTGCTTCAGTCCTTTCTTAAATCAGGGTTTTGGTAAGCAATTTAAGTAAAAGTACATGATTTATCATCCCAAAGATGCCCTCCTTCCCTTGGGATCTGATATATATACAGAAACCTATTCTTAATCTCCCTACAGACGGAGGAATGGAAGATACTTGGTGTGACGATAAAAAGCATAAAGAACAAAAAGAAAAACAACTTTGTGAGGGAAGTAAGTGTGATAACAAGGCCACTTATCAAAGGAACCAAATTGCTGAGCAGAATTTGAAACCAGCCAGTGGGAAACAGAACACAGGCAAAGGATTTGTCCTCTGACAAAATAATCAGAGCCTAACTTTTTTACTTTTTTTTTTTTTTTTTCTAGAAATGCAGGATTTCACTGTTCTTTTCAGTGCAATCAATCCGAGATGAGTGTTTCTCCCCCCCCCACTGCCTATTTTGCACGCATAGTGCTGTCTGGTAGAGAACTACTGTTATATTCAAGAGACACGTGTACATCTGGATATTTTTGCTGCAGCTTTTGAAAACACTTAGAAAGGTAATTTCACGTTTTGCTGGTTCTTGTTACTTTACCTTTCAGCATTTAAAAACTATTAATAAACAGAATATCTTTGTAGTGTTTTTTCTACACTATAATTAATTTAAATGGATAATCTGACTGTACAGGAAAGTAGAAGGTGCCTAGTGCTGCTTCACTTTTCCAAAGCACATCTGACCGACCACTAAAATCACGTATGAAAAAGGAAGAGGAATGATCCTGTAGTGATAAACAATTGGAGCATTTGGAGCCCTGCATGTCATTACAGTATGTCATGATCATAGTTTTCCTCAGTATTATACCAGAAGTTAGTGAAGATATCATTTGCTGGTAACTGCAGTTGATTAAATGGAAGTGTAATACATGCCTACTTAATGTATGCATAAGGCAAGATATTAAAACATTTCTTATTCTCTACTAAAATCAGTTATCTCCATGTCATTTAACAGAGTTGAAAGGCTCTAAGACATAATCCTATGTGATATTTAGGAAAACTTTACAACTCTGTTTATAATAAATTGCCCACCTATTTTTGCCTTTGCGTCTAGTTTTAAATTGTGTATTTTTTCAAAGCAAAAAATGTAAACACGAAGATAAACTATTAAAATTATCAAAGGGTTTTCAGGGAGAAAGTGCTACAGTATACAAAATTTCAGAAGTGAATGGAACATATAATCACTGGAAGAGATAACAGGGAAAGGAATGGTTTTTATCAAGCAAGTCTACATATAAAATATGCTTAAGAAATCAAAGTAGTTAATTATAAAGAACTCAGGATTCAAATTCACAAACTCAGAAAAGAAAATTATATTCTGTGATAAATCAATAATAGTAGGAAAAACTGAAGTTGCATTTTTAACCAAGAGTTGAGCAGAATTTTTTAGATTTTTTTTTTTGCATTTTGATGTGTTTGTCCTCTGATGATAATATACCCAAAAAGTTTTCATAGACTATTTCACAGAGCATCATTACTTTACATGATTTTCAGAAGTGGAGTACCTATTAGCTTTTTTCCTTAGCTGGTTTACTAATAGTGTAGCAATATTCTCACCTAGCACTACAATAGATTAAAATAAAATTATAGCCTGTATTTACAACAAACGGTGTCTACAAATATTTTTTTTTTGTGTGTATTAACTATTCACTTTGTCTCCGTACTACATCAGTGTGCAGCTATTACAATTTGGAAATAAATTTTACAAATTTCTGTTGCATATATTTATCAATGTTTCAAAAGGCTGCCTTAGAAGTTATGCTTGCTCATTCTTTTCACAACCATACATTATTTATGAAATGTCTGTATAATGATAGATTATTTATACTCTGATATTTATGGCACATCCTGATCTGAAAGTCTGTATGAAACTATTCAAGAAACAGCACAAACTGCAGTACATAACATGAAAACCTCTAATTAAAAATGGATGGCAAAGAAGACTTATAATATTGTTTTTAAAGAAAAGGGTTTTTTTCTCCTATTGTCTTGCAAATAAAAATCTGCTTTAAGGTTCACCATTCATCATTTATTATATACGTATATTAGCTGCACATAGGCATAGGAGTTTTTTAAATATTTCAGTCTGACCAATAAGCTATTGCCGAGCTACAGTGTCTTGTAGATACTTTTTCTTCCTCCAAGGGTTTAAAGGTTAAGATTTAAACAAATGTGAACTTCTGGAATTCATCCCCATGAAATAATTATTTACTTTATGATTCAAAAGACATTTTTCTTACTAAGATTACATATGACCTTGTTTTTTATATGTTTCAAAGATTGTTTTTAGTGAAATTTTAAAGAATATATTAAGATAAAGCACCACAGCTTCCATGATTTATACACAAACAGTTAAACAGTGGGCCTGGAAAAACTCATACAGTACAAAAAAGGAGAAGAAACTCAACCCTGGCCATGACAAGATGGAAGTCAGCCGGGTTGAGTACACTTCTTTATGAGACAGTAAACAATTAAGTTCTTCCTAAAGAAGAGTAGTGGATGTGATAACTGAACAACAGCTGGAGTGACAGCCACATGTCAGCTTTCCAGACAGCTGGAAAGGAAGGGGGCCATAGAGGAGGGCAGTTGTGATCATGCTCTTCACGGCCCATGTACACCCAGTCTCTATGGGAAAGCAAAAAAGGCATTATAAAAATGTAAAAATACACTGAATAATATGAAATAAATGTCTAACAAAACAAACAAACAAAAAAACCCAAACAAAACAAACCAAACCAAAACAACAAAAAAACACAAAAAACCAAAACAAACAAACAAACAAAAAAACAAAAAATAAACCAAAACAAGAGACTTTGAAGGATCAAGGAAAGGAAGAAAATGGAAATTCCAGGAATAGGCATTCTAATAGGTTCATGGTAGTAAGATTTCACTACAATGAGTCTCTGGAAGCATAACATATATGCATTTTTGGCTTAAGACTCAACAGTCTTTAGCAAATAGTAGCTCTGGGGCTCCAGCTATTAATTTCCCTCATCTGTCCCATCTATGCATCACTCTGACTCCTAGAAAGTGGGTGTGGAGCATTCACACACAGAAAGTAAGAAAATGTAAATACCATAACTTTAAAATGACAGTGAAGTACCTAGAAGAAAAAAAAAAAGAAGGATCCTTTATAATTTGTTTCTTGTTGTGATGTTTTCAAAAAAAATTACATTGCATTAGGAAAGAATGGATAATTCAAGCTGAAAAAAATGTACAAGGAAACAAAAAAAAGTATTTGGGGCACAAAATAATAAGGAGTTATTTAGCAACACTACATATTAACTTTGAAAAGAATGTAGGAATAAACCCTTTTCTACAACATGTTTCTGTTTCAATTAATTTGGCAATGATTTCTGGAGAACATGAAACTACACAGATATCATAAATCTCAAAACAAAACTGGCATCATAACTAAGGAACCTAAAGCTTTGGTTAAGCTGGGGTTAAACAAATATTGTATCATCAATACTGTTCTCTGGGTGACTTATCACAGCAGCAGCTGGAACTTAGCATGACCTTACTGCTCTGCCAAACAGGGGTGGGACATTGATGGCATTGGCCACTCACCCCAAAGGAGGTTTAGGTTGGACCAGAGAAAAAACAATTTTCTTTTTTAAGTTTAATTGATATCTTTTTTTAAAAGAAAAATTCATTCAGAGCAGTAACCAAAAGATAAAATAATAACAGTGTTAATGCATTTGGGAAATGAATAATTTCTTAGTAATTAAGGAATGATAGCCAATATTTGCAGATCACTGCACATCTTCAAGATGTTTTAAAAGCATTAAATATTCTTCAGAGCTCCCTCACAAGTTAGGTGTACATGATGTCTCATTTCAAGGACAGAAGAAAATTGATTTAGGGAATTTTGTTATTTACTCAGCCTTGTAACTGCCTCAAGACCTAGAATAAAGGCATAACTTAAATCATCCAAAATGTTGCCTTCTACTCAACCCTAGAACTATCAGATATCTTAATTTGATTTGCCCTCATACACACTCAGTCTTCCTACCTGGAAAGAATTTAATTTCCTATATTTTTGTGCAATACACACCCATGAGCTTACTTCTGAGGGAGCAAAGATAGAAAGTATGACTGTGGGACATCCAGAAATTCTGGACAATGCTTTTACTGAGGGACAGACCACCAATGCAACATGTGGATTATCACCTTCAGAAAAATGCAGAAATGCAGTCTACTGTGCATATTACTGTGGTCTCACTGGATCTGGCATGTTGCTACAGGACATCATGCACAGTGTCAGCAATGCTTCCTGCTATTCCAGACCAGGAATGAACCAGGTCTCCATGCCTACTCCACCTGCCTTGCAGATTGCATGGAATTAGGGCACTTTTGTTGGTGCAATGCATCCAGCAAATGTGAAGCACTCCACAGATATCATACAGGGATCACACATATAGGTTTTATCTAAATTAAAGGACATACAGGAGACCTATTAGATTCATGGAATGTTTAGGGTTCAAAAGGACCTTAAAGTTCCAACCTGACTTTTATGAACTATTCAGACATGTTTAATGCAAATTTGTTAACAAGAGGCAATTATATATGTTAGTTTGAATTAAAGTACTAATGTTACAAAGCATAGACATCAAATACTTCCTATGAACCTGCTGCCTGTGTATTTTCCCATTATGCAATGAAACACCTTGCACAGCTGCAAGCAGTATCGAGAGAGATGAGGACAACATTCCCATGGAAAATATTCTATCTGTGAAAGATCTGTCTGTGGAGTGACATTTTCAGCCCTCTTTCCTTTTTGAAGTCCAGGCTTGCAAGTTCCTGAGGAACAGTGAAGGAGAGTGCCCAGTGGCAAGCAGCCAGTATTTCCAGCCTGAGAGGGCTTACTCTGCAAAGGCTTATGGTTTAGTGGGTGCAAAGAGCTCCTTCTGTTTACTGGGAAAGAGGTTTTTTCCCTGATTATTAGTATGTGAAGCACTGTTACAGGACTGCTCTGTTCCACAGCAACCTCCCAAAGGCCTACAGGATTATGGACTAACATGAGGTAAGTGGCAAACAACAACCCAGCTGCTCCTGGCCCAGCTATGTTTTCTTGTAAGCTGGAGTGGGCAGCTTCTCACATTCATCTCTTTCTACATCTACTCTATGTACCTCTGCACTGAAAGCCAAGGGGTTTTAATTTGCAATTTAGCTTCATTAGGAACAGAACTAAGTTCAGACCTAGAACAAAATCAGAGCAACCCTATGAAATACCATTCCCAGTTTTAATTTGGCACACAGCTTTCAATACATTGCTCTGCAGATGTAACCTACTATTGATGATAAATACAACCAGTAGACTTAAGTTCAAAGATCAACACTAACTTGGTTTGTTAGAAAGAAATTTTATCTCTGAACTGGTTTTGAATTCAATCACTGCAGCAATTAGAACTTGCTGTAGTAAATATATACAAATATATTTTAAATTCATTTATTTAAAATAATCAATATTCTTCAATGATTGGTCTTCATAACTGTGGCCTGTATAGCCATTTAAACACAGGGAAAGAAGACCACTAGTAGCCCCTTTTGTCTTGTCAAATTCCAGGCATTTATTCGTCATTTCTGTACTCTAATCAATGGAGAGGAGGACACTTTTCAGATGATGAAAACACCATCTGGACCCGCCTGTCCCTTTCCTATGTCTGGCAATCCATTTAGTGTGTTCCTAATAAAGACACTGAAACATTTGGTCCTCCAGAAGTTTCGAATTTTAGTTTAAAATTGACTTAATTCCTTAGACTAATCTGAAAATTATATTTCCAAGAATGAAGTCACTTATAAAAAATAATGCACAGAAAGACATATATATCATGCTGACTCATCAGACGTGGATGATTATGTATAAAATAATTTCATATCTCTATTTTGAGAGCTGTCAGGAGGATTTGTTCCTTATTACCACATTTCTACACGTGGAAGTATGAACATGGGCCAAGACAACCAAACTCTCTTTTTCATTGTTAAGGATAAAGGCATTTTTCAATCACTAATTCTGAAGGAATATTTAAAAGTATTTCTGTTCTGCTGATGTTTGTATTATAAATGCATAACTTCATAACTCTTCCTAACAGTGGATAAAACTATTTTGAAATATTTAATGGCATAAAATGTTATAAATCAATGGTTCAGTTTATATGGAAACTACTTTGATATAATTTTTACCATTGCATAGAACAACAGAGAATATAGTAAGTACATGATGTTCAGACACTGCATGCTGCATAATGTTGTTATTTTAGGAAGAAATTATTTTCATGGGGAAACCACAAAAGACTGCATGAAAAATTAGGAGTACCTTGCAATGTGTGATTCATTGTTCATTACATTAGTGATTATTTTAATATTTTAAAAACCCAAACAAACAGCAACCAGACTTTGATTCTAATAACAAAACCAGCTAAGTTCATACTCTTCAAGTACATTCTTAGGTAAAACCAAAACTGTATTCAGCAATATTAAAGATATTAAATAACAGAATATATACTCGAATAATGGTTTAATTATCAGAAAATACATTATGTGCATATTAAGACTACTACTGACATCACACATAACTAAAATAATATTTTTCATACCCAGATGGGTTAAATTTATGGCTATAAATTTGGGTCTTTTCTCAAGTGTCAGAACTATCTCCAGCTGCTTCATTTTATGTGCTAATATGCAATTCAGCTGAAACAGTGTAAAAGTGAATGTTGTTAGAAAATTCATTTAAGTGTCATTTATTTCTAAATTGTTTCAAGGAAATAAATTATTCCACTTAGGCAGTAATTTCTATTGATGAAATTAGCTCAAGTCTGTCTGCATGGGAAAAAAAAATGCAAGACCGAAAACTAGGTGGCTCTGCTTTTGACTACTCTTTCACTTTCTGCATCACATTTCTCTTAAGAGGTGTGATTCTCAGGGTGTTATGCAAGATCCTTCCATAAAAGCAGAAAAAGGCAACTCTCAAATATAATTGGTTTCACTATTTCCAGATGTGAGATATCTGAGAGGAGCTATTACGAGATTCTTCTAAGTTTTATGCAGTTATGAAGGGGAGTTATACAGTCTATTTTAGACCTCTAATTAGAGTGCATCCAAGAAGCACTAAAGATTAGGAATGCAAGATTCCCTCTGCAGACAAAAGAAAGAAAAGCACTTTCCTGTACTCCATTCTGCAAATAACTTGAACCAGTTAAGGAAAGAAAAATAGTGCCACATTCACCATACCTTTCAGAGGTATTCAGTGCTAAAAAAACCTTCCTCTCTAAAATAGCAAGAAGGACAAATAGCATATATGACTATCTTCTGAGCATTTCAACTGATTTATTTTCTCCCTCACAGCAATAGACTCAAAATTAAAGTATCACATTTATTTTAGATTACTGAAGCCAAAAAAGCCTTGAATTGGAAAGCTTCAATACAGAATCAGTTAGGTGTCTATTTCAGAGTGTTATAGAAGGTGATATTTGAACAGCTACAGATTGCCCATACTTGCTGAATCTCTCGAGAAAGTTTTAATGTACTGCTCTTTTTTGAAACAAAGCCAACTGGACTTAAGTAACTCTGTTTCCCATACACCTCAGATTCCTCTCCCCATCTCCTCTCTTCTCAACACTAAATCCCCTGCCTGTGGTAACCTCTGAGGTCACCACAAGGGTGTTTGCCCTTCCACAGAGAGAGCACAGTGTATAAAGTGCTCCCTACACCAATAAAGCTCTCTACAGAGAAGTCTCCCTAAGAGACTTCTCCTCAGCTCATGTCAAGCAGAGTAGTCCACACCTAAGAAGCCCTGTTGGCTCAAGGTTAAATCACGGCCACCATTCATTCCTTCCCCAGTTCCTGGTTTATTCTTTCACTCTGATTGGTGCATTTTGGATCCTCTCTCCCATTGGTTGTTTTTCCTATCCCTTTCCTGATTGGTCCACTTTTCCATTTTGGATCTGGCTCGCGATTGGTCCATTTTGGATCCAGCTCGCGATTGGTTGTTTCCCCAGTTCCTCTTTTCATTGGTCCACATTGTAAACCCCGCCCCGCATGCTTCTCTATATAATCTGGGCACCTGAAGACCTCGGGGTCTTTCAAGATCCTTTGGTTGCTGGTCCTGGAGAATAAAGAAGGCGTTGGAAGAGCTCCTGACTCCTATTGTTCCTGCGCTGCCTGAAGAAGAGCTGCCTGGTTGCTGCGCTACCAGCACCACTAAGGCTCCCTGCTGGGTTGCCTCAGCAAACTCACAACTGAGCTGACTATCACAAGGAGTGCCTGTGCCACTGGGGCCCAAGGCACCATTATAAAGGCGGCTCGCCTAGGAAGGTCGCGGCATCCTGAAGACCATTGCCGGGTCTGGCCTTCAGCAGCAGTCAGCGACGCCTGCCTATTTTCATCAATATTTATCAGGGAAGAAGAGATACAATAAGCTTTATAAAACAGCCAGAAGAGAAATTACTTGTGCCCCATTTCCACAAAATTTCAGTGTCAGCTTGACTGTATTGGATTACAGAATTTTCATACAGCAGCTCAACTGCAAGAGTAAACAAGGACTTTTTTCCACACAGAATCATTTTTTACCCCTTTCATATTCTTGCAAGAGCTGAAGAGATTTTATCTGATACTTTAGCAAATATTAAATGTTAGAATTTCAGCACTTTGTGAAATTAGGAAACAAAAATTATTAATTAAAAAAAGAGAAAAGGATTATCCAAAGAAATTTGCCAGAGGTCCATTTGAACTGGTACCGTGTTCACTGCATATTAAAGGTGACCAGTCCAGGGCTAGGGTCTGAGGGTTTTCATTTCTCATCACTGATTTTATATTTCAGTTATAGAGAAGAACTTGGGTTTGTGCTGTTGTTCTCACAAAACAGTATGGAACCTATGTATTATTTATGGAAATAAAAACTCCCAGTACTTTTACAGTTAGTCCAGTGAATGAGGAAGCAAGTGAATGTCCCCACACTTCAAGGACAACTCTCTCCTACTTGGGAAAAGAAATTTTCCAACTGATCTAAGTGGGGTCAAGAACTGTCTTGGGAGAAAACCAGGTTGGGTCACTGGTAGCCGGTTGGAATGGAAGGAATCGGAAAAGATATTACATTGAAGAAACAGATAAGTACATTTGGTTGAAGTGCCAGGATGTTCTGGTCTTGATGTTTCAGAAAGCAGGAAAACACAACCATGACACCTTAGAGTATTCATAGTAGTTCAATTTTTACTTTCTGTAGATTGAAAACAAATTCAGCTCTCCCTCAGAAAATGCAGTTAATACCAGTAAAAGCCACTCTGGTTTTGATGCTTCCCAAAATTGCAGTCCTGAAGTTATGACATAAAAATATATCAATGTGATAAAATACATAATTTATTATTGTCATATTTTCACAGATGTAAGTTTGCTTGGATTCCTCTTTTAGTTTTAGACTTTTTTTTTCTTTTTAAACATTTATGCAATTTGCTTTATGATTTTGGTCTGAAAGCTATGTGAAAGCTGGGTCATTGGAACAACTTTTTGGAAAGTAGAGTACATTTTTAGAGGAGCATTTTTTCCTCCTGGACATATAAAACCACATTTATATGAAAAGTTTTTGTCTTGCTGACTGAGCATTAATGTTCTGAAAGATATGCATTGCAAGTAAAGATAGAATTGCTCTTTATAGACATGCTGTTTCATCACAGTGTATGTAGGTTGTCACAAATCCCGTGTCGTGAAAAATCCTCTTCATTTCTTCCAAGTCTGTGATTGAGAACATTACAAGATTAGAAAAAGCGAGATATTTTCTGTTTCTAATGCAAGATGAGTTTCTGTGGCCTAGACTGCCTAGTTCCACGCTTTGTTCCTTCCTGTTTGTCATCAGTATAGTTTAAGCCAAGTTTAACATTTCCAGCTAGTCTGGTCTTGTCAGGATATCATTTTACAAGAGTAATTTTGGAGACACAGGGTAAGGATGGAAATAGGCTTCTCATGTGCAACAATCCATTCATACAAACAAACTATGCTGGAAGGATTAAGGGTGTGAAACATGTCCCTTTCATAGCAGGAATGGCATAGGTAAGGTTGCAAGAGTGGTTTTCAGAGGTGAAAGTCTTGTACCTGTAACTCTCAGAGTAATTGCACATCTGAAAATAAGATACAACCTTCACTTTTCTTACTTCTCTATTTCTCTTCTGCTGCAGCTATTACATTCGTTACCACTATATTTTAATAACAGAACTACCTACATGCTGCAAGAGATCTTGAAATTGTTTGGTCATCATGACATCTCTTGAGTAACAAAATGTAAAAGGTTACTGAAAATTACTTCTAAAGCTTAAAACTTGATAAAATTTTAGGACTGATCCAAAATTTTAGATAATTAAAAACTGAAGAAAAATTTTTTGCTTCAGAATATGTTTTGTTTTGTTTTCTGTAATAACATCACATGTTTGATTTTAAGTGCAAGTGTAAATTCATGTAGGAACCACTGAGCATTTAACAAGGGTACAAGCATATCCTTTAGTGTGGAGCAGCAGTGCTACCAGAAAGAAATTAAATTTCTGTATAAAATTTGATTTATTTCTGGGGACTTTTTTACCTTCTTGCTAATAGAGAGAGCAGCTCTTGACTGTTGCTTCATAATCTCAGAACACAGGCCTGTGACAGTCAGACAGTGCTGTAATTTAGACCCTTTCCTATCAGGTGTCCATGCTGTTTATGTAGATGCCAGCTGTGATACTTGCTTTGTTATTCAAGGACTTATCTGGAAAAGAGGTTCCCAGAATGAGAGAAGTATTGGTGCTTCCCTGCAGCAGAACAGCAAGCCCTGCAGTTGGCCTGAGCCTGGCTGGAAGACATATCCAAATTTTCATCACCAGCCCCAGAGATATTCTGTGTCATGTGGCCCAAGATGGCATTATATTATGTGCCAAAGAAAACACTAGTCTGTCAAAAAGGAAAGATTCGGGTTTTTTGCACAGCCAAATTATTAGAACACTCACTGCATTATTTTACTGCCACAAACTTTGCTTGCCAAGTCTGAAAAACCTATCAGGAAGCACCTGCTTTCAAGAGAAACTGTTCTGTGATTACATTTAGTTTATTGTGCCATTCACAGACTCTCCCTGGAATCCATGAATTAGCCATGATAAATGAACATCAAAATATTCAAGTGTTGTGCAAATTGCTACAATACTCCAAGCATTAAAACAGATTAAATAAAGTCACTGTTCTCAGCTCAAGAATATGTCAAAATTTAATAGCTAGAAAACCAGTTACTATCAAAATAAGAAACATCATTACAAGGATTTTTTCTCATTAACTTAATTTTAGAAAAATAGTTCATTGAATAAATAGCTATGTACATCCTAATTAAATACAAATAATCAATTTTATAGACTTCTGAGCACTGAAAAAGTTAGAAGACAATGCCTTAATGCTATAAATGTAAAAAACCTCCTCCTTCATTCTTGCTTCTCTTAGAAAGTCAGCATAAAACAGAATATGTAAAGGTGGCAGAAGATGTCTCCTAACCTTTAATAGAGCACCTGGAAGCATTATTTTCAGTGACAGTTCATATAAACTGACATATCAACCATATTGGGCTGGGGAAAAACCTAATAATATTCTTCCAATTAATTCTAACCTCTTAGCTTTACTTGTAATTATTTCACTCAGCTCCTAAAACTCAGCTTATTAAGATCCATCCATCATGGTGTGGGTCACACAGTATTTCTAGTATTGGGCTTTCTGGCCTTTGTCTTCCCTTCAGTGAGAGGACCTTGCCTATACTGAATGCATAAAAGGGAAATTTCTTTTAAAATGAAGAATACATCTAAACTGCAAAATAATTAGTATAATTCCAGATTAATTATTTTATTTATTTATTTCGATTACTTTTATTTCCCTGAATTTAGTCTGCTGCTTCCCTGGAAGAGACACTCCTCATGCTCACCACTTAAGAGGCTGCCAGTTGAGCTATTTACCTGTACTTCACATATGACTTACTGTTGCATAGAGTGTCTGTTTCTACTTCCACCTTTTTCTTTGAGTGATCATACCTATTTATATAAAGTTGTTGCTTCAGTAATTTGATATATTCCAGGTGAGATTGACACAATAGCAGGTTGTGATTATTTATGTTTAAAAAGAATACCCACAAAAAACCCAGCAGAAATTAGCAACATTACAATAATTTACCACAAAAGACACAAACAGAAGGCCTGCAGCTCCCCTGACAGTTCAAGTAATCATTCCCAGGAGACACACATCAGCAGAAAAATTAATAAATGAACTATTTATCTTATCTGAAGCATGATTTCTTCTGTAATTAAAGTAGATTATCACCTGCATATACATTTCTCTATTTATAAATATATTTGAAATAGAAAGTGTTGAAATATCCAGATAGATAATTGCTTTTCTGAAGATATTGTTGGTGTCAAAAGGAAGCACATTTTTGATACATAATTGTTTAATTTAATCTGAACAAAAGCAGGGGAAAAAACTGCAATTCAGATAACTCCAACTGGATGCAGGCAGCAAAGTCTCTGCATTTCTCCAAGAGTTACTGCTCCCACTATCTAATTTGATGATTAACACTGAGTTGTAATTGGAACCAAAATCCCAAATCCCCATCTGGATCCTGCTGACAGTAGTATGAATGCAGTTCAACACCTGCCTGTTTTATTTATATAAGAATTATGACTGATGTGTTTAAATGTCTGCAGTAATTTCCACCTGTCCATCCTGACTGTTGATCACTGTTGATCTGCTGCAGGGATCGATCAGCAGCATGGGGAAGCATTCAGTTCATTTCAAAGCATTTCCTGCTGCTCACTCAGCAATCCCATCTGTCAATCCATCTCTGCTTCTTCACAGCTGCTCCCTCCTTTTTTTCTTTCCTGGCCAAAGATCACTTGTACACTTTACAACCAAGGACTAAACCTTACCTCTAAAAATCAATCACCACCCCAATTCGTTCTGTAAGTAAACTTTAAAAAAAAATAAAAATCAATTTTGTGTTTAAGGTTGCTTATAATCTGGGCTTTTTAAAGGTTCTTAATACATCTTAAAGGATAAGAGTCTGCCTTTACTCTCTACAGGTACAAAAATAAGTTAATCAATAATTAACTGTAATTGCTAATGAATTTGAAGAAAAAAAAAATCACTGATTCAGAGGGGGAAAATGTCAAGCTTTTACAGGGAATTGAAAATAGTTGGATGCAAACCTCCACCCTATCAGAAGAAAATCTGTGTGCTTTAACCATCACAAGTTTTGGCATACCTCTAAGTGTGTAAAGAATGTATCCTGTCTGTAGTCTCACACTGCACTGCAGTGAATTCACACAGCTGATGTGGGTAGCCAAGCCTTCCATCCCTTTCCTTAGGGAAAGTACTCAGTGTAGTGCAATGGAAGAGCATCACTTGCCTAATTCCAGGCAGGAAGTTGTTGGAACAGATCCTTGGACTATGCCTTGCTCTAACCACTCTCAGGTATGTGCTCCGCAAGGCAGTGTCAGCAGAGTCACTCTGCTGGTAAACTCTAAATATCTCATATATGTCAACTAAAAAAAAACCAAACAAACCAACAGCTTTGGGCAAATATTCCTGTAAAAATACAAAGAGGTAGTAAAGACAGTGAGGATTTCTAATGCATCCTGGTTTCTGTTTCCAATGCAGAAACAACTCTTGAGCATGACTAAGAAGATAACTTAGTCATAGTTCTACTTCAAAGAGGGCCATTAAAACCATGTTTTAAAAATCCCAAATACTAATTTACAGTAAGATCTTGAAAGGCCCCCAAAATATAGTGCATATCACACTATTCTCTCGCCTTTTTCCTCCCATGCTGTCACCCAATTATTACAGCATTGAAGCAGACACAACTTATAGCTATATATATTCCTCTGTAAATCAGTGATCTTATTAGTTTTCCTTAATCTCGGCAAATGTGTAGCTCAAGACCTTTCATTAATATTTATTAACTATTCTTTTCTACATTGAACATTTAATTATTTAAATCCCTAACATATAATTCTATAACTACAGGTTTTATAAGGTACATTCTTCTTCCCACTGTTCTGGAAGGGAAAAAAGAAAATCTTAAGTCCAAATTCCAAACCTCAGGATCTTTCAATGCAATAAAGAAACAATATAGTTTAACAAATGCAGTGAATGTCTTATCTCACAAACATAATCCATATATTAAAGAGAAATATGTGGATTAAAATATTGTATATTTTGATTTCTATCATTAAAAAACACACACAAAAAAAAGGAAACAGCTTTTCACTGATACACTGTGATTAATATTGACATTTGAAGGTTTTTTAGTCTCCAAAGAGTCCTTTTGATCTTCCACAAAGAAGGTTGTTTTTTCTGCAAAAATATTTTCCTCTAAAACAATATAGTTTCCCCATTGTTTTTCATATCACTATAAATTCCTAAGCTAATTGTGAGAAATTCCTAACTGAAATGTGAGAACTTATGCAAAAACACACTGATCACTTGTCCAGGAGTTATCTAACATTTAGGGGAAAAAAAAAAAATCAAACTATGTTTCTGAGGACAATTTTTTCATTCTAAACATCAACTAAATGACAGCTCAGAGTTCTCTTTCATACTTTTGGAATAAGATGCCTAGTCACTTATCATAACTACCTATTGAGTGAGATGGAAGGCAAAAAGGAAAGGCCACCAAAAAAAGCTGTAACAATGAATTTCAGGTCTATTCTGCTCTGATGAATCCTTCTGTATTTCTATAGGTTTAAAAAAGAGAAAAAAGCAAAATAATCCTAGACTCCTAGTCATCAGAAGTAAGGCCTGAGGAGAAAGTGAATTGGGTGCTGGCACACTGAAAGCTGTTTTCTCTTCAAAAGATCAACAGGGAAGACAACATGTTTCTCCATAACACAATTGTCTTCAGCTGTCCTTGAAATGAAATGATTGACAGCCAGCATTAAGCTTTAGGGATGCTCAGACAATATTTAATGTCAAGTTCAATGTTGAATGCACTAGTATTTTAAGAACAACACCTGTTCCAAACTCTTTGAATACTACTATCAGTCCCAGAAAACAGAAGGAGCCAGAAGCTCTTGGCAAGATAAAGTCCAAAAGAATATTTTTTTTTTACTGTTAACTACGTCTCTCTCCTCTCTGAGATTTGAGAATGTTTTGTTTGTTTCTTTATCTCACTATGCCTCCCCTTCCCACCACCCCCTTCCCTTGCCACCATTTCTTTTTTCCTTATTTCTTATTTATTTATTCTTAGATTGACTGGGCAGGAAACAACATTACTCTGTGAGCAGGTTGTTCCTTACCTGCTTTTCAGTTTTAGTCACTTTAACACAAGGTGATCTTGCTTGTGATAATGCAAAACTGCTGTAGCAACTGCCTTTGCTAACCTTTTCCAGGATACAGCATATGTAATACATATACCTTGTTTTCCTTTCAAAAATTTGTTTCCTCAGAATAGTACTAGGATCAATGAATGCTCTGTAAACACATATCTTGCCTGATTTGTTTAAATGTATTCATATACATCTATTTGCTTACACTTCTACATGTACTTGAGGCAGTGTTTTTGTTGTATTTCTATTCTTTATTGCCCTGAAAAATACTCTGAGCATCTTTCCTTTGCATCCAAAAAGACTGGGAACATGTATGAAATTTCTACCTGCACAAATAAAATAAAAAATGATAAAATAGAAGTTAAATGTACAAATGTAATGATAACAAAAAGAGAAATCTGTTTCCAGAATAAACCTATTTACTCATTCAAATGCATAAACAGTGAAAAAAGGAGTAAATGTTTGGGGAGAGAAAAAAGGGGACATTTACAGAAACTCTCAACTGGCAATCCAGGTAATCGTCTAAGGTATAGAAACACTAAAAAATTTCTTCCACTCACACAGAGTACATGTTCATTCATATATATGTAACTTAAAATATACACATTTGTTTTGATCATTGCACTGTGTATTGGGTTTCTACCCAAAAACAATACAGAAGGTAATATTCTTTTGTTACTCAGGAAAAAAGAATCCCTTATTTAATGATTATTTTCATTCTTAAACCTCAAATGCTTGCCTTGAATTCAAATACAGGTTTTATTTGTGAAGTAATGATGTGTGCTATTAGTCCAACTTTATACTAATCTAAGATTAGTGTGATTACTGAATTATATAGTCTCTGAATAAAAGAACTACAGAATTAGCATCCTGTCTTATTTCTGTCTAGCAAAAAATAGGAGAACATCCCCCAAGAATTGGAATACATCAGTATTTTCCCTAGTAATAACAAAAACTCTGCATAAAACATACAGTAATGACCATTTGTCATGATTTTAAAGTTTAATTTTTGCACAACAGCAATAATGCCTGAACACATTTTTGTTTGCTTGAATCAGATCCTTGGGACCAGAACTCAAAAATTAAGAAATGTGGTCTTAAAATACCTTGAAACCCTTCCAATTCCACTTTTCAGGTCCAATTTCAGCTCAAGTTAGAATTAGAAGTTACTATAATTACTGAAAGCAAAGATAACCAGATAAACTGACCTTAAATTATGAAGTTCTACACCCTCAAACTTGAGCCAAAAGAAGAGGAAAAGATTTTCCAGGTAGCTGCCTAATCTAGCCACTTCGTTACTTCCAGCAAAGAGTAACAACACAATACAGGTTCCAACATCCAATCCTTGGTTTATATTAAAGATCGTATTTGCCTTTTTGAGCAATGGAGCTACAGCAAGGTGCAGTGCCAGTAACGTCTTTCAGAGAAAAGTAGAGACAGACAAGGTCTGCTTTTTTGGTGCTCTGAGCTGAGAACGGGCAATATTCTTTCCAGTGTTGACTATATATTTTTCAGTGACAAATGATTAATTCACAACACCACATTATTTATTGTTCAAGGATATGAGTAAAAGCACTAAACAATTCTGCATTAACACAGGAGCAACAATAGAATCATCTTTGGAAATTTCCATCTGGTTAACTCACTTCATCTCTGTGACAAAGAACTAGACCAGCTTCCCTGCTCTTATTCCTTCAGACGGACAGTTTGACAGACCAACAGATTTTCCACTGTCATTGCTTTGAAGTCTCTTTAACTTTGATCAGCGCTTATCATAGTTTGAGTCATCCTTCCTTGGTCACAGGATTTTACAGAATCACAGAATCAACTCTGTTGGAAAAGACCTCTGAGATCATCGAGTCCAACCTCTGATTGAACACCACCAGGTTTACACCAAGTGCCATGTACAGTCTTTCCTTATACACCTCTAGGGACAGAATTTCTTTCTAGTGTCCAACCTAAACCACCCCCTAGGACAGCTTGAGACTGTGTCCTCTCATCCTGTCACTGGTTGCCTGGGAGAAGAAACCAATCCCCACCTGTCACCCAGCAGCCCAAGGTACTGTTCTGCTGGGCAGCTTTCCAGCCACTTTGCTCCCTGTCTGTAATTGGAGCATATTTTGTCTTTGTGAGGTGGACCATTCTGATCCTGGAGTTGGATCAAAAGCTTCCTTCCCCTGGAAGCTCAGTTGTTGGTTCCCTACATCTGACACTGCTGCAATTCCTTGAGCCAGTCTGTGGAAGAACCCCCAGGCAGCCAAGAAGCACTTTTCTGCTTTTGAAGTTTCTGTGATACTATTAAGCAGCACATTGACTGGTGTAGAGAGGGTAGGATTCACCCTGAATGAGACAGAATTTGACAGCAAAGTTGCAGAAAGTGTTAGTTCATTGGCTCAACTTAGCAGACATCACCAGTTTGTTTATGAGACAGAAAAGCCAAGTGCTGGGGATAGCTGGGAAAGAATGGGGGAGGAATCTGACCCTGCAATCTGGAAAGATCACTGTATACAAAGGCTTTCAGCTCTGCACTAACTGACAATGATGCAAAAGAGACAACCTTGTTCTACCCACAGTGCCAGCAGAAGTATGCTGACATCACATTTGGTATGCTTAAATCTGTATGTTCTCATCAGGTCCCTTTCAATCACACCTTAAGGGTAACTTAAACAATCAGAAAGCTGGTTCCATTTTAACAGAGGAAAAAAACCCACCCCAAATAGTTATGAAAATTGCTGCTTAGGTGCAAAGATCCTTTTGTTAGTACTTGAGCGTGATTTTAATTGGAAAATATATCTGAATTTAGAAGTTGTTCAGCAAATAGAGAATTAACAAATTATCACCATTAACACTGAGCAAGAAGGAATTTACACAGCTTGATCTTCAGGTTAGATGGATAGTGTAAAATTTTCAATAAGAATACGAAGTACACACTTAATTTGAAATCTGATCACATATGACAGAGAGGAGATAATTATAGAAATTCAGCTGTCAGTTCATGGTATGACCATACACAAAATTGTCCTTTTGTAAATTACAAGTTTTATTAATTCAAATACAAATTAATAAGGCTATTTGCTGAATCTCTGTTAACTTTGCTCCCTGAGAAAGTATCACAAATTTTCAGAAACTACCAGCTTGGTGTGTATTTAATCTATTTAAGTAAATAATTAGTGCATGCAGAATATTTATGTAAGTGTATATATATATGAAAACAATATAACATAATTTCCTACCATGCAACTATTTCTGAATGGTTTGCCTAATCTAAATAGTATTAAGAAGCAACAATATGCAAATTTTCCACACAAAAACTTGAAGTGAAATAACTCACTTCAGACATTAATTTTCACAATATTTGGTGGTGGGGTTAATTATGGATTTGTATTTTAAATATTTTCACACTTGAAAATTCTATTTTGTCTCAAAAATCTAAAAAGCAAAACAAAACTAAACCAACCAAAACCCCTAAACCACAAACCACTCTTTTGAAAATGCTTATGCTTGTTTTCCATATGGGCAATAAATACATGGTTAACAGAGGGGGCAAAAAGTCTCTGGATGACTTGATGTTTACATTTTGGATGGGGGAAGAAACATTGTGAGAAACCATTAACTTAAGATGTCAGAAGCACAAAAGATATTTTTGAGTTGGAAGAAGGTGTCAGTATAACAGCACATAGCAGAGCCAAGAGCTCTGCCATGGAAATCCAGAGAAGCAAACCTTTAATTCTGCTCTTCCACATGTGCAACACAGGTACTGGGAAATCTGCAGGAGACCTCTGCAATCTCCTGGACAGCTAATAGTAACCCCAAAATTAATCTGCTTTCTTTAACATATATTATTGGTTTTATATGCAAGGAATAATTATGTGTAACATACTGAAAAAAAAAAAATCTACTAGGAGAATTCTGTGCAGCTGAAGAACCTGCCAAGAACTTGTTTTATGCATTTTTCTGAGATGCGCAGTATTTCGTAGTGTAGTTTACAGTTGCTAATTAGACATAAATCACTGCAATAGTATAGTTTAAAAAGTTCTGTCAATGAAATTTTGAAAATTCCGTGCAAAGCAAAGCATATTTTCTAATATTATCTGGAATCCCTTCTTGCACTTTTGCCCGGAATTAGAATTATCCCTCTTCTGGATTAAAGATGCATTGGTGGATTAGTCTATCACTGATGACAACATAATATATCCTTCCCAGAGGCTTAAACTGAAAAGAGGTCTGTTAACTACAGACTATATCAAAACAACAACAATAAAAAAGGAAGAAAAAAAAGGACAATGGACATGAGACAGTATTTTAACATTTAAATATCATCATGTGGGAGGTCAAAGTTTGTGAAACATAACCTCAGGTTCAGTGCCACATATCAATCCTACTCTTTACACAGACTGTATCACCTGTAAAACTAGTAAAACATGGGACCGATTCCTGCAAGGATTAGCCATGGGTACTACTTCTATCTTTAGCCACCTGAGCAAGCTCAAGAATACTAGCCACATAGGTAATTTAAATGAAAAAAAATTTGTTTTAATTTTTCTATTCGATGGTCAGATATGTATACACATTTTGAAATATTGTGCTTCTTTATTTGAATTTTTTTGGCCTGTTAAAGAAGTATTAGTTTTATATTTAAATTTAGCATTTCCAAAGCAACAAAGCAGATGAGCTGTTTCTGAACTGAAATACTTTCTATTTCTGAAACTTTGTTTCAGATGACATGAAGTTGATTCATCACTTTACTCCAACACTCTAAAGGAGATGTTATGTTATTCTGTATATTAAGAGACATGCCAGCAGTTTTCCATAGAATAGTATCATCCTGCACATTTTTCTAGATGTAAGACTATGTAGTTCATAAAACATCTTTCCGTGTGAACATCCTGGAATATTTTGCATGCTAATAATTGTACAATGACAACTTTTAGAATACACCTGTTTAATATTTAAGGCAAATTCTGGAAAAACAACTAACAAGAAATACGTCACTAACTATAATAAATAGATAATGTGCTGTACTTTCTGGTGAACTTAAGCATGTAATTACATTCTTTTTCAATTATATCCCAGGAAAAAGTAGATAAGTTGTTAGCATTAAATTTCAATGTAAGATTCTGGGGTCTGTTTTTTGTTTAAGAAAAGTCAGTCCTTCACTTCATGAAGGTCAGTAAAATCATTGGCTTAAAAAGGTATCTCAATTTGGGTATGGAATCCAGCTAAGAAATAAGCTTTCTACCACATTTGCCTGTTGGTGTCACTGAGAAGATGGGGATTAGACATTTTTCTGGTGTTTTATTTAATAAGAGACCTGGATGTCATCAATTATGTTGCTTGCTGAATTCAATTTTTGAAGAAGAGTGTAGAATATGAGAAGTGTCTATGCATACAGGTCACAGGCTGTGTGCTCCATCCTTTCAAAGGAAACCATTGTGAAGGGGGAGGGTCTTGAGCACAAAGAAGGGAAGAACTGCTTTTCTGGCAAATGGCAGTATAAGCAAAAAAACTCTAAGAAGAGCCACATGATTCAATACGCAGTAAATAATATTCACACACTTTGTAGATATAAAAGGTTGGAGGATGGGGGGGAAAGGACTGAGTTCTGTAGTCAAAGGAATTTAAAGGTACATCTGAGTAGTCTTGAGAGATTGCTTTATAGTGAAGTATCAGTTACACACAACCCCGGATCATAATTATCTGTGTATCCTCAGACTAGCAGAGCAGTTATAATACAGTTCTGTGCTTCTCTGCAATTGATCTCTGTGACTGCATCATTTTCTTGACATTTTACAACTTACTGATTCAGTAATCACAGTTCAGTTGTCTTAATCACGCAGTAATTGAACCACAGAGGAAATGCCAATACTCAATCAAGAAGATATCAATCCAATTAGATAGCAATGTTTTCAGTCAAGAAACAGTTAACAGCAACTCAAATATGAGTTTATTCTCCACCATCGATATCTGGATTTCTTAGAAGGGAATTAAAGGGAGGGCAGTCCATTTTGGCCCAAATCCGCTCTCTCCCCGCTCCCTTTATTTGCTTTAGTATGTGCAAGCCCCGTTAAAGAAACAAAAGTCAAGATACAGGCGGGTCCTCCCCGNGGCGGCGGCAGCGGAGCCCGAGCCGGGACCCACCCGCGCCGGGACCTGTCCGTGGTCCTGCAGCCGGGCCGCCACCGCTGCCATCGCCACGGCCCAGGGGCCTTGGTCCCTTCCTGCCTGCTCCACCAACGCCCTGCACCAGCTGCCGTCACTGCTGAGCCCGACTTACAGAAATTCAGCTTTTAGGGAGATTTAGCCCCCTCAAGGCCGGGGATACTTAAGAAAAAGATTTCCCCAAACCTCCTACCAAAGCCCTGCCGACGCTCTGAGCGTGCCTTTCCCTGGCGGTCTCTCGGCTGCCCGGGGCGCGGGGAAGCCCCAGTCCAGCGCACAACTTTCCTGCAGGGTGCCGGGCTTCAGCCCCCTCGGAGCCCCCGCGTAGGGAATGAAGACGGAGGGGACCCGGCGCCCTCCTCGCCTGCAAAGCTGTGGAGAAGCCAGGCAGGAAAGTGGGAGAGGTTGGGAGCTCCCTCGCCTCCCCTTCCTCACTGCCGGCTTTTGGTAGCAGGGAAACCCCCGGGGGGCGGAGGGGAGGGAAGGGGAAGCTCCCACCGTACGTGCAATGCCCCCCGTGCATCCCCTTCTCCGGGAGACCGGAGCCCCAGCCCGGACTCACGTGTGCCGTCAAACCGGGTGGCGATGGTGTCGAGGAAGGTGTTCTGGGGTGCCAATAATCCCTTCATAACCGGCATTTTTCCAGCGCGGTGCGAGGTTCCCCATCAAAGTTTGTCTACGAGGGTGGTTGGAGAAGAAAGTGCAGAGGGCGCCCGGGGGAAGGCAGGGAGGGAGGAGGCGGAGGGATAGGGAGGAGAAGGAGGATGGGGATGCCGCCGCGCCGCCTCCGGCGCCGGGAGCCCCCCTCTCGTCAGCCCCGGCCCCGCGGAGCGCTCCCGCCCGGGAGCCGCGCACAGGTGCGGAGCCGCGCCCCGGCCGGCAGCGCCCGCTCCCCCTCCCCGCACCCCTCCGAAGGCAAGGGGGAGGGGGGCGCCTGTGGAGAGCCGCCGTGAGGGAGGACGGGCTGGAGGAGAGCAGGGAGCTGGGGAAGAGCCACCTTTATCCACCTGTAGCGGAGCCGGGTGGGGCGGGGCAGCGCAGGGACCGGCGGCCCCCGGCGGCTGCGGAGCCTCCTCCGCCCCCGGCCGCCTCAGATACATTTCGGCTCCAGCACCTGAGAAGGGTCCCAGGCACCTCGGTTCACAGGGACCCTGTTTTGTGAGTAACAACATCGCAGGATAAAGCACGGGCTCCTACTTCGCCGAAAGGATACACCCTTGATGGATGGCAAATGCCTCTGGAGGTGCTCATGGGAGAGCCAGACTGGGATATGGATAATGCTGCACCGGTTGTGTGGCCTCAGGCAGTACTTGCATGTTGAGGCTATTTAATTTATTTAAGGAATAGGCATTTTTCTGTGATTGTTCATGCATCCTACAACAGTCTTTCAACCATCTTCCCTGAAAAATTCCTGAAATATTTTTTTTTCTGCCAGCCAAAGAGAGAATTAATACATATCCTAGCCCAGAAAGTCTAATGTGTAAATTCAAATAAATAAATATATAACAATAGTAACAAAGAAGTGACATTCCACATTCAGATGAGCAACCTGTTCAGACTGGTGCCTTGGCTCTTTAAATGCTGCCAGATAACTCTCCATAGTACAGTCATTTCACTTACTGTAGCAGCAATGGCAAACTTCCCCATGCTCTTTGAGGACTAAGAGACCCTAGAAAAAAGAAGTGGGAGTACATTCCCTAATCTACAAAGTCACTGTGCAGAGGAAGCCTGTTGGGTTCTTGCTATTTTACAGTACTGCTATTTGTATTTTTTTGCTATTCCTGTTTATTTAGGATTCTGTCTTTCTCCAGATGGTTAGAAGACTTTGATTCTCACTTTTCATCATAAGCAGCACTGAGAGAGGTTACAAAAGGAAAAAAAAAAGGTCTTTCTTTACAACAGATAATGAAATGTAAAAAACCCCCGAACCTCAGAAAAATGCTGACACATGGGGTTTCTAGCACAATATAAAGCCTACCCATGGTAACCTCACCTTGGCTCTGAAGAATGCAGCAGCATTTTGCTGAGATCATGAATCTGTCCGGTTGCCCTTGTACTAGAAGCCTTTTAGAAACTAGTTGATATAGAGCTGACAGATCAGTTTGCAGAAGTAGCACATGAACTGAGACACTGCCTGTACAGTACTTTGGAAGTCTCCAAGATCTCAAAGTACTATCAGCTTCTTGCTACCTGATAATCTTCAAATTCCTGTCAGCCTTGTCCTTAAAGTGTACATAAGCACCAGCCTTGTCCTTAAAATATACAATTTTTAATAATGAAGGCCAGCAATTTTCAATTTTTGTTATTATTGTCATATACTTCAATTCAATATAAGCAGACTCACAAAATTAATTTCTATTGATAGTTTTCCATTTAGTTACTCTGTCAATTTGGGTTTGATAGTACATGTACTCACTGGTGAAATAAAGAAAATCCTGTTTCAATACCTGGAAAACGCTCAAAAGCATGATCAGGTTTTCATCTGTGACAAAGTGCTCAGCAACAGATGTTGTTAAGATAAATCCAAACCTTTGAAACCTGACAAAAGACTTGCCTATGTTGTAGCCTGTCTGCTGCAATTGCATTTCAGTTTGGATTTTTTTTTTCATGGCCTGCCCAAACACCATTTAAGTAGGGATCTAGGCAGTCAGGAGAAGTAAACCCATATATACATTTCAACATATAAATGTATTTCTCAATTTTGGTCATCACAAAAGGGAAAAGAAAATTTTACAGAGGAATCAAGTCAATCTGATAAATCTGCAAGCCCATAAATGGCCACACCAAGTCTGAGATGTAATTGTAGTGTTTTGAGGGCTGTACGACATAACAGCTTCAGTAAGTTTAGAGCTTTATTAAGAGCTCATGGAAATTTCTTAATCATGAGACAAAGAGTGTTTCAATAAAGTCTTAGAACTTGGACAAAGAACGCCAAGCAGTTATGCAAACACACACCTCAGAAAAGATGGATAAGAGCCACAGGAGTTACATGGCATACTCCATGTTGATAGTGGTGAACACAAATCAGTTATTGAAAGGTCACCACTAGCAGTGGCAGTGAAAGCTCTGCCAAAAAGGAAATTCTGCTGATGCACAAGAGGGAGGAATATCAAATTCTTTAAAATGAGAACATGCCAAAAGCCTCTTCATCTCTGAGAATGTCAGGAAAGAGGAAGGAAGTTTGCTGTCCTTTACAAGTATTCACAATCATGGCATGCGTTACAAATTGGTCATGGAAATGGTTACGAACTATGATCCGTTGGTAACAATTAAGCTCTGAAAAATTATGTTTGTGTTCTATGTATCACAAAGCAACCACTCAAATACCTCTGAAGTAGAACTAATAAAACATGTTACAAAAATAATGTACATAAAAAGCCTCAAACTACAAAAGATGAGAAACTGAAGTGCAGTATCCTATTTTACACTTGTATTTAACATATTCTAAAGACTTTTACTCATAAGGGTAATCCTCCTTAATAGAAGCTGGTACTTCAGAGAGTTAACAGCAAAACACAGAAACTTAAAGTTGCTCAAAGCAGACAAATTTAACAGGTAAGCAAAGAAGAAATAGATAAGAAAAGCAGACAAGGGTTGAGCATATGTAAAAGGGAGGTTAAAGAAGCAGCTGAAAGTTTGAAGTCAAGTCCTGGAAAATTATTTTTAAGCTTTAAATGAAAAGCAAAATAGGGACTCTGAATAGTCACTGACATTCCCCTCCCCCTATTTTTAATGTTTAAGGAAAAATTAAAATACTAACCCAGCTGATTTTTATCTTGTTTCAAGAAACCAGTTTTCAATTTCACTGCATTAATTCCTGATATCTGGGATATCTGGATATAATGCCTAATATAATACTTATTTTTGCTGGCAAGGACAGGTAAGCAAGAGTTGGAATCTAATTTTGATTTTTGTCTGTAAATCTATATCCAATTTCAGTAAATAGCCCACACCCCATATTCCTGTCTTTTTCACTGTGCAGCATTTTGCTGAATTCAAAAGCAAAAATATATGTAAAAATAGAGAGATAAGAGTTACAGATAAACAGTGCCAAAGCTGAGAAATTAAGGACTTAATAGCACTGCTGCTACTCTTCAGGATGCCATCAGCATCCAGAGATTGCAAATGAAGTTTACTCAGGGGCTTACAGTTTAGACCAGAAGGACTGTCTAAGAAAATAAAATTTGCCACTTCAAATTACTCAACAGTATATAAATAAAATCTCAGCCATACATTTCCCTGTACTTGTCCACAGCTACTTGGGCACTCAACATTGTACATTGCATTCTGAGGCATGGTATAACCTATATTATTGCTTGTTACCCAGAAATGTGGGCGTGGGCAGAGTTTTGCACAAAATATATGCAAGGAGCAGCATGTTGTAGCATTCTTGCTCATAACTTTTCTTCATTTATGATTCAACCAACAGAACTTTTCCCAAATTTTGTTATTAAAATTCTACAATATCATGAATTACTTTGTAAAACAAGAAGTTAGGAGTTGCTTCCGTGGCAGAACCATTTGACCTCAACTTACCTGCTACAATTATGCAAATGAAAGCAGCTATTGAAAATCAAATTAACAGGGACTGCCTGCAACTTGCTTTTGTGCTTGAAATTGCCACCCACTTACTTGTTTGTTAACCTTGGCATCCAGTTGAAAAAAAAAGGAATTATAAAAAAGCCTGAAAATACTAGGAAATGGCAAAGAATGGCAACCTGCTGTTCATCTGCCATGAACAGGCTAATTTAGTCTGAAGTAGTGCATGTTAAGAATATTATCCTTATAAATACCCTTATAATATCCTTATTGTTGTGCTTCAAGAAATGCTGGCCCCTGGCTTTTGCTGTGCATAAGCCAAGAACAGAACTTTTCAGGAACAGAGCTGCATAATTAAAACTCTGATGACAAAAAAGGGACAGTTTGGGTTGAAGTTTAAATGCAAAGCCAGCCCCTCTGGCTTAGGAGATGAAGTTCCTATAAACTGGGAGAAATTGAAAACAAACAGAAGAATCCATACATGATGGTACTTTGAATGAACTTAAAGAATCAAAGCTCACTCCTTCTCTGCTCCTGCCAGACACCCATGAAACATTTGTGCAAAAGCCTGATTTCTTTCTAGTACTGGTGTTAAAGATGCAAACCTAATGTTCAGAGACATGCCATTCATTAATGTACCGAAAAAGCTCTGTGGTAGATGCACAAGGTTTAATCATATTGATATCACCATCTTATTAGGCTGCAATTTATGTTTTTGTTTCCTTTTGAAATATATAGGTAATCATGGATAAGATTTAATTTCTAAATTTATTATTTATTATTATACCTATTGCTCAGCTAAGTAGATTAATGATTTCTACAATATTGATTTGTGTTTTTTATAGTTAGAAAGCTCTTCATACATTCACAGATGTATGAAGATTCACAGGTTTCATGCGTCCATCGGATTTATAGAAAAGATGCTGTCTCTTGTTTTCTACAAATCAGAAGATGAATTAAGACACAAAGGTAGCTCTGTTATCAAACCAAAAAGACAGTTCAATGGTGAATAGACTATCAGATCACAAAATTAATAAGATAATAAAATTTCTGAATCATAATTCACCAAGAATTTTGTAGTTATAGTTAATGTTGATATAACAACAAAATTTCACAAAAACCTCTGATAAACCTAGAAACAAACTAGCAGTTGCTATTTAACAGATTGGACAACATTCAGAAAGTTATTGAACCACATTTCAAACAACAAGGAATTAAGAAGACACTTACTTGCTCTAACATTAATTGAGCACCATCATGTGGGGAAAAAATAATCATTGTTTATTGGAAAAAAGGTTCCTTTTCTCCTTGCATAAAGGAGAAATGTACCTCTATGCACAGAATCAGCATCCAAAGCTGAACAAACAATATCTATTTTGGGTGGAGTTTGGCTTTCATCAGAAAACAAAACCAAAACCCCCAGCAAACTGAAGACAAAACCATCAAAATAGTACTACTAATGTTAAATAAAAAGTAAAATAAAATAGCTACCCTACAATTCTAGTGATGAACCTAATAGTTAACTAAATAGGAACAGAATTTTCTTCTTAAAATTGTTGCAGTAAAATAAAGATAAAAAGAAAGTTAAATTGAGAAGAGATTGAGGCATTGTAATAGCTTATTTTGTATTTCCTGGTTATGAAAGACATCATAAGCCTTTTACCTTCACTGTGGCCTTAGAAGCAATGCTGATGTTAAAGGATGTTGTAGATTATTCTACATCTCAAAAAAATTCAGTTTACCTGTTAATGAGTGCTAATTTTGTTCCAAATTCTTTCTTTTGAAAAGGAATGAATTCACTTGTTGCATATCAAAATAGCTGTTGAGAATATTCTTTATAGCAATATCAGACCTTCACTTATTCAAGACCTGAAGTTTAAAAGATTTTCATTATAAAATGTAATCCATTACCATTTATCTGCTTGAATTCAAAGAGTACAATACCAGAATTATTTGCAAGTCAAGAGTGTGCTTAGAGAAAATAAAGAACTCAGTCCAAAGGTTTAAGAGGTGATACTGATTGTATAAGAGACATAGAAGGATGCTTTGAATACAGAATAATCACAAGCACAGCTCTAGGTATGGGATTTTCTCTTAAGCCTTAAACATCATCTTCCTACATGCAGATGTAAAAAGTGATTCCTCCCACACATCCCTCCAAGTTAATTAGAAATTGTGCTACCGTGCTTCCACAGATATCCCCTGAACACTGGGAAATAGCTATCTAAGTTTCATGATCACATTCTAAAGACCATTATTGAAAAGCAACTTCAGAGACAGAACAAATTCCTTCATAAGTACACTTATTTTAAAATCCTTAAACCAGACCAGTCAGAAGTAATATCTTCTGTTCCTTACCCAATATTTTAAAGCACAATTTATATTGTGCTTCAGCTTCTTCAACGTCACCAAAATAACTTGCATGACTCAGCCATATTTTTCCTCACTTGCACCAGTGCAATAACGAGCAGGATGAGACACACCAGCTGGTTTTACTTTATTGATATTTCTGACTTGCAAAGCACCACAGATAATGCTGAAAGAATTAAGCAGTACAGCCATGCTGGTCCCTAGCAGTGTTGTGGTGCTGATGGGAATTAAGATTTTAGTGACCATCCATGAAGTGACAAGAGAGCAGGAAGTGACTGCAACATTGTTTGCTATAAATCACTGCAAATCATCAAGACACAGAAAACTCAAAAGGAAACAGAATAGTGCTTCACTAGATGTCATCTTCAGTTTTTTCAGTCCAATTGCTTTGACAGAGGATTCATTAATAAAAAGACTGGGTGGCATTACTGGGTCTTATTCCTTTTTTCCTCTTAGATTTTACTGCATTTTGAAAAGTAAAAATCTCATATTAAAATATAAGATTAATGTCTAAAACAAGTTAAAAGCGTTGGAAAATTCCAAGCTCATAATGTACAATATTTCTAATCACTTCATATCATAAAAACACAAAAATTACTGCTATGATGTATGTACTTTTAATAGACCTTTTTATTAATATATAAATTAGACCTGACATCTAATTTGGCTACCAAAAAAATCTTCCTAGAGATACATAGGTGAAAATTCTCTGATATTTAGGGGTTTTGATGCTAAATATGAATATCACTCAATTAAATGGCTTGTTTGGGTGCTAACAATAACAGCACATTTTCTCTAAAGTGCAATTGGCAAGCTTTGCAGAAGTCAACAGCAATAACTTGAAGTCAGATGTTAAGTTTTGCTTTAGAAAACTCCCAACAGAGAAAGCTGAAGTTCTCCCCATTACATAAGTATAATCAGCAGATTTTGTAGTACCTTTCATTATATCTAAACAATAACTGGATGATGTGAACTTAATTTTTTTAGCATTGTTTTACACAGAAATGATTCAGGATTAATACTTACGGCAGGTCAAATGTACCTTCTACTTCAATACACATACTAGGTGACCTTAATTGGCATATACTTTAAAGGTATCTTGAGGTCTTTAATCCTTGCCATAGAAGATTGTAAATACAGTGATCACAGAGATAAGTGTATTTGATGTATCATTAAAATGTCATAAGCAGTAGCTTAAGAAAATTCCCAAATTGTTAGAGAAAAATGCGTTTAACTCTAAAACACATTACTATAGTTCCAAAATACCTGTCTTTAAAGTGTAAATGCACTTTAAAAACCCCAAGATGATTTATTAGTATCATTATAGACTGGCCGAGATCAAATGTTTTGCCAAGAGTTAGTTGAAACAATAATAAATTTGTCAGACCACCGAATGCAATAATATCTTTTCCTAATTGGAGAAGGAGTGAAGGGGACATGGAAGAAAAAAGAAGTACTATTAAAAAAAAAAAATTAAAGTGGGTTAGACTTTCTCCAAGGATCCTTGCATCAACTAGACAAGGTAAAATTGATAAAGATATGTAATGCATACACCCTTTCAGAAATATAAGAAAGGTGCTATTTTCCACAGATTTTAAATAAAACTTTTGTTAACTACAGTTCAGGTTGCATAACTTTTCTGTTATAACAGTGAAAACTGGATTTTCTTCTCACTTAAGTCAATTGCATGATTGTTTAAAAATAAAATGAAACCCCCTAAAAGACAAGAAATCTTCCACAACCTTTTGTTTTGCAGTAAATCTTACTTCTACATAACAAGTTCTTCAGAAGACAACAGTTAAACAGCAAGTAATTAAGGAACAAGAGTCTAACTTGATCCATCAAGGCTGTAACAGATCAGCCTTAATACTGATTGATTTGCTTTTTAATCTTCTTCAACTCATCAGCTTCTTTTCCATCTTAATAAGAGTTTCATTAGTTGTTCTCATGAGGCCATTTAAACAGAAGAACCAGTAGATACTTCAGTAGTCAGAAGTAATGTTTCTCTATCTAGAAGGTACTCCAAATCTTCACAAATAAATTAAACAAACTACCCTGTTGTCACGCTTAGAAAAACATATATCTTACTCCCTTATTTTGGAGATATTTTCATAAATGTGTCCTCCCTGAATGTGTACTTTGAGTTAGACATTTGCAAAGAGGAACATTGCAAAGAGATAGAGAAGGAAGACTGCAGGAAAGAAGGTTTTGAGAAAAAGAATCTCAATGACTAATGCAAAGAATCCACAAAGAAATCCTACAGAAGTAGACAGATAAGGAAACATCTAACAGGTGAAAATGACCATGTTTGGCACAGGACTGAGCTTTACACTAAATCTGCTGTGCAACACGTGACAACAGGCAAAACAGAGTTTAAGTAGGAGGAGATGAAATCAAAGGAGAGAAGAGTGGGAAGCACACTAAGGTCTAAGAATGGACAGCAAGATTCAAGCAATGCTTAATTGTGCAGGGGCCAGGAAAAAAGAAAGAAAAGAAAAAAGAAAAATATAGCGATTTTGTCTGTAACTGAAACAGTTGTGACAAGGTGGGACTCAAGATTAAGGGGAATTCAATGCTGCAATCACATCCTTCTAGTTTTTGTGAGCTCTTCTTCCAGCAAACTCCCAACAAGGCAGAAACAGGTTATTTTTGGACTTTGAAGAAATGAATCTTGAACTCCAGTCAGCTCCACAATACACTGAAAAATAGTCCACATGACACTTTGAACAAGAAGAATGCTTGTTTTTATTTCGATTTTGATCAGTCCCATTTTTTTTTCAATATTTCAAATAATTTGGGATTTCAGGTGTGTCAATCCTCTATTAGCTTAATTTCTATATAAAATCTTCCATATATTTTATATGTTCCATCTATAAGCAGTGCTCTGATCCCACAAAGGATCCAAACAAGTAAAGTCTCAGGTATGCAAAGCTCTCTGCATAGGAAAATTAGTATGGCATAATAGGTACATGTAAGGATTAGACTGAGGATCATATTACAGGATTAGGGCAAATACACATGCAATGGATTTTGTAGGCAATGACCAGCCTTGCAGTAGATGCAGCCTCAGAGTCCTATTTATAGTATAATCTACTCCCTAGTCAGGTTGAATTAATATCCTTATCCTTTTTGCATAGACCGGTTGGTATATTCTTGGTACAATTTTCAAGACTAATCTTTTATCTAGGATGGCATTTGCTGTTACAGTGCAGTTTAAAGCTCACTACAGAATTTGTGTCAGCACTTTTTGTCCCATGAAGAGCTGAAATTAAAACATTAAAATAGAGAATGTAGCCATTGTCCTGAAAAAGCTCACAGCTTCTTCCAAGCTCATAATAACTGAATAATATAAAATCCATGGACACTTTATAAGTATTGTTTTGAGATTTCTCAGCCATAGAAAATGCTTCCCAGGTGTTCTGAAGCACATTTGTTTTCCAAGAAATAACATCCTATTCTGCTGCTTGGACTAAAAATCTCTTCAGATTAAGGTTTAAATTAAATGAATTTGTTTCATACTAAGGAAGAGAAACTTGCAATCAGAATCATGTATTTAATCTCATGTCAAACAGCAGAGGTGGGAATTATTCTATGTAGCAATTTAGTGGGATCAAATAATGTGGAATCAAATGCAGAGTGAGCTGAAGCATTCAGTTTGGAATCCAAGATTTGGACAGAATTAATTTTCCCACCTTTTACTACCATTTTTCTAATTAAATTGTTCTACCAGGTTGTCTTAAGGAAACATCAATCAAAAGCCTCACAAAAATAATCATCACAACTTTACTCAAGTGAACTAAGTCATGCAGGAACATGATGAACTGACCTGTATGTATAGCTCCACTATCTGATCATGTCTGAAGATGAACATGGAAAATTAAGGGCTGTGTATTTCAAACCTCCATAATCTGATTTGTTTGACGCCATATATACCCAGGTTAACATGTCCATGCAGTTTATGGTGTTATCTCATTAGTATTAGCTTACAAATTTTCCTAAGTAAATTTAATATTGCTAAAATATACTTTCCAAATAAAGTTCTAGGCTCCTGCAACATAAACAGCTGTTTTTTTCATCAGAAATTTAGGTCAGATATTTACTAGACATTTTCTGTAGACGGATGAAAAGATAATTTACAGGTGGAACATTCTAGAGTTTACTGCCCTGGGCAGAGAATAATCACTCAGAGTATTTTTAGTTCATTATATTATTTTAACAGTTAAGCACTTCACTATTTTCTGCCTAATTGTCAAAATTTATAGTTTTTTGTTTATATTTTATGATAAACTATATGAAGAATGAACACTTGAACACCTTGTAAAGAACTGAAACCTGTCACAACTATTGCGGAAACCAAGGTTTTTAGGAGGTTGTTTAAGTTACAAGAAATAAGGAATTATTATAACAAATAATAAGTGAACAGTCCATGAAAATGCCTGCTGAAAAATCCAAGGACTGTAGTGATATAACTGATTTAACATATGGTAAACAAGAAACCCAAGAATTTGACACTCAACAGGCCATAGTAGATTATTAGATAAGTAAAAGGAGAGTGCTATTGCCTTATTCTATCATTTTCATTTAGTATTTTTCTTGTACAGAACAGAGAAAAACAGAATACAAAGTCTAAGTTGTCGCCTAATTACTGCCAACCTGCCTTTGCAATTAATTCTGTCCTCTTTGACAAGACATGGAAAGTTTATGAATTTATACAGTGGTTCTCAAATTTATTGTAATAACTTCTGATTAATCCTGTTGTTCTTCACAAACATTTAATTTCAAAACTCTGAATGTGTCTTCCAAATTTGGAATATTTGCATGTTTGAGTACACTTCCAGACTCTGGAATGAATATTCTACATTTTTCATAGCTGCTAAATATTGATGTCCTCCTCTTAGAAGTTCATCTCATTCAATTTCACATAGTAACAAGCTTATTCTAACACCTCTGGTATTTGGGCCTCTTATCCTACCTAAAATAGCACAAAATGTAAGATTGCATTTGGATTTTCACATTCTTTAAACCAAAACACGGACAACCATTACATTTCACATTAAGTAGTACCACATTTTGTTACACTGAAGAAGACATGAAATAATCTTTTCATTTTACTTTTTGTTTTATCTTTGGAATATTTGTATCTTTACTAAAGCATTTTGTGACTAATAGATGAGAATTACAAGAATTACAGTAGAGAGTCTTCTCATATCTCAGCTGAGATCTCAATGTCATATTGACTAAAATAAAGGGCAAGGATCAGCTTCAGCTGTTCAAACTTCAATTACAGTTAGGTAAAACATTGAGTTCAAGGTACTAACAACAAAAGATCAATTTTTTAAAGGTTTTTAGGTGCTTAAAGAGGAAGGTGGGAAAGGTAGAGGATTTACAAAAATGTTTATTTGTCTAATTTCACTGCCTGAGGATCACTTGGTTTTTTGTGTAAGCCCCAATGGAGGCATGAGAAGTTGTTCTCACTTTCTCATCCCCTGTGCATGAAACAAATTATTTATAGCCATCAGGACTCCCAATCTCCCTGTCCTCAGTCTTAATATCTCCCTGAAATCATTCCTTCACCTTTGTTTATCCAGCCCATTTTGATAAATACCTGTGAGGCAGGCTGCTCCAAGGACCACCATCCCAGGCAATGCTGGACAAGTCAGCAGAGATGAGTGATGGGGGCAGGAACCTCTTCAGCCATCCAGCAGCAGCTGCTGAAGGAGGATGCAGTCAGACCCTAAACACTTTGGAATTCTGGCCTTTGCATCGTACATGATCCAGACCCTTACCCTCCAGTGTAGTTACATCACCAAAAGAGGAGCCTTACCTCAAATAACATGAAGCAATTTTAATGGGAATAAAAGAAGCATGTGAAAGATTCTGGAAAGAATTATCTTGAAAAATATGCTTTGAAATATTAATTTGGACCAGCTGCTTCCTCAGGTGAAAATACAAGCTAACGACCTGCTGGTTGATAACCAGTTCCATCTTTCATGTGGTTTTGGGTTATAGAAGTGTGGTAGAAGAGGTCGGAAATTATTTTCACAGCTAGATGTTCTTCCATTTCCATAGTTCAATTGAGCAATATGCTACTCTGAATATTATAACTATCAGAAATTTGTTTAAATTAATATTTTTACTGACTACAAGGAGCTTGTAAGAGAATATTTTGACCCACTTCAATTCGGTAATACACACGGCTGTTGAAAATATTTTGAATACAACTTGTGCTTAGGCAAGTACATGCTTTTTTCCTAAACTTACATTTCTGAAACAGAACTTGGAATCAATGCCCTAGCACTGTAAGCACAAGCTTAATGTTCTCCAGAGCTAATTCAGCAAAACACTTAAAACATATACTAATATAGAACTGGTAATATGCTTAACATTAAGCTCTATTAAGTGAAATACCTTTAGCACTTGCTGCAGTGTATTTTGTAAGATAAGCATACTCAAGTATTAAACTCTCAACATGCATTTTTCCAGGACTGTGGTCAATGTTTGCCTCCAGCCAGCGTATGACCTGATTACTTATATGTTTTAAAGCTCCTGAATAGACAAAAAGCCTAGGTCTCTGCTGGTGTAATTATACTGATGACAGTGGAGATACAACACAGCTTCTAGTCCTTGGCTTTAAACATTATACAGCATACACATTTTGTGAGTTCCCAGTGGATATATTGCTGTCACTGCTGGCGTCATGTACCTACAGATGAGATGAAAATTTAAAAAAAAAACACCTAAAAAAAAAAGATATCCAGATTCGATTAGTTAATTCACTTGGCTGTATTGTGGCTTTAAAAACTAATTTTTAAATGTACACAGAATCCTTTAAGCGAGGAAGGACCTTTTTAGCATTTTATTTAGATGTTATTAAGCCAACAATCCATTCTCTTTCCTTAAAAATATAAAGAAAGTGTTTCAACAATTGTTATGTAACAGTTGAAATTGGCAAAACGTAAACACAATATTTCCAGTTATGATCTAAGTATAAATTTGACACTAAAATTGGGGTTCTTTTCTCTCTTATACGCTTTGTACATGTGTTATTTCACAGCAACTCATTCGGTATTTTCTTCATTATTATTCTCACTTTTTATACAGCCTACAAATACTGAAATTCCCATGTCCCATTTCTATTAGATTATGGATGGTAAATTACTAAGAACTAAACCTAAACAGGAAGATGTTTTCTTTGAGGAGTACTGTTCCTGTTCACCAAACACTCTTGGTAACATTAGCAAGGCTTCATCTGCAGTACAGAACAGCATGTAAATCAGTGTGACTGTTTATTATTGAATGTGCAAGTGATATATTTCACAAAGACATCAGTAATGAAGCAGACTGTAGAGACAGAAATACCCAAGGTGCATTGGCCCAAGATCTGTCATGTTACTGTAACATTCTCCTTTCAGAAATATAAATACTGAGATGAAAGGGTGTGCCATAAAAATTCTTTCAATAAACCTGTCTCTCCACAGCCCACATTCAGGTGGTTACATAAGTACATGAATGATGTTAAGCAAATGAGTTATTATAATGAAGTTAAATACACAATTCATATCAAACTAGCGTTTAAACACCTTTTATGTCTTTGTACATTTTCATGGAACATTTAACAAGGCTTAAATCTTTTACCACTTATTAAAACAGAGCTGCTCTCTTATGCAAAATCTAAGTGATCAGCTTAAAGAGAAAAGATTAGACAATAAATGAAATATTTTTATGTTGAGCACCCATGTGATTTTGAATATTACAAAAGCTGCTTATTTGCATCACAAGGGCCAGATACACAAAAACATTTAAGCACTGAGTATTCTTCCTTTTCAGCATGATACAATTATCATATTAGAAAGAGAATGAGCAGCTGTTAGATAAATCTGTCCTGGCTCAAATCCACACAAATAAATACATACTAAAATAAAAGAGGTACCTCACCCAGTTCAGGACACTGAATCTCAAATGTTGCCTACTCCTGGTAGTTCCCATTCAAACTTGAGCACTGGTATTTCAAAGAATACTTTCAGGGATACCTCAGCAATCTATACTTAAATTCTACTGAAAGTTTATTTCCACACACAAAAAACTCAGAGGGGGACTGGGAGGAAGGAAAAGGAAGTTAGGAACCTTTTTGGAGGCTGCTAAAGCAGCTCTGACCACCTTTGTTGAGTCTGAAAAGAGAATAGCTAATCCAAGTCATGGGGATTCTGGTGAAGCATATTAAGACCTCACAAAACCAGCTTCAGTTACTGATTGATTTCCCTGTCATCCACTTCCCAAGACTCCTACCATCCTCAATTTCCTCCTGCATTATCACTTAGAGCCATCACTAACTCTTTTTCTCTCAAAACTTTGTTTTAGATTTTTTCCATTAAACACATCTGAGTTATATTTTTTTCACTAGCTTCTACATAAGCACATAATCTGACACTTTTGATATTGAGTGAGATGACTTAAGGATAGTGTATCAATACTAGCAATTAATTTCCTTCCTTTTATTGCTTTGAACAGCCATTCAATCTAATTTTCAGGATTAATTATTTTCACTTCCCACTGGTACTGCAGACAGAACACAATGAGCATCCGAGAAAGCTGAAACCAATCCAGCTTCTCAGAAAAGCCTTTAATAATTTGATTTTGCTCATCTCTCCTGATTTAAAAAGGTCTGCTTTGAGTCTTGCAAAACAAATTGCAAATTCAATTTCAACTAGGACTTTCACTGCACGATACTAGCAAGTTTCCAGTATATAGTACTCTCATCAGAACTCAAACACATTCCTGTTTACTTTAAGCCAAAAAAGTCTTTCCTTGGTAATACTGCACACGAGTACAAATAGAAAAGAAATTCTAAGAACTTTCTAGACTGAGCGACAACACATGCTAGGAAGTCTACAGTTGACTCTAATCTTAAAGTAGGATGCCACCTACTGCTAAGTAGACTGAATTAAAAATAAGACAAACCAATTTCCTAATGACATGAAGTAACCTGGAAGCAATCATGACTGTTTCATGACTCTGTTGCACAAGCCCAGTTCTCAGAAAAGAGCTTCAAAACCAGCTTATCATGTAAGGATTGGTGCTCTACTGCTGGAGGAGCAGAATTCTTTACAGTTAATTGAAAGAGCACATGCGCTCAAAAGATAAAGTTATACTTATGAAAAGTAGCATTACTTTGCGACATATATTTAATTTCTGCCTGCCAAGTTTTTTCTCCAGTTCACTGAAATTAGCAGGGAAAATCTTTGGATCAAAAGCTGGATTGGTTGCTGAACGGGCAACTCAGTAATGCTTGCTCTTGATATCTAAGAATTTGTTACAATTTGGGGGAGAAAAAAAAGGAAAAGGATGTAAGAAATAAAAGTAATCTACCTACTCAGCCTAAGCAGTTTGTTTTAAGCTTCAAACTTGGCTAGCAATGTATCTAGAAATGTACATAAATGTTTCCAATGTTCCTACATGCAGAGTTATTCTGAAAGTCTTTGCCTTCTCTCATATAATCAAAGACAAAAATTCCATTACACCTACAACCAGCAAACAAACAGAAAAGCAGCCTAAAGCAAACAAAACCAGCTTAAGAAATTCCTTCCTTGGTGCTCCTAAGTTCCCTGGAAGAGTTTCAGCCTCCTTACTTTTGGCAGTAGAATTTGTTCAGTAGCTGCTCAAAGAATCAAATCAGCAAATTCTTCTAGATGCAGAGTAACCTTCAAGAATCACATTTCTTTTCCAGCCTTTATATTTCCTCTGAAACAGGTTATATTGTAGCCCTGCCAAAATCTGTGTCAGGACAATGTGTGGGACAAGGTTCCTTAGCACGTGACCTGGTGACACAAGGATTTCTGAAGCCACCTCTGTTGCCAGAGGCAGTGCACAGTGAAGTTTCTTAAAGTTGCTCGCTGCTCACAAATTGAAATATCACAGACATTTCTATCACATTTTAATTACATGTGACTAATTCAGGAACAAGCCCCAGTAACTGGACAAATGCTTTGTATTTTTTACACAAGAGAGAAGTATTGAACAGAGAGCACAAAGAGCACACAACCCCTCCACTTCCATTTGTGGTTCTGCATGCAACTCCTCAGTGCAACATTTGCATGTTCCAGAGATGATGGTTTATAAAGGAAAAATACACTGATTTAGAGGATAGAGAGTGAAATTAAGGATTTTCCTAGGGTGTTCAGACCATTTTGAGTTTCCTCCACACTTAAGGACAGTAGGAAAGTACTTTGCCACTATTCTCAACTAGTTTTAAACCAGGTTTGTGCTACCTCTGTAACAGAATCAAACATCTCTTATTTGAATTTAAAAAACCACAGCCAAAAAATAATGGATCTTGAAAGCATGACTTTAATCCATCTAAAAGCCCTATCACTCACTGCACAAGCTAACTTAATATAAAACAGGATGAATTTTTCTTAACACACCATATATTAACATAACCAGCTTGTTTTCTGTGATTAATCAAGACCTTAAAAAAAAAATACAAAGCCTTTTTTGGGGGGAAGAAAGGCACCAAATTACAGCCTGGCTGTAATTCCAAGTAATTGCTAGCCATCCAACAGCTTGGTTCACAAAATCCAAACAATGGCTTATCTCCTACATTATATATAATGACTTTATTAAGTACATGTCATAATCTTCCATCAATTACATACATTAATCACCAAGCAATCACACAAGTTTCAAAAGCATGCAGCCAATTGTGTGAGGATCAAACTGTACTGCAATGTATAAACATAATACCACTTGTAAATGCAACAACAAACACAGAGTCTTTCACTTTGAAATTACTAGCTCTCTAAGGAACCAGAACATCACTGTGATTAGTCTAGCATCTAATCATCTACCACACCAAACCCCCAGTCCCCCAGGTCATTTAGAGAACTTTGTGTTTCAGGTGTGTAATTGCAATAATTAAACTTCATACTTCTGGATCTTTACAGAATTACTTTAGCCTACAGTAGTTTCCTTCAGAGATAAAGAGGGAACACTTGCATAATTCCATCTCTTACTCAGACCCAGCCTGCTCATTTTTGTGTGGGAAGGGGCTGGCCATATGTGATTCCTCAGAATCTACCCAAAAATGTGACTTTGGACGATATTAGCAAGAAAACACCGTTATCAGCACATGCACAAAGGGACCAGAAGTGACCCACAGGAAAACACTGCGTGAAACTATTCAGTGAAATGGCTTTACCACTCTGATGTGTGACAGCAAGGGTTTGCCCAAAGGGCACAATTCTGTGAGAGTTCAAAAACTCAGCACAGGCCTCCTGTGCTTCACCCAGTTTTATGGGGTAGTTATGTATATTGGTTTTGCACAGCCTGGTTTGTGGTAGTGGGGAGGCTACAGGAAAATTTGAGAAGAAATCAAAATAAAAGTTATGTTGCAGTTTCAGTTGTGACTAGAATTCAATTTGAGAACAGTGGAGTGAGAACAACTCCACTGATACCAAGGTCAGTGGAGAAGGAGGGGCAGGAGGTGCTACAGGGGCAGGGAAGTGAAGGTATTTTTAAGAGCTTGTTTCACTTCTCATTATCTTGCTCTGATTTAGTTAGTAATAAATTCATTTCATATCTTTAAGTTGAGCCTGTTTTGCCCATGATGGTATTTGATGAGTGATTTCTCCTGTTTTGTATCTCGATTGATGAACCCTTGGTTAAATTTTCTCTCCTCTGTCCAGCTGCACAGGCAAGTGAGTGACTGGCTTTCCTGGGTGCCTGGCATTTGGCCAGTGTCAAACCACGACATTATGTTAACCCAAGGAGTGAACTTTTTGAGATTACAAGTGGAAGAATTCTGAATATTGGCTGTCAGATTGAAGACTGAGAGAAGAAACCTAATAAGAAGCTTAATCTCACAATCCTAATTAGTGAAATTAACAGCAATTATGACAATGAATTGATACATTTACTTCCAATGGACATTATAAAACCATTTGCAGCAAAGCTTCTGGAATCTGGTTTTCTGTGGGAAAAACCCAAAGCTTTAATACTTTGCCTCACTACCTCAAAACCAATTTTGTTCCTTAAAATCTATTGTGTTTCAAATGTGAAAATTTTAGATTTATCTAGTGATAGATTTTTTCCTTGTCAAAATTAGGGCTTTTGAACACTAAATACTCGGTAACAAATTTTTCTAAGGATTAAAATAAGATTTTCAACATGGCTGCTCTTCAGAGACAGATTATTTCACTAGTATTTGTACTTTGAATCCCTCATTCATAAGCTCTTTTTAAGGAGAACTCAGAGGATTTTTTTTAGATGGCTATTTAATAATTCCTTCACTGTTTTATTTTCTTTCACATCCACCCACCTTACCTTTTACTTATCATGGCCTTTTACATATCCTACAAATAAAAAGAATGAGCCCAAACCAGAAATTTGTATTTGCATTTAACCTCTAGAAACAGCATTCCAGGACTATAAGAAATACTTTGACCCACTTCAGGCATAAGGTTAACTCTCTTCAAAGCTATGGCAGTGTTGATTTTTAAATCAACGGAGCAGGTATTTTAATTGGTTTTGTTGTATCATTGTTCGGCAAGCCTTATTTATTAATCAAGAACTGACAAATTTTTATTTCGCACTGTAAGCACAAAACCAAGCCAGCAACAGGAACAGGCTGTCCCGCAGAGAACCAGCAAGCTCAACACATATTCAAGGAGCCCACTCTTGGGTTACAAATTGCTCCTCACAACTATTAAATTCCTATGGCACGCCCCTAAGATACCGCCTCAGACAAGTCGTTGCAATGCTCCTGGTTTAAGCAGGGCTAATGGGGTCCGGGAAAAAAACAAACAAACAACTGCCCACGGATTCTCGTTATAGCACTTCTGTGGGTGTTGTTTCAGCAGTTTCCCCCCTCCCCGCGGCTCCTTCACGGCCAACACCGAGGCTGCTCCATCCCGGATTTGTGCGCATGGATCGCTCCCGCGGCGGTGACCGGCGTGGCACGGCCGCCCCCTCGCGGCCGATGCCCGCACTGCGGCCCGGGCCCCGCGCCTGCAAAGCCGCGGCGGCTCCTCTGTGACGGGACGAGGGAGGCAGATGGAAATCCAGCCTAATCTCACCTTTTAAACATCGCTCCTACAAGCTTCATCTAGCACCAGAAGTTTAGGTATCAGGTTTTCTTCCTCCTCCTGTTTGCCACGTGAAGGATGAGGGAGTCATACAAAAAGAAAAGGTCTGACTTTAAGGGGTAATGGGAAGGGTGACAAGACAATGATAACAAAAAGTGGCCCTGTGCTTTGCTGTTACATCTCCCACCAGTTACTAATGACAGAGGCCAAATTATACAAATGTATTAATTGACGCAGTCTGATAGACAGGTCTGTTGTGCATCTGTCTGTGCACAACCACCACAGTCCTGGTGTTTAAGTCAAGCAGGATTGAGCAAGGCTTGCTTTTGATCTTTACAGGATACTATGTAAAAATTGGTGTTGGATGTTTCTGAAAGTTGACAATAAGAAAAGAAACAGACATAATCAGATCGTTTGGTTTTTTGGGGTTTTTTTTTGTTTGTTTTTGTTTGTGGTGGTGTGGGGGGGGTTTTTGGGGTTTTTTTGGGGTTTTTTTTTGTTTGTATTTTTTGGGGGGGTTTTTTTGTGTGGCTTAGAAACTTATGAAAAAATAAAGCAGCTTAAACTGTGAATGATAACGTGTCAGGTAACTCTGTGTCCATCTGTGTGAGTACCAGAAACTGGAGCCTTGAACTCTCAGGAAGAAGCCTAGTCTTAGGATTAGCAGTGATTGGAGAACAGGAGAACAGTCCCCAGTACACCTAAACTTTCACCCTCAAAACAACACACAATTAACAGAGTTCCCTCTGCCAGCCTCCCACAGGCAGTGTGGGAGTTATCTGCCATGTTTCTCTGTCATTTCCTACCACCCAATGAAGCCAAATACACTATATTAATCTTTATTTATTAATTCTACTTCTGTTTTGTCTTTACCTAAAATATTCCCTTACAAGCCTCTCTCCTCTGCAACCCACATTTTCTTCTTGTCTCACAATATTAATTGTACTATGCAAGCACACTGGCACACATTTTCTACTCCAAGAATGGTGTTGGGCTTGAATGCTCCAATTCCAGCTTCTCCAGCATTTCCAAATTTTAATTCTGCATTTACTCACTATTGCAAAATACTTTCCAAATTGACAACAAAACTATTTGCATGAAAACTGACCCCATTAGTCATTATGACCAAGGCAGGTCCAACAGTAAAGCCCAGAAAACTGCAACTGGTATATTTGTGCAGCAGTTGGATATAACAGATTTTGTTTATTGCTTAGTATCTGACAACTTCAGAATGAAGCAAAAATATCATGGTAAAGCAGCAGGATCCCATTTATGTTATCTATAATCTCCTTTTTGTTCTCTTTTTTGCTCCTCTTAATTACTTGTGCTTTGTTCCATATTAGACTGTGTTTTCCTTGGAACCAAAAATGTTACTCATCTAAGCACTTATAAAATATTTGGACAATCAGATTAGAATTTTTTTGTGTGCATAGAAAAAAAAAGCAGATGATAATGAAAACAAAAGGTAACAAGCTACTGACTTGTGGTGAACTCAGATTTGTGGCCAATATTTTCAATTTAGATTAATGACTGCCATAAAGAATTATATAAGCTTTATAATCAGTGTGGATATTTTTGGCAGACTGATAGATTTAATTTTTTTTTTTTAATGTCCTGAGTCCTGATATTTCACTCATTGTGGACTTTTGTCTCCTGTAAAATTAATTATTAATCTTTCTCTATTGTGTAGAGACTCAATCCTTGGAAAAAGATAACCTCAGGATGTGTACATACAAATCCTACCAACTAAGGAAAGGTACTGCAAACAGTGCTAACATTTTTGGTGCACAAAGTGGCTCTTGCAAGCTCCACCCTACTAGTGGAGTGGTTACTATGGCCACTTCAGGATTGATTTTAGGCATGAGACCAACCTTATGCTCGAGTTCATACTTATCTGATACAAGTTATGTAGTCATAAGCCCAGGCTGTGGTGAGGAACAAATCCTGTTTCCACGGTGCCCTTTAGCACAGGTCCAGGCAGGCATTTGTCTGCTGTGAAGAGCAGTGCACAGGAGTAGCAGTACTTTCTCATTCCACATCTCCCATGCCATCTCCAGAAATGTCCATACACAATTGAGGTAGGGGAAAACAGGCCCAGAAACAACACAGTGTTGAGGTAGTAGTGACAAACTTGCTCTGCCTTCTCAATAGAAGCGTGTGCCACCAGGTCTTTGCAAGATGCCACTCCACAATACATATGATACCAAGACCGGGCCACTTGTGGGTGCAGATCTCAGAGCAAGCCATACTTCTGCATTCTTGTGCCTGTGCTTTGACAGATAGCCATAGTGGTTTACTAAAATGTGCCTGAAAAGGGGGGTACTAACAAAGGCAGATTTCTGGAATGCGTACAATTTAAAACCACAAGGTGGTGAAGTATTAAAAATACATTTAATCCAAGAAAAGTTTATTAAATATATACAAAAGAAGTGCTTACCCTGACAGCAGTGTTTAATTAGGCCCAATAGGAATTAGTGGGGGTAGGAGGAAGAAGAAAAACTACACTTGTGCTGGAGCACCTTGAAAACTGTAAAGTGAGGCTTTGTAGGTCTAAAGAACAAACAGAAAACTCTGCTGTTTAATTCTGCTAAAGGCTTATCAGCCTTCAACCTTCCCTTTGCTGCTAGAGACATGCAACCCAGCTTTGGCACACCTAAAATACCATACACATGTGTGTGAAAGGTCTATCTGTGTTTTTCATTCTAGGGAGATAGAAGAAATAATAGTGGCATATTGTCTGACAGGAATCATATTGTTCATGACTGGAAGGTGTTCAGAAACAGGTGCAGTGTGAAAATAAATATCTTGTTTCTTCATTTCATAGGTAAGGTAAAAATGTAAACTTCACTGTTATTTTCAAAATACTGGATTTTTTTTTTAAACTTCAGCAGCCAGGAAAAGTGGCAGGGTTTTTCCCCTCCATCCTGACTCCATCAAGTTTAGAGTTTGATTCAAATGAGAGAAATTCAAAACAAAACTTGCTACCTGGAATCTCTTTGAATAACACACTGTAAAACAACAGGGAGACATTAATCTCTATAGCTACTCCAGTAAAACATTGATCTTCCTAAATGCTATCCTTTTGTACCTCAGTGGTAGAGCAGTTTTCTTGGTAGTTGTTTTCATCCCTATCCACCCTTACCACACAGCATATATGTACCTAAATATTTAGTTCCTACTTTGATCATATTTACATAGATATTTTTAAAAGAAATCTTACTGCATTATTAAACATAAGTGTTAGTTCCCAGGATAAGAATAACAAATATTCATCCTGTACTAAGAGTCCCTGCAAGAGTTGTGAAGGGTTTAAGAGTTCAGCCATGCCAGTGTACTCTGTCACCTTCTCCCCAACAGCTACCTGAAGGAATTTGGAAGAACTGTCCTGAAAACAAGGAATTTTTTGTCGCAAAGTAGGAGTAAAAGCACCAGAGGAATCAAAATAAATTGCACCAACAACAATTCGTTTTCCAGCCAAATCCAACAGTTCCTGCAAAATGTTTCAGCGTAGCTTCTGGTAGCACACACACGCAAAGACATCCTTGTGCTGCATTGTAACAATCAAATCAAGCATTCATTGCTGTAGCCTGATAAACTGACAAAAGTTGTCCTCATCTATATTCGCCTTCATGATGTTAAAATATTTAGAGCTGCTGCCTGCCTGCCTCCATAAAGCTCCCTGCACACTCCCAGACAGATCTGCAGCTGATGGAAGTCAATCCGGCTGCAGCAAGGCAAATGGAGCCATTATGGCCAGGGGAGCCACGCTGACAAACTCCGCTGGGAAACCATTGTTACTGTTACACAGTGACCACAAGCAAGAAACATGTGCAAGCACATTCTCAGGCCTGTCTTGCACTAAAAGGCTTCAGTTACCAAAGGTCAATCACATAATGAAAGTGGTGGTTTTGCTTTGCCTGAAATGAAGTTTCCTGAAAAACAGATTCCTGCTACTTCACACCTTCTCAAAACTGAGTTTTACTTCATTCTTAAGATCTTTCTAAAGGCTGACATAACCACAACACGTAGAGTGAAGAAGCATAAAATATTGTAAACACAAAGAAAATATCATTAACAAACAATTTCTGAGCAAAATTCCACCTAGGAGCACATTGAGCTTTTAAGTAGTATTTAGTATTACTTAACACATTTTTAAGCAGCTCAACATGAACTGTAAATGCAGTCTGAATGTTTTCTGTAGAGAAGAGACTTGCTACTGCATGATAGTCAATTTAAGTGTCTGTCTGTGGGTTTTTTTCCTTTCATTAAGTGGCAATTCAGCTCTTCATCTTTTCCGATTTTCTTTACTCACTTTCAGGCAATTACTGCTGGGGGCTCTGATGTTAATGAGTTATACACAGCATATTTAGAAATGAAATACGCTTTTAGAGTATGAAGTTAAGCTAATGGAAGCATCAACCTGAATAGATGCAAAAGCCAGACATCTTTGATATCAGTGCTTGATTGATTTTATAAGTCAGGTGTTCACATGAATAAGTAACCCTTACTTAGCTCAAGGAGCATTTTGACAAGAAATTTGCACTGATGAGCTATAAAGGCAGCCTTTTTATGAGACTCTACTTTGCATTGTCCCTCATATTTTTGATCTTGTTTGCTTTCTTTCTTTAGTAATCTAAATCCTTATCAACATTGCAGATCTCTATACTATCATAAAAGATGTCATACAGCTACTTATAAAAAAATCTCTACAACTTAAGAAATGTGAATCTACTGATGTGAAATGCATGGCCCTACTTCTCCAAATGTAATACTTTTTGTATGAAGAGTCCTTTTTTGTATTCTCTTAATTTTTGCAGTGGAATACAGCTTATAAGTGTTGACCAAGTTTTTTTCCCATGGAGTTCAAAACAGTTGACAGTTAAAAGTAATCTAATTTTTAAATCCATTGTTTATTCATATTGATTAAAAACTTAAATTTCAATTAAAAAATCCAAGAGGTATTTTAAGTACCATAATCCTTATGAGCACAGAAACTTAATATATTTTATTAACCACAGAAGTTGTCAGACTTTTAACACATAAAGACAAACCAGATTTTGCAACCCATTCCCTTGTTTTTGAGCTTCATTTTCTTTTACTTAAACTAAATCCTAATCTGAAATGCAATTTATTATATTAGACTAATGATACAGAGTTGACCTACTAGGAATTGTTACTTTGCTCCTAGTGAATATCCATGCAGCACATGAAAGACACCTAGATCTGCTTCAAAGGTACATCCACAGAGACCAAATGAGAACAATGATACCCCCAAAATTACATTTAATTATTAAATCCTTTCTTCTATGGCAAGCAGGAGGAATTCTAGTCTTCACTGAAAGTACCTAGCAAGTTCTTCTTCCCTGCAGCACCCCACCACCTCTTCACACAAGGAAAGACCTTTAGAAGAAGCATTATCTGAAAAACTCACATGATTATATCTATGTTCCAGAATTATTAGCCAAAACTAGAAAATTTGTGCAAAGAGAAAATAAACCAACAAGATACATTCGTTAAACACAAAGTTATATAAATAACAGAAGAATTTAACCATGGAAGTTGTAGACTTGCTACACCTTAGTAGCTTCAATTTATCAAAACCACAACAAACAATACAGAAAAGCAGAGAGCAGAATAGTTACCTAGATGATTAGCCACCCTGGGCCAAGGTTCCATTAATTCGATTTACATCCTTTTACAGAAGCACTTTAACATGTTGAAGGATTCACTGTTTCCAGGTGATGAATGGCACTGTTTCACTGGGGTTATGCTAGACCAGAATCACCTGAGGAAATGAGGAGACCTGTGCTAATTTCCAGGTGGCTCACATTAATAGAATTGTTCTGGCTTGAAAATCCATTTATCACAATGTGCATTGCAAAGACAATCTTCTATGCAGCCATCAGGTGTCACTCTGTGTAATCAAACACTAATAATAAAAATTAAATCTCTGCCTCTTAGGTTTCAGTTTATAATTGCTCTTTAAACAAAACATAAATAAGTAAATAAATAAATAAATAACTTGTGCCTAGCTCTTGTGAAGGAAAAATTGCAGTTTTTATATAATACCATGAACACTTGAATTCTGCCTGACTTCTGGTAATGCTGAGTTATACAGCCAAGACTGGCTCATTGTCAAAGGCAGCGACAGGGGGCTGAATTTCTAGATTATGGCTTTGCCTTTGAGCTTATTTATTCTAATCTACCTTATGTGATACAGTAAATCAGGTTTCAGAGCTACTTTACTACAAAGTAAAGTAGATCCTCCACAGCCACAATATGAAGTCCAAAACTAGAATATGTTTTCATACTCTTATTTGTCCAAAACACCATGAAAGTATGTCTTCCAGGCAGAAATCATGCCTAGATTAGGTAACACCAATCTACATTGCTCCACTGTTATGCTAAATGTGATTTTTTTTTTCCTCACAACCAATATTAACATTGATTTATGTACTGTGGACAATTTAACCCTAACTTTGGTTATGTGTATACTATGAAGTAATCCTGCACTTCATACGCCCAAATCTGTTACCACACAACTATAGCTGTAAAATATGTATAGATCCTGGGTAAGGCAAAGTGAAAAGCAATATTTGATCTAATTCAATGACTGAGCATCCAAGAATTTGCAGGTGAACAACTAGGATTTCTGCAGCTGTGTCATAAAGACCAGAAAATGGTTTCAAATGTTCATGGCATTTCAACTTCATCTCATGAAACAATGAAAGGTTTGTCTGCAAGATGCAAATTAAATATACTTCAAATATTACTTTGGTAATAATCTTATCTGGTTGTTGAGGTATAATACTCACTTCCAAGGTGTTTAATTTTCTGGTTTTGCATCCACCAATAAATCCTACCCAAAAGTTTCAGATAAGGAGAGTTCACATACCATTGGCTCTGGTATGGGAACCATCACACCCAGCAGTCCAGCTCTTAACTGTTTTCAACAGTTTTAGACCAAAAGGCACAGTTGATGGCAGACCTTATCAACTCTTCACCTGTCAACAGCCCCATTGCACCTCTGTCCTTCTGCAATTTCAGATGATTAATAATCTGGAAGGCTTTTCTTGGCAGAAAAAAAGGATGAAGGGCAAATTTTCAGAGTACAGGCACAGAGAAATCTGAATTCAAACATATCCTCTGATGAGGAAAGTCTATGCAGTATCTGCTATGCAACCCCAGCATGGGGGAACAAAAGGGCAGCTGAGCATTACAAAGAGGGATTGTTCTCCATCTGCACTGCCTAGCAGCAACAGCACCTGACGTAGTCTCTAGAGCAGCAACATTGCCACAATTCACCACTGCAAACCAGGGTGAGATGCTGGCACATCTGAGTCTGGTGGAGCTCTGACTTCAGCATGACCAGAATTCAGCCCAGGTTCCTGTTGCCTCAAGAGACAGGAAAGTGTGCTCACAGATATGAAGTAGAGACATTTATACTACCACAAGCTGTAGTTTGTATTTTTATTTTGAAGGCAGACTCTTATGGAGACCTATTGGATGCTCATGCATTATTAATTTTCTTCAGCTATAAAAATATAAAATGGAGCATACAATAACATGTTGTTTATTGCTTATGCCGGTATGAGGCTCAGAAACTCGGATCTCCTGCCAGACACTTACAAGCAGAACTGTTCCACTTCATGCTGATGACACTGCTCCATCAAACAGCACTAATCAAATTGCCCAGGGCCTTCCAAACAAACTGTTAAACTGCATTATCAAAAAATAGCCCAATAATACTGCCCATCTTAGTCTTATATTGAAAGTGTGGCTTGGAAAGCCTCCAAATATGTTACAAAAATATAATAGGTTCTGCAGATTTGCTTCTGAAATTCCAGCCATTTTACATCACTGTCCTTAAATGAATGGCAGCTGATAGCTATCACAATATTTAGAGGTTTATAAAGAAAAATGTTCCACTTTAAAGGTAGCAATGTGTTTGCATCAAATTTTAACATGCTTAATGACAAAGATTCCTGTTTATCTGGAAAAGTTGCTAATACCGGTCTGCTGGTTTCTCTAAACATTTCACAGTAATTAAAAACATTATTTCATTCCAAAGAACAAATGCATTCTGGTTTTCTCAGTTCTGTACAACAGAAAAACTAGAGTTTGTACTATCAGAAGGTCACCTTCACACCGTTAATTTCTGGGTGTGTTTGATCTTCTTTCAAGCGAGTACTTCAGTCAGCACCACTGAATTAGTAGAATAAAACTGCCCTTATGTACCTGTTTTTTCCAGTGATGAAAAAATGGAGGGACCTTCTTTAGATGAGCATCTCCCTCTTGGTGGTTGTCAGTCTTGTCCATGTCTTCTGCTTTTTCTTACAGCTTTAGCAGTGTTTTCAAGATGTAGGAGGAGCAGCTGGTAGGACCATGTCATCAGAAGCAGGCAGCTTTCAGACCAGGAAAAGGCTCTGTAAGCATCATGAGTTGTATGCTCTCTTAGAAACTGGGAGATGTTCGGTGTCGTCCACCCTGTCTTTTCAAGGATCACTGATCCCCTTGGAAAACTGCAGAAGGTTAAGAACCTTTCTGTAATACAAATTTCCCACTTGGAGTGAGTGGCAAGCTTTTTTGGGCTTGGTATTCTTCTTTCCCGCAATCTGTGTATCCAGTTGCTAGCAGATCCTCTGAGGTACAGAGTTGGCCAAGTCTGTATTGGCAAATTGTGCCATATATCTGGAACAGATCTGTGAAGCAAAACTGTAGCTGCTGAACATCTGACATGAACACTCTTGGTGATTCTTCCAATATGCGCTGGGGAGTGCAGCTTTCACTTCAGTTTCACCTCCAAGTTTGAACCATTTCAAAATGCAAACATCATAGTAATGGGGATTACTGGATGATTCACTGCAAAAACATGCTCCTGATCTTAAGAAAAATACCTTTGAAAGCTTCTTCACACTTTAGCCTCCCAAATTCTATAAGAGACAAACTTCTGTCTCAAAATTTGAAAAAAGCCAGTTTCTTACAGGTTCACAAATGTCAGAAGACATGCCAGGTCTGAACTTGCTTGTCTCCATCTAACACTCTGTTGAAGGGTTTTTTTGAGCGTGGTCAGAAAAGTAAATAAACATAGCAATACTTAGATGGTAGAGTTGGCTGATATGATGTAAAATACTGGAAGGTGCCTCTGTATTTTTTGCCATTTTATTTTCATCTATTTTCCTAGGTGAATTTGATGAATACAGTAGAAAATGCAGCAACAGAGAGATCTAGTTAGATCCTAGCAGAGTATAGTAATGAAGCCCATGTAGTAATTATCTTTGTTACGATTGCAGACACATTTTTAAAAATTATCTATGCCTTTAGAGAGCCTTTTATTTGAAAATAAAAACAAGCTGAATAAGTAAGAGGTTAAAAAGAAAACTTTGCACTTCCTTCATTACCAATGTATCAGCTGTTCAGCAGAATTATTGGGAAATGGAGAAGAAAAAAATTTTAATTGCAGTATATTTCAAAACACATCTCATGTAAAATTAATCCAGGTCACATCTAGATTTGTTTTGAGTATTCTAAAAATGTCACATGTTTTCTATTTACAGGCCAGTATGATCAGCCTCCCTCAGAATGGAATGAGGTTTCGCTAATTTTAAGTGTCCAACAAGGAGATTCTACCACTAGAGGTGGAATACAAAACCAAATAATACTATGTGCTTTTCTATAGTGACAAATAATTTCCCGTTTCAAGGAAATGTGGCCAAAATATATTGAAAATGCAATTAGTTTCTCTTCTCATTCCATAGATGTAGGTAAAGGCTAATTAAGAATGTCCTACATTATAATTCCATTAAACTCCTCATTTCCCACATACATATGCTGTCTTATTGACTAGATGCAAAGACCTGCCACTGCACTTCCACATTTCTCTGGACAACCCCAATCCAGCAATATGCACAGAATTACAACAGTTACAAAGGTAAGTATTTATGGTGAAATTTTGTTTTCATTCTGCTTATTATTTGTTCTCATTCCTCAATCTTGCTTAACAAGAAATCTCATACCTTTCCTTTAGCAACTGTAGGATGTGATTTAACTGATATTTAAAAAGCCATATAATCAGAAAAAAATGCACCAAGAAAATCTAAGATACTCACAAATTTGCTTGCTATTTGTACATGCTTAAATACATACAGATACATATGTATATCAGGATATACTTATAAACAACTGAGAAGCAGAAGAAAAGTTGAATTTGCAATTTTTTAACTTGTAAGCATATGATTAATCATCCAGCTTAATAGCGTAAATAAAAGTATGTAAAAGGCATTACTTCAGAACAGCCAAACAAAAATAATCCAAACAAGGCCCCTGTATTCATAGGAACAGTTCTTTTATGACAATATCACAGGAAAAGGTTGTAATTAATGCAAAAATAAAGCAGACAATCTATTAACATAATCTGAATAAAATCCCTCCACTGTAAAATGCAGACACTAAGTGCTAGTATAATACTTTATTAATTAACAAAGTATTTATCCACTGGGAAATGTGGATAAAAGACCGTATACTTTGTCAGACTGCAGAAAAATGTGCTAGCTCTTCATAAGAAATGCATAAAACTCAAACAAAAGAACGATTATTTCTTTAAACCAATTACATTTAATCTCAGAAGAAAGAATGAATAAATCTGCTTCTTCATGTTACTGTGATACACCACCAAAATTATGGAGATCAGAGTCCTTATAAATTTCAAGGCTAGTCTCCAGCTATTCTCTTGAACAGTTAAAAGTATTAGTATACCTCATGGAATTTTAAGTTACAGGATTTTTTTTTAGGAGGAGAAATAGTTATATAAATGCATTACTTTAAAGGGAGCTAATTTTTAGGTAAATGAAAGATATGGTGCTTTCTAAATGAGCAGTCTGTCACACAGTACAATGTGACATATGGATATAGGATACCTTTATAAGGTGTTTCCTTACACTTGTCATGTGCTCTAGAATTCTTACTTTTCCTTCACTTAAATTTTGCAACAGTTATGTTTTTGGATAATCATACTTCAACTTAATTATAAACAATTTGTTACCCATTTCCTGTTAAAAACAAGCAAACCACCAAGAACAGTACAAAGAAAAACAGGCCTTCTAAATTAAAAAGAATTTGCAGATCAAAACAAACATAAAGGAACATCCTACTCAGAAGAGAAAATGTTTACATTAAGCAAGGGAAATTAGAATAGTAAGGATAGAAGAATATTGCTTAATGGAAGACAATGCTCACTGGAACCTGGTAAGTATATGGAATAAACTGGTCTAAAATTACCAGCAGATGACTAAAAATTTCTAACATGACTACTTATCAATGCAACTGATTTTTAAAAATTAAATGTTTTGACTCCCATAAGACATAACCATTAAATTTTCTGCTATTGATTCTGAACCTGTTCGTTAAGATCCTTCTTAGTCACTTTAAATATCAATTTCCATCCTTTAATTCACAGGAGAACTCTGGAGACTTGCAAATACAAAATTCTCCAAAAAAGCTGATTCTCTTCCTATACACCTTTGTCCAAGGTCTTGCATTATCCCAGGAATAAGGAATGGAGAGCGCCAAAATCTATTCCTATGCAGATAGCCACTGCATCATTTCAATCATCCTGAAGCCTTTTATTCACATTATGTTATCTTGCATTTATACATATCATACTCTTTTAGTAAGAAATGCAAGTCAATTATCACTAGATTAGCCTTTGAATTTTTTTTTAAAAAAGGGGGTTGTAAAACTAATAAAAAAAAAATCTGCTCTTTTGTAAAAACTGGCAAATGGTTATTTGAAGTGTATATTAATCTTTTCTGTTGGGAGTTCTAGTTATGAACCTTTGCCCTTATAGACTTTTTGTGGACTTGAGTCTCAGACAGACTGCATCTCCCTTATTGAAATGAAATATCATAAGATTGTATTGTAAAAGGTAAAGTCTGCTCGCAGCATAAATACTTCAGAGCATAAGTTCATCATCAATTTATGAGATTTGAAGTGTTAGAAAGGTCTTGATGTGGAGACCATTCTATCCTGAGTGTGTGCTGTGAGAAAATCTTATTCCTCCCTTCAAGGCAGTTCTTTCTGCCTGGTGGGGTGCTATGAATACCACATATTGTGACAAGACACAAAGCATTCATAATCAATAAGAGAGAACTAATTTATTTACTATTCAGGGGTATGCATTGACTTCAGATTATTATAAGTTCCCCCTAGAAACAAAAGGACAAAAAGAAAACACGTTCAGATAGGAAAGATAAAACTTTTATTGCAATGAGTAAATGCTTCTTTTTACATCAACATTCCAGTAAACTAATCAAGGCTTACTTTTACAAGGGCTTGTAAAACTAACATATAAAGCAGTGAATAACTCAAGTTTCTAAAACTGAATAAATTTCTATGAAATTCAAGATTGTCTGAAATTTCCTTGTATTTGTATTCATAAAGAATGCATATCTTCAAAATGACTGATCTTGTAAAAAATTTGATTTTTTTCTGCTTATTGTTCATCTCTTATTATTACTATTGCTCCATTTCACAGAATAATAAATAGAAACTTTCACAAAGTGGCAGAATGTCTTGCTCAGACCAGAACTAAAAGTCAGAAGTTCCTAACAGTCTCTGCACTTCACATACAAACCATTTTGTAGCAGCATAAATTAAAAAAAAAATAAATAAAATATAAAAATATATTGGAGGCTCAGATCCTTATGGAATGACTTCCTTTACTTGAAGCCTTAATATAGAATGAAAAGTTCTCCCTGTCAATGCTTGTTCTGTGTGGCACAGTCACCAGCATGTGCTATTGTCTTTCTCCTAATGTCCTTGCATTTTCAATATCCTTCTGATACACTCTTGTTACATATTTAATGTTGTTACAGGTGCAAAATTGTAATTTCAATCTTGAATGCTGTTGCACATGTGCCTCAAAAACACTGAAGGCCAAAACTATGCTGCTAACACAGATTGTGGGTCAACAACATTTTCCTTTGCTTGCTAATGCTTTATTGTCTCTTAGTATACATTGAAATAATAATGGTAATTTATGCAGATATTTTGTATGCATAGCAAATAATGAGAAACACCTGCAGAAATTTCCCTCCTTCTCTGAGTTCAGCAACTAATTATATTTTTAAATAATGGCTACCATTGAACACAATTATCCAAATCACTTTAAGTAATGGAATCTTTTAAAGGTGTTTTTGAAAATTTTCACACAGTTTTTAAACAGTCTTTTTATATAGCAGATAGGAGACAAAGAACATGGTAAGCAGCTTAGTAACCCAAAAAATGTTTTGGCAGCTATAAATCACACCGTGCTTTTTCTTCTGCAGCTAATACTCTGCTGATTTAAAGAAAGGCTAGGATTTCCCCAATACTTTCCATCCTGATTAACATTCATGGGTGCTACAAAGAAAAACTAGAGGGAAAAGTAAAATACTGAACCACCCCAGCTAAAGCGACTGACTCAGCAAATCTCGCCTTTTCAAAGTTGAGATTTGAAAGCATAAGCAGGGATGGAAAATGGCAATCTTATGAATAAGGAATGAGAGTCTAATTTAAGGAAAAGAGTAGACCCAAGGTCTCTGAAGACTGAAGTAACATCCACTCATTTGAGATATACTCATATCTTTGTACCTTGAGCATTCCCTCCAAACCCCTAACTAAATAGGACAGAGGTGTTGTTTTCCTGCTATATCCTCCATTGCAAGTAAATAAGTGAAAAAGTGTCAAAGAAAATCACATGACAACTACAGCAATTGGTTCATCACATGGATTTGATTCTTTATATCTGCTTGTAAAGGAGAGAAATGGATCAGTTTTGTTTCAGCATCTTTCTCCTGTTTCTACTTCCAAGCTTTCCTGAATGATATAAAAAGTACAAAACTGTTCTGAGTACATATGAAAGTAAAACATGTAAATACCCCAAAGCAATAAATGAAAGCAAAAGATTACCTGAAATCTCTATAGCATTTTCTGCCTTATATTCAGACATTTAACTAAAAGTTTCCTGCATTTCCCTGCACCTGGATAAGTATGTAACTCTAATTGTCATATTATTCACACCAGACCCACCACCAGGCGTCTCAGCAGTGAGTTAAAACTAATTTTTGCAACCTCAAAGATGACAGATCAATATTAACTCAAAGTCAGGGTGCTCAGCTATGGAAAAATAAACACACAGTTGAAGGCTAAGGTGGTCCAAACAGGATCGGGAGAGCCCTGTGCAGTCAAAGCTGCAGATTCACTGTTCCTATGGGGTAGAGGAGACTATTATGGAAAAGTCCACCCTACAGCTACAGGTCCTAATCTAATCTGCTGTGGAAACACAAGAGTAGCTCCATTTTCTATAGTACTACTACTACACCTGTTGGGGATCTGTGACCTGGGTCTGCTTTGGTTCGAGGCTTGGTAGCCAGTCCATGATTGTACAGGTCACATTTGGCTGCTACAGTTTTTTGACTCCAGAATTGATGGATTTATGTTTTGTGTTGCAAATTCAGCTTACCCTTCAACAACATTGCATTGCACATGAGAAATCTCACCTGACAAAACACACAGATTCCTGGCATCTAACATACAAAAGTTGAGGAAAACGCAGCAACACTCTAAATTTGAAATATATCAGACAAGCGCTGAAACTTAGAATTCACTGGGGTCACTCCAGCTTGGTCACTTGGACAATATCATGCCTACACAAGGTATGGCTGCATCAGATTTTCAATTCATCTTTTTCATCTTCTGTTGCTAGTGGAAACAGACATCTTCTGTTGCTCCTTGAAGTGGACAGGGATGACAAAAATTGCCATTACAGCCTCAAAGAAGCCTATTTATCTCTAGTATTACAGGTGCATAGCGCAGTGAAATGGGGCAATTAGAGTTAAAAAGGAGGGAAATTAGGATTCAGTTATATGTATGATACTTCTGTGTGAGATGAGCTGTTATTCTAACTCATCTTCCTGAAGCCAGGCATCCACGTCATATAAATGTGGGAACTGATACTTAGAGCTCACCTTCTGAAAAGAAGCCAAGAATTAACTTCTAATTCTGAGGTAATCAGAACAAGGATAAAGCAGTTTGGAAAGGCATTGACAAACCTTCTTAGATGATTTATAGACAAATAGTAGAAATTATTCCTCAAGCCTTTGTATCCATATCTTCTGCCTGCACAGAGCCCTGTGATGTGACTTTTAGAATCATGCCTTTTTTCACTATTATTTTCTTATTTTGTACATGCAATATATTTTTACAAACATTACATAGATTCAGTAATGACATTATATTAAAAATGTCAAAAGCATTTGAGTGAATGATTTTAAAATTATGTCCATTACTTCAATTTTGAAATTCATATTTTTCTTTCCCTGCAAATTTATTACACTTTGGAAAATTAACAAAAATATTTTCACATATGCCACAATAGAATCCCTGCCTCAGAAGCAGCTCATTTTACAGCTGTGTTGGATTTTTAAAAAATCTTTACAAAACATTGTAAGATGCTAAAATAAATCAGTAGATAAATAATTACTGTTTCCATCCTAATTCTAAAAATTTTGTTATGTCTTTTGCAATTCTGAAATTATGAATTTGTGTCAACTGCTGCAAGAATGTCTTGTACCAAGATAAATTTGGAATGTAAGTAGTAGCATATCCTGGTTGTCTTGATGTAGGTCAAATACCGAAAATTGTATCCAGGAAAAATGTCACTTGTCATCTGTCCTCAGCCTTTTGTATATGCATTTGCTAAACTGGTTGATCGAACTATGCTTTCTGAAAGAGAGATAACACATGGATTTTGAAACACATCTCTGCAAGACTGCAGCTCCAAGCTGGTCCTTATTTCCGAAATAAAGCAGGAGAAGGTTAACATTCAAAGCCCAAATAGATCTGCAGAGGATTAAAAGGCATTTTGTTAGGACATGTAAATGCAGAAAATAAACTGATAAATTCTCTTCTGCTTTCTGTGTGACGTCCTGTGTGGTACTTAACTGGAAAGGGAAAAAGCAACCTAATGTCACAGCAGCAGGCAGGACAAGAACTGAATAGCACCAATTTAAGGAAAAGTAGATAACTTTTTTCTGAAATATTGTAGTGGGCATTCAAGGGAGAAGGAAGGTGCTGTGCGAATAGAATTCTCACATCAAGGCAGATTACAGGGATTACTGTACATTTCCAAATTCCAAAAGGAGACCCAGGCTTTACTATCTTGCAGGGCCAAAGCCAATCTCAAGATAGCAAAGACTGATCTTAAGTATAACTACAAAATACATGATCCATTATAATCTCATTTGACCAAGTTATTTACATGAACTTGTACTTTATTGAGATGAAATGCTAAATTTTTTGTTATGGTGAGGACTGAATAATAAAAATGCATTATATTATTATAAGCTTCCTGGTAAGTATTGTCCCAGTTAAAATATGTTACAAGGGGGAAAAAAAAAAAAAAAGAAAAGAAAAAAGAAAAATTCAATTCCTTTCAAAGTGTTGTAAAAAAGACATTTGTGCATTCCCACCTGCATTTGCCATAGACTAGGGTAATGGTGAGTGTTGTAGGGACCATTTCTCCTCCCTTCTGTAAGAAAATATCTCACATTTTCTGCATAGAAGAAGCAAAATATATATATTTTTTTAAATGCTGCCACTCTCCAGCCACATTTTGCAAACTGTGGTAGCTTCCAACGTCCATGAGAGGGAACTATTGTTTAACAGTTGAAGACTCATAGCCCCACTTCATTCAGCACAATTTCCCTCTGCTTATCTGAACCCTGCCAAATGGGATGTTCAGAATGTAAAAGGACAATCCCGATCCTCATTAGAATGCTATTTTTGAAAGCTAAACTGTTTTAACTTTTAACAAGAAGGCTACTAAAGATGGTGCTACTAATGGGATTTGGTGTGCTATGCAGATGGAACCAAGTGACAGGCACCTGATACCAGAAACCAGAGACATGATAGCAATAGACATCACAACAAGAACACATTTGCTACGTTCAGTGCTTTCTAGAGAAAAAGAAAACTTTTCCTAGGCATATATTAATTTTAAAAATTGTCATTGTAAAACAAAAAGAATAGCTCGGTATTCATCAGATTCCTGCTTGACAAGTAAAAATAATGATCCATAACTGGTACAATGTAAACACATGCTATGTAGTACCCATTTTTACAATCTCCCAGGCCATTTCAACTGGCAAAATCCAGACTACTGCACCAGAAGATATATATAGTGGACTCTTGGAGATTACACAGTCTCCTCCTATTCTGCTTAGCCCCTACAGTGGCAGAACTACAAAACAAATTAGAAAATACATGCTACTTTAAGGTTTGGTGTTTATTGTGTTGGTTTTTTAAAAATTTTTTGGAGCAAAGGAGACGACAAATATATTCATTCATCTTGACAGTCTCCTGATTTATTAGAGCATTGACATCCATTTTCTTTGTACAATTTGGCAAATGATCAATAGAATTATTCTTTGTGCAGGCAGTCTCAGATTGACTGCGGCAGCAGGTACAAAAGGCATCATACCAGATTAGGCTTTGGGATGAATTGACAGCGTGAAGGGACTTCAGTTTTATAGACTAGAAAAGAAGTAAGTCAGTTGATAATGTGGCTGAAATTTATCGAAGCAAAACCTTTTTATGAAATTCATACTGTTAATTTTATTTTTTGTTAAATAGATTTTACAGAGACATGTAAAATATATATTTATTTTTCTATTAAAGATTTGAGAACTGCTAAGCCAAAAAGAACAAACACTGTTATTGACTCTGCCTTTTCTTACCTTCCTAACTTTGTGTGAGTAGTTCAACTGAATTTAATGAGGGTAACTTAGATTATTTTGTCTCTAAATTTAAGAAAAGCATTGCAGATTTAAGTAAGATTTTTTGTGTATTTTGATTATGTAGCTATTTCTCTGGTGTATAAAATGACTAAAATAAACAGAATAGCCCCAGAATTATTTAAATATATGTTGATTTAAAGTGTTACACATTTCCTGGCCTTAATTTTGCCCTTTGTTTGAAACTAATAGTCATCAAAATTGTAGTGGTTTAACCGCTGTCTTTAAACAAGAAAACATTCCACATTTGATTAACAGAGAAACCTCCTCATCAAGATTTTTTTTAATATTCTATTTTTTTATTCCTTCATTAAAAAAATGCAACAAAATAAGATGTCTTATAAGTAAAAAAACTTTCACAATTAAACCCATTCTCAAATTAATTAAATAGCGATGTCCTCCAAACATTTTGTTCAAAAATGCAAAATCCCTCAACTTAAAATGCTCTGAATTAACATTTATTTTTTTATTAAAAAGACTCAGCTTCTCTCTGTGCTTCAAAACTGACATATTGTGCAATAAACAGCAATCAGCCTAAAGATGCTATATTAAACAAACCAAGTTTTGTTTTGCTAAACTAAGCAAAATTAGTTGAATGCCCTAAGTAATAGTTGCTGGTATTTTTTTGTAAATTATTTCTCCACTTGTTTTTGTGTCTATGCATAAATTAAAAATCTGCTGAAATTTATTATTCATCTGAGATGTAATTAATATGCAAAAATATGCAAATTAAGATGCAATTAGGCTTCAATTCTCTAGTGGAATTTTCCATTATAATTTAATACAAAGTAATAGAGTAATTGGTGTCACGTGTAATTACGGTTACTCACGTGTACTTGCAGACGTGAAAATGGTGTGGTATATGTTAGTTATCCTATGCAAATGTACCGTACTGGCTCTTAACACTTGGGAACTAGGTAAACAAAGATTGTCTTAAAAAAGAAGTGAGCAATAGTGACCCTTCTTACTTGTCATGTACTGTCATTTTCAAGAACATGAATAATTGTAATTAATTTTTGCTGTGTTTATTCCTTAGACTTTATAAATAGGCGGCATGATGCAATACTAGGCTTTCTGGTTTTAATATCTTCTCTAGGAAATCATGTTTGGAAAAACAAAAAATGGTTGTCAAAAAGACAAGGACCTGGAGGATCAGTAATATGCATAACACCAGCTTGTCAAGTTTTAAACACAAAATATACTTTCTGTTTTAATGTGATATATAATCAGTTTGAATTGTTTTATAATTTGCTACTTTTTATATACAGCATTATACTACAACCTAAAATGCAAAATCAGATTCATATGCTTTGGTTGGAGGGAGAATCCCCAAACAGTCATGGATATATATGTACTGGGGTGAGCAAATTGAATTCACACTGAATTCAAGTTTTCTGAAGTGCTAATATCTGCAGGATCAGACTCTGAGTTTATATGAACTTTCAATATAAGTGATATTGCAAAATATTTCACAAGATTTTTTAAGCCCCTTTCCTGTTGTGAAGTATAGTTCTTGCTTTGCACTTACAGAATTTTGGTTATAGCAATAAATTGTTCAAAATGCACAAGTAGTCAAAATTTCATAATTTGGCTGATAACTACATATCCAGTTGGATCAAAGGGACAGAGTGCCATGCACTTGAATTCACAAAAATAATGAAAAAAAATGGGAAAAAGCCTCCAAGCAAAACCAAAAAATGTTTTCCAGATTTTATTGTAACAAAATATGAAAACTGAACAAACATAATTTTGTTCTTAGCTCTGACTCCAAACTCGTCATTCCTGCACAGCAGCATACACCTCTCATTTTTAACACCCTAACAGCAGTACACATAAACCAGAAGTATGTGTGAAAAAGAATGATTCCATTCTAGGCTGGTTATTTTTGGGGGTCTTATGCCTTTTTTTTTAGAGTTCTAAGGTATGTTGTTCAACCATGCTTTAGCTCTAACGCTATCACATTCTCAAAACCTTTTTCTTCCCCCCATGCAAACTGGAACTTGTTACAAGTTTAATGTGGATGGATCAATGTCTAGGTAGGTGGGATGAAGAGAGGGAAATTGGAATGATTTAATGTAATGAGTATAGAGCTTCAATGTGCCAAACTAGTCTCCTTCTCTTTCTCTTCATTTGCTTCTACTGCCGCTGGCTAATTATTTAAAGGAAAAGCCATCTATGTGAGAAAATAAAATCTACCATTAGTCTCTTGAGCTGCGCCCTTCCCTAGCCCCACCCATTCATCCATATGTAGCTTTTCCATTCACTCCCATAATACCACCAATTACTATGCAGTCAGGACCATTCATATTCATATTCACATCTCACTGTGGACATTTAAGCTACACTCTGAGCAACACTCATACCTTAAACTACACCTATTATACAGCTGTTGTACAATTACTGTAAATGAAGTATACAATATGGGGCTCAGCTTGTATAATAATTTGTAATCAGTGATAGGGGAAGAGGGTTTTGTGTAGTTCTGCCATGCATACCTTTTGGTATCCTTCTTTCCATCATTCTTCTCTCCCTTTCTCCCCTTGGGCTTGGTTCAATAAAGGCTTATTCTGAGAGACACAATAAAGAGATTCCCATCTAGGGTAAAATAACTTAGCCCTCCTGCAACTACACCAGTTTATGCCAGCTGAGACAGTCAGCCTGTCTCAGCACATAGTACTGATCTCTTTTGTATCATTGTTTGCTGAAATGGACTTAAGTTTGATTTATATCAAGGACCAGAACAAAATACGTAACCTATGTGTGATAAGATCATCAGAAGAAAGGTTAAAGAGGAAGCACTACAGGAAGCACTACTAACTAAATTAATGGCCTTTGATCTGGTTATTTTTAAATGTTTATAGCGTATTAGCTGTTCCAGCTAATATTAGAGATATGATGGATCTAAGGATGAATCTCAGGTTGATAACAAGGGAAAGGATATTCAGTAGAATATGATTTATGTAGGCCAGCTGTCTCACTGGTGGGCTAAAGTTCCCACAACCTTTCCATCTTTGTGATTTTGTCACTTGAAGTTAGGATGGATTTATCACTAACAGCATCAAAGCCATGTTGCAATATCATGAAACAAAAATATCTTTCCCGCTGCTACCCAGTGTAATGTCAACATGAACTGTATTTTGCAGAAAACATAAACCAAAAATTATTATGGACAGTTTAACATATATTTTTTTCAGATTGCTTCCTGTTTATAAACATGTTTATAAAAATACCATCATACAAACAAAATTTAACAGTTGTGGATTCTTCACTTGCCTAGAAATGTTCTTCAATAACATGGAAGTCCATTTCAGTATCAGTAGATATTTTGAAATCATAAAAACAATTAAAGACTTTCCAATATTTTTATCTTATGTAGAATATAGCCCTCAGACTCTATGCTGCAGTATTTTTGCAAATACATATGTGTGTTTCTTCATTACACTGTCAGGATCTCCTTCTAAGTTTTTTCTGATCTACAAATTCCATGTGATTTGTCCTTGTGACTGTATTCACAAGGCAGTACGAGGACTAGTCTCTTCTGTAATATTCTCTTCTGTAATTGTTTCCAAGACTATAGCCTTACAATAGGTAGTCAGTCTTAGTAGAGCTTTAAAAGTCATCCCATCCAACATGTTGTGGTCAAACAAAATTGCAATGCTAACAAAATTTAATAGCATTTTAAAAGACATTACTGTTCCAGCTACAGCCAACTTCTTCCTTTTTCCCTTAAAGCAGAAGGTCACCGTCAATATTACTGATGCCACCCCATTGGATAACAGTTAACTGAGATCTTGTGGGTTTTCAGCTGAATAATTGCTGGTTTTTATGCTTCTCTACTAAGTGAATTTCCTGATAGAGAGGTGCTGTACATCTTACCTCCTTGTATGCCATGTTACAAGGAAGTTACATGTCACTGTTCTTCCATCAACATTTTGTTTATAGACAGCATTATCTCCCCTCCTTTCTCTCTCAAGACTCCTGCTGTCTTTTGTCATAGGTGGAAAAAACTGTTTTCCATCAGAAACTATTCAAAAAATCACTCTTTCCATTTGTTCATGTCTCTCAAGGTATTTATTGTTGTTCCTTGGGAAGGTAGTTTCTACCACAATATTAAGGACCAAACAGAAACTCTTTTTTGTTGCTTTTTTTTGTTGTCACAATTCACTTTCACATAGTGACTGTTGTTCCTACATTTGTACAGCAATACCAAGACTTTACACATTTCTTACAAATTTGCATGTTTCTGCAGTGAGGTAGGTTAGTTCAAACAGCTGTCAGCAAGACCGAAAACATTGTCTTTTATGGGAAACAAGTACACATATCCTTCAAGTGGTTAATGGTTCAGAGTTGTTGCATTTGCCAGGTATATCAAAAGATACAGCATGAAAAGAGAAAAAACCTCATTCTCAGATAGCTTTGAAGAAGGCAGATGTTCCAAACACAATTCATACCCACGACATCTGCTACAGTTCAGCTGTCTCAGAACATGAGAATTAGAACCTCACATTCAGGTAGACACCTGACTGCTTCCTTTATGCCTGCAGTAAGGTCTTCTAGCCCAGCTTCTTTGCTGAGGACTTGATCATTCTGTAGTTTAAGAAGGAGCTTCAGAAAAATAAAATCACTATTGGTTAAGTGCTTCTGCAAGTAACAACCAAAACATTAATATATAATTTGTATTAGGAGCTTCTTATAACCTTCCAAAGGCCTGCAGTAAATCAGTAAGATAAGTGGTCTTAACTGGAGAGCTATTTTGGACCCTAAGTTTTCATCAAGTGACTTATCCATTCCAAATTTATCTTTCATCTCTCTGTGTAGGTGCAGAGAAGGAATTGGTTTTAGCTGTTTGATCATGGAAAGAAATGTGGACTGCATCACAGCATGCAAGAAAGTTATAGTCTGATGAGGAGTGGTATTGAAAAGAGCACCATTTAAAAAAGCTTAGCTCTTCCCTCTCATCCTTCTGGTCCCTGGCTTAATGTTCCCACACCCTTTATACTCTTCAGCTGTACACCCAGTAGCAAGGGAATGTGATGAACTGACAAGGATTAAAAATAACCTGTTAAAACCAATTTGTTTTAACCTGACTGTGTTAGTCATACTGCTGCTAAAAAGAATTTCTCAATTTGCATTCCTGTTTCCCCAGGCTCTTCCCCTTTCTACCGTGTCCTCTAAAGTAACATAGGTAGTAGACTTAATTCATTGTCATTTCCATGGAATTCAGATGATGATCCAGGTAACAATTGCCTCTTTCATCCTTCCTCAACAGCACTACGTCTTGCTGCTCTTTATTTCTCTGCCAAATATCAGGTGCCAAAATGGGTTATTTGCAATACTCCATTTTTACTTTAATGATCTCCTACTTTTACCTTCTGTCTACAAAACACTGTCTGTCTTCTTAGTCATTCATTGTTGTAAAATCCCTCCCTTCATCTTTCCCAGCTTTGGCAGTACTCTACAACAGTAGAGTTGTAATCTCTGCCTCCAATGACAGTAACGGCCTCACTGACTTACTTTATATTTCCTTATTTTTATCATGGGTTTCCCCGGTTTGGCCTCCCATTAAATGTCCACAGTTCAGAACTAGAATTAGGGAAGACTCTAGTCTGTAAGAGGTAAAAATTTCCTGGAAGTTTCTGTGCATTTTTAGTATGGAAAGTGCTGAGAGAGAGAGTGACACAGAAGGAAGAAACCTCAATTACCAACAGAACAGCCAGTGGCCCACATTTGCAGTGCTGGATAAGAGGCTGAACTTCAAGTGCAACTTCCATCAATATTTAGTTACTGATATAGAGTGGAACAAGGTTCAGCAAGAAACACAACGTATATCTACTGGTTCTGAGGAGCTGCCCCATAGACAGCAGCCCAAGCCATCTGCTGTCAGTCCATATGAGATTTAATCTTGATTGACTGAATGACTTTCTGCCCTGGTTTGTAATTCTCCATGGCAGAGCAGCACTGTAGAGCAACACCTCTTCTTAGAAGAGAAGTCCATCCTTGCCAAAACTGAAGTATGCATTTCAAGTGCAGAAGGGAGATTTAGAATTTTAAAAAGTGAACCAAATTGAAAGAAAAACCAAAAAGCTCCCCAAAGCTCTCTCAGTTGGGAAATCTCTAGCCCACTCTATATAAGACCTTTCTTTCCTTCTTCACTCAGAACTAAATAGTGTGCAACTTCTATCTGAAGCGATTTTGCTTATTTTTTCTGCTGAAAATCTGTATTTTTCTACATGCTCAAGACTATTTCCTCCTCCCCAACTGCTGATCACCACTACTATTCTAACAAAGATGCCATATAACAATTAATTGCTTTGCTTTGTATTATAGCTCATCAACTTGTTGGGAGCTAGGAAAAATGAAATAATGGGGGTCACTTCTGGAAAATGAGTTTATTTTCATGCCAGCTGCAGAAAATGAGCAAGGCTGGCTTCATGCCAGTTAAAGGGATGCTGTAAGAGGTTTCTTTCTGTTTGCTTAAGAACAAATGCCGATCTAAAGAGTTACGCATGCTAATACGCACATGCATGTTACATACATGCAATCTAAAAAAAGTCATTATTGTACAAAATAGCCTAAATTTTACTTCTTACTATATTTTGTCCTCATCTTTCCTCTTTTATATTTTTAACTTACAACAAAAACTCATTTTCTTGTGCATTTATCCTTTTGAACATGGTTTACTAATTTAACATAAATACCAGCCAACAGGGATTTTGCAGCTACATGACCTGGAAACTAAATATTATTGAACTACTTTAGAGTTTGCTTAGAGTTTTTAGCCTTTTAAAAGCAAGTCTGATAACCTGCTTCATCTATTTGTGAAACATTAAATGATTAAAAGTTTTATACAAATGGAAGAACCACATAGATACTTCCAAGCACTCAGCACCTGTGCACTGATATTTTGACTAACGTGTCTTAAATCCCCAGGAAAGCTGAGCTCTATAGACTTAGCAGATTACTTAATGGGAACATTTGTTAAGGTACTGCCATAAGTCAGTTTGGAAGTAACTGATGACTAGACTCATCATTGAGCAGAGAGAGCTTCTTTCTAACAACAGCACATTGCTGAAAATAATTTCTTCACTGAGACACAAATCTCTGTGCAGCACTTAACTTGAACACCCCACATGGCAGTGCCCTTAAATTCCATATTTCTGTCGTGTATGAATGTCTGTTTCTTGTTATAAATTCTGGAAATTTGAATCAAGAAAAGAAATTATGAAAAGAGAAGGAAAACCTTTTTAATATTGGAATGTGTGAGCCTTAATAGCAAAGAAAAAAAAGGAGAGTGTAACTGATAAATAAATGAAACAAGGTGTAAAGAAGTATTAATGTTTTCATTATTTCATACCATTTCTACTCTGTTGCAACTGATTTCCATAGTAATATAGTTAGCTCAAAATCTGTCTTTGCATATAAGGTCTCCATAGAAAAAGCAAATGTGAAAATGGCAATATTTTCAACACTTCTTTTCTTTAATAAAACTAACATTTTCAAATCTGCTTTTATTAAAACACAATAAATACCATCAATTTTTGACATGAAATCTCATTACACGCTGTAAATATTTATCACTTTGCAGAAAGAAGATTATACATTAGTTCTATTCATTCAATTCAAATCTGTGTAAGAATGAATTCATGTTTTATTTTTCTTCCTCTATTTAAAAAGGCCCAGTTTCTGTAAGAAAATGAAAGAAATTCTCTTTGTTGCTGCTAACAGATAGGCAGAGAGAAATATCTCAGAGGTAAGTTCTCTGACACACTGTTCCTTGACCCTGCAATTACTCCCTGCCAATGCCATTTATGATTCTCACTAGCTCCCATTGATTTCAAAGGAGTCACTCCATGAAGACCTCTTTGTAAAATGAAGATACTAACCTTTCTGTTTCTGGAATTTAGCTTCAAACATGGAGGTTACAACAGGAAAAAAANAAAAAAAAAAAAAAGGAAAATCCAATTATTTTATTCTCCTTTTACCTTTGTAACAGAATCACTGTTATATTAACCAGCAGAGCTCAGAACAAGGATATGCCTCTGTTCACAAAGCTCAAAACTGAAATAGCAGCAGTGTAACAGCAGGACAAGGTGCATAGATGAAATAAATTTTGGAAACCTATCTTATGCCTGTCTGTACTAACCAACATGAGGACTCTTTATTATTCTTTTCATTAAATCTAACCCCAAGTATTTTAAATCAATGTTTTAGCTTCAAATGCCTAACTTGCATAAGTGGCATGTTTTCTGAGAAAATTATTCTTGCAGAACTTTTGCTCTTTGAGTTTATGCTTTTACCTAGATAACAATATAAACCATATCCTGTTGCACAGTCTTTGAAGAATTGTGCAAGTATCATAATTTAGTTGCATATGTTCCATAAGCCTCACTCAAATCCTTTGAAGAATGTTTTTGCTAACCTACATACATTTAAGAACAAAAAAAGTGGGCTTCCTCTCCTTTTGGGGGGCACAGCCTTTGCAGAATAAAACAATCTCATCATGTATAAAGAGAATTTGACACATTGCTCAAGCAATTTGAAATTCTACAACAGACATTCAACCTCCCTGATAATAAACAAGAAAACAAATAAAACTGAGGAGCTTTCAACCACAATTAACTCTGATGCCAGGCTCAAGTATAAATTTTCCTGCACAATCTGGGAGATGTGGCTGAAGAGCATTCCCACAGAACGGCATCCTGGTCAGCAGTGAGCCCTGTCAGCCCAGCAGGCAAACCCCACCCTGGGGTGCATCAGACACAGCGTCACCAGCCAGTCAGAGGTGACCATCCCATTGCATCCAGTGTTGGTGTGGTCTCACCACAGACACTGCCTGCAGTCCTGGGACCCACCATTTAAGTAGGATGTGGAGGTTCTTGAATATATCCAGAGGAAGGAAACAAAGCTGGTGACAAGCCCTGAGGAACGTCATGTAGGGAGTGGCTGAGAACACTGTGTTTGTCTAGTTTGGAGACATTAAGGCTCTTGGTACCTTCTTGAGGAGGGGAAGTGGAGAGTGGTGCTGATGTCTTTTCTCTCATGTCCAGTGAAAGGATGCATGGGAATGGTTCAATGGTGCAACATGAGAGGTTCAGACTAAATATTAGGAAATATTTCTTTACAAAGGGAATGGTCAGACTCTGGAACAGGCTTACTAGAGAGCTGGCTGACAGCTGCACTGCTGAAGAGGTATTTAGAGAATGGCCTTAAATACATGCATTAACTTGGTCAGCCATTAATTGGTCAGGTTGTTGGACTAGGTGGCCATTGTAGGTTGCTTCCAAATAAAAAATTCAATTCTCTTCTGATAATAAGGTATCTATAATTGTAAGGCAAATGTGAAAAAATAATATAATTCTGAATGTGTGGTTGAACATAAAACACTACTAAGTAGAATTTGTTTATTTGTAGTCATGCGAGAATCAAAACTATGAATTAATTCAGTCAGGATACCAAAATACTTTAGCCCATGATTTCATGATTCAAAGACTCATAGAATTGTTAGGTTTGGAAGACAACCTCTGGAGATCGCCTAGTCAAACCACTCTGCCAAGGCAGGGTCACCTAGAGCAGGTGACAGGAATGCATCTGGGTGGGTTTTGAATGTCTCCAGAGAGGAAGAGTCCATGATTTCCCTGGGCAGCCTGTTCCAGTGCTTTGCTACCCCCAATGTAAAGAAATTCCTCATGCTGAGGTGGAATTTCTTGTGGTTTGTTTCATGGCCTTGTTGCTCCCTGTCCCGTCTCTGGGCACCATTGGAAAGAGTCTGGCACCATCCTCTTGGCGCCTGTTGAGATATTGATATGCATTAGAGACATCCCCTCAGTCTTCTCTTCTCTTGATTAACAGGCCCAGTCTCTCCTAAGAGAGATGCTCCAGATCCTTAATGATTTTTGTGTCACTCCACCCAATCCTTTCCTTGACTATTTTGTACTGAGGAGCCCAGAACTATACACAGAGCCAGATGTGGCCTCACTGCGGCTGAGTAGAGGGGGAGGACCACCCTCCTCGACTTGCTGGCCACACTCTTCCCAATGAAGCCCAGGATACCATTGGTCCTTCTGGTTGCAAGAGAACTTCCAGCACAAGGTCAGCTTGTCATTCACCAAGACTCCCAGGTCCTTCTCCACAGAGCTGCTCTCTAGTAGGTCAAGTACCAACCTGTGCTGGTACTTGGAGCTATTCCTCCCCAGGAGCTGGCCTCTGCACTTGATCTTGTTGAACTTCATTATGTTCCTCTCCAGCCAACGCTACCAGCCTATCAGGTCCTGGTAAATGGCTGCACAGCCTTCAGGTGTATCAGCCACTCCCCCCAGTTTTGTAACATCAGCAAACTTGATGAGGATGCATTCTATCCCTTTGTCCAGGTCATTGATAAATAACTTAAATAAGACTGGACCCAGTACTGATGTCTGGGGAATGCCACTGACTACAGAGCTGCAACTGGGTTCTGCTCCACTGATCATGATCCTCTGTCCTCAGCTAGTGCTTGAACCATATCACTGTCCATTCGTCTAATCCACATTTCCCAAACTTACCTATGAAAGATGTTATAGAAGATAGTGTCAAAAGCCTTGGTGAAGTAAAAGTAGACAACTTCTACTGCTGTCCCCTTATCAATCCATCCTGCCATGCCATCGTGGAAAGCTATCAGATTGGTCAAGTGTGATTTCACCTTGGTGAATCCATGCTGACTATCCTGATGACCTTTTCTTCTACATGCTTAGTGATGACCTCCAGGATGATCTGTTCCATCTCTTTTCCAGGGATGGAAAGGAAGTGAGGCTGACTGGCCAGAAGTTTCCCTGGTACTCCTTCTTGCCCTTTTTGAAGACAGGAGTAGCACTGGCCTTCCTCCATTCATTGGCCCCTTCTTCCATTCTCCACCATTTTTCAAAGCTGATGGAGTGGCTTAGCAAAACGATTTCCCAGGTACCTCAGCACTGATGATTGTACCCCTTCAGGGCCCATGAGTTTATGATATTAAGTCTGTTTACCTGATCTCTAACCCAACTCAACCATGGTTGAGTCTCGATTCCAAGTGGGCCTTTGGCCTACCTCATCACAGAAGATGATAGAAGTCCAATGAAATGCAGTGCTCGTTTTACAGAGATAGAAAAGAGTAAAGGATTATTTTTCAGTCATGATCTTCAGTCATCCGTCTGGCAATTTAGTCTATTTGTCAAGATCTGTCTCTGATTAAGATCTTCTTTTTCTGTTGCCAGAAGTTGCTCTTTGGAAGACATACAAATAACAGAACTATTCCTATCTTTTAAGAAGAAGTTGAAATGAGCAAAGGAAGTGCAAAAGATAATTTAAAACCTAATGCAGTGAGGATTGTGCTACTCCCAAACTCCAGTTTTGGTCTAATAAAAAAATGAAAAGATTTCATCATAGTTTTTCCTCCATTTTCCTTTATTTTAGCAATATTAGTGTCAATTATACAAAGCATGACAGTGCATTCCTAGACCCAAGAAAGCTGAAGACATTTTTTTTTTCTAAATCAGGGGGAAAAATTTAAAATTTTACATGAGCAGTCTTAATTCTGGGTTTTTCTCCACTGAAGTTTCCCTAAAGAATTTTCCTCTTGCAGTTCTAGTTTGCATAAATATGCAATTTTGCTATTCTTATGACCTGTTGTCATCAATAAAATATTGAGTATTATGGATGAAATGCAGACTTTTGCAATTCACCTCTCAAACAATAAGAGGACTGAAGGAATCTTTGAAAGATTCTGAATATATGTAAATTCAAAATTTCTTTTTGTCTTCTGATGGGTGTTCTGAAGTTAGAAAGCAATTCAACTAAAAAAATGAGCTATAATTATTGTTTCTGGGTTTGGGTTTTTTAATCCAGTACCTAGTGTTTCACTATATATAAAAACTATACTCAGCTTATGCAGATAGTCAAAATTGCCATTCCTATGAGTGTTTCTTTGAGACGGTGATTTTTTAATGAAATAATGACTTTTATTTCCAAGTAAGCTTTAACAGTGCAAAAATAAATAAAAACTAATTAAAAATAGTAATTAATTATTTAATTTTAAAAACCTACACAGAAATTATAATATTAGAAGCTTACAATATAAGTTTGAGTTTTAAAACGTCAGTGAATATTTATCTGTGGACTGATGAGTTTGGATTCCATCTGAACTCTGTCCATCTTTATTTCTTTCAGTCTTGGAGAAAATTCACCTTCATTATTCATATACCTAAACAACCATGTTAACAAGTACTTCTAATTGCCATATGGAATCAGAGCTCTGCGAGAGATATTTATATGAAACAGAAACTCTAGGAAAGGATATTCTCTTCTTTATTAATCTGATGCCAACATTTTGCTAATTAAACCACCACATGTCTCATGTCACTTCCTACGTAGGTCACTGGAAGAGGAGATACATTTGGGCAACCTTAAGGATGAATCCCAGGGGAGCATCCCACAAAAGCATGGTATTTAAGCTTGCAAGTTTATTAAACAAATCACAGAATATATTGCAGTCTAAATCACAGACGTGGCATGACACAATTAGAAGATTTATTGATTCTTTGGGCTAGAGATCTCACAGCTTGCACTGGGGGCTCTACACCCACCAGAACCAACAGATTTGCTTCATCACAAGTAATATTTCTAAACTAATGCGAGGAAGTTTATAAAGTTGAAACTGCCTGACTTCAACTTTGCTTGTTTTCAACTTTGCTTCTATTTTAGCCCAACTATAAACTGAACACATTTTGTATTAGTCCCATGTCTCACCACCCTGAATTATTGGCACTCAGCCTTCAATATCGGAATCACTGTATGAAGCAAAGGAAAAAAATTAATAAGCAATATTTTCTACAGTCTACCTACCATCTGCCTGTATTAGAAGTTCTTACCTCTTTATGTAGTCCTTTATTTATTGAATAATGGTGATCAGAATAATGGTCAGAACATCTACTCAAATAGAAGATGCTATAAACAATTGGCTATATCATCTACATTATATTTTCAATAAAAGACAGCTGGTTATGACTGAATTATATGTTTCCTAGACCTCAGTTCAGGTGTGAAATATTTTTTTCTAATCATGCCTTGGAGTTCACTACTTTACAGCAAAGCACAGGGACATTTCTTTTGAAGGTCTACTTTTTGTGCTCCTTTATGGCGTCTAAAATGCCAATATTTCTATCTGTTAAACATTCTGTGAAGTTCAATGAAAGGTCACAAGGATGTTTAAGGGGCTGGGACACCTCACATACAAGGAAGGTTGAGACAACTGGAACCGTTAAGCCTCGTAAAGAGAAGGCTCATGGGGCATCTTACAAATACATGTAAATACTTGAAGAGGACATGCACACAGGGCAAATCTACACTTTTCAGTTTCAGCACAAGAGGATCCATAAACATAAGGAAGTGCTATTTTAATGTGAGGGTGACTGAGCTCTGCAACAAGTTTTACAGAGATTTTATGGAGTCTCCTTCCTAGAAGAGTTTAAAAAGTTAAAAAAAAATCCATCTAGACATGTTCCTGGGTAACTGGCTCTATGTGACCCACCTTGAGCAGGGTGTTGAACGATGACCTCCAGAGGTGCCAGCCAATTTCAACCATTCTGTGATTCCATGATTACATGATAAAGTTTGTCTGTAGTGGAAAAAATTATACTCCTTATAATTTAGCTCTTTGGATCCAGAAATCCCTGTCGGGTCTTCACAAGGAAACAAATAACATTGTCATCAACTTTTTAGCTGAACCATTAACATAAAATGCTCTCACTAATCTGCATATTGGTGCAGGCTTACCCACCATGATCTCATCAATACCAGTGGTCCATGAATCACTCTTTTACTCTGAGTTTAGTCTCTGTTATTGTCATTGTTTTAAACCACAATGACACAGACTCTGAGATTCAGAAAGCGAAAAAATGACTCTTTATTTTGGGATGTGTCTCCCTTATATACTATTTTACACAGACCAACTTGATTGGTGAAACAAAGGCAAACCTCTTCAATCACATTGGCCAAACCAGAGGGACATCAAGAAGAAGTCCTTCCTGTCAGAAGGAATGAATAACATAGGTACAGTTACAAAAACATTCCTCCTGTTTACAGAACTTCCCTGGGAAAAGAATTTCAGAAAAACCAAAACACCTCAGGCATGGAGCCAGAGCTACATGTTATGGCAATAATTTATCTGAAAGGAATCAATTTTGTCCACCTTTCTTCTCTGATGTAAAGAATGAAAGTCATCATAGAATGAAAGAATCATCAAAGAATCATAGAATCATAGAGTCATAGAATCATAAAATCATAGAATGGCTTAGGTCGGAAGGGACCTTAAAGATCATCCAGTTCCAACCCCGCTGTCATAGGCAGGACATCTTTCACTTGACCAGATTGCTCCAAGACCCATTCAACACAGCCTTTTCATAATCATTTAGGAACTCAACATTTATAAGCTGGGTGAACCAAGGTCACTTAAATGATAAAAATTATGGTTTTAAGCTGGTGTCTGTCAAATATTTTTGTGATGGCGACTGATATCATTTATGAGTACAGTGCTTGCATTGAGGTTTTATTCTCTTTCTGTAGAATAGTGCATAGTGAAAAAAGGTCAATGGCAGAGACAAGTCAGAAGTGTCAAGAACAACAAGAAAAGAGCTAGGTCAAAAAACATCCTTACTTTTACATTCTACTGGTGTTTAAAATTGAGGCGCCCTAGAATCTGTGGTAGCTCTTAGCCATTTGCAATGCCTGACTGCCTCATTCATTCATATCAGCTTTTGACCACAGTATCCACAGGATACTAATAAAAAGTATAGCATCTTAATTTTAGGCATAAGACACCCTTTTGATTTCATTAGGGATGAAGGGATGCTGCTCTGGATGGAACAAGTACTCGTGAGTGTGCTTAACTTTAAGCATGCAAGTAATTCCATTACCTTCATTGGCTTTCAAAATTAAGAATAGACTTGAATGCTTTACTAAAAGGGATTTCAACATAGAATTTCTCATGGCTGCCTGAAGTCAAAATAATGGAAATTCTGAGAGGGGGGAGAAAAATAGAAGGTTTATCAGTTTTATCATACATAAACTTGATATTTACTTTGCTTAAACTGTTTTCTGAAATATTTAAGCCAGTGTTCTCCAGTGTTGTTTTGTTTTCTTTCTTTTTTTTTTCTTTTTTAGAAATATCACTTATCTGCAATGGATCATATTTTGTCATTACATCAGAAAAAAAATCTGCATATATGTTTAGAAGACAGACTTAACGGATTTTTTTTTATATATTAGTGAGGTTTTTCATTACATTTCTTTTTTTCTCAGTCCCAATCTTCTGAAAATGTGAAGCGACCATCTCAAAATTCATTCAAGCCCTTCCCTTTTAAAGAGTTCAATCTATGCAACAAATATCTTACTTTCTCCTGGGAAGCTTTTCCTTTTAATATGTCAAATTATATGTGAAGGGCTAAGTTCCATCTGGGGACATCGGTGAGGATCTTTCTTCTTCACAACCTTGGAAAGGAAATATTTTCCTCCTGAATAACTTTTTTTTTTTTTTTTAAATCTGGGCTGTCTCTAGCGCTGTAGATCCAGAGTGCAATTCAGCTCAGGTTCCACTTTAAAGCAAATCTGCAAAAGTGGTTTGTTCTTGCTCTCTAAATATTGGAGGATTGCATCAGGGTATTTCTGAGTTTTCACAACAGTTTTATTGGGAAAATTTTTGGCCTTTTTTATGATATATGGAATATAAATGGTTAAACTACTTTTGTCACAAAATATTAGTTAAGGCATATATCAGAATTCATATCTTTTCTGCCCTCAAATACTTAAGACAACATGATATATCAGCCCAAGGCAGAGGAAAGATTATGGTTCATCAGGAACAGAAGCTAGATTCTAGTGTAATTGTCTAATTTTAGTTCAGTGCTATAATCTGAATTTATAAAAATAATGAAATATGATTCCTTTTAGCCCCTATGTCTACCTGATTAGACTGCTTTATTAAGGTATCTTAACAACTAGTTTCACTTTCTGGATTGACAGCTAAGATACATTGCCTTCTAGAAGTCATCTATTCAATATTTTAAAATCTACACATCTTTCACTCCATTTGTAGTACAGCCTACTCAGCCTCACCATCTTCCTTCACTCATATCTCTATATTGCTGGGAAACTAGCCCCCAGCTTGGTTCCCTGCTCAGCAATAAAACTAAGCCAAATGAATCCACAGCAAACTATCTTTCTAGATTTGCAGTGGAATGAATTCACTATATTCAGGAACAAACATAATACATGACGTCACTCATAGTTTAAGTACTGGTTGTAATGTTAATTCTAGAGTGCTTCAAAGGTGCATCTAAAAATACAATTTGAAACTTGTAGTTTTCGACAACTAAACTATATTTGCACAAATTTTAAGCTGACTGAGCTGGGGGAAAAACCAAGAATACTTACTTGATTGTTTTCACTCCCAGTAGAATGTTCCAGTTTGAATTTTTTACTTTTGGTCCAAATGCAAACTTCCTATTAATGCTCTACAATGTATGCTTTTTGATTTTCAGCTACTACCTTTGGTATTTCTAATAAATATGTGACAGAAGAAGTTATAAGATGACTTCTTTTAGCTACTTTCAGTACTGGATTCACATTCTTATGCCAAAAAATTATAAAAATAAATACCTTTTTTATTATATATATTGGTAGCATGTAGCCAGAAATTTTGAGGTATATTATATGACAGTGATGATTTATGACATGATTTTATTTTTTTTTAATTGAAGTATTTACCAAATATCTTAGATGAGAAAATAAACAAAGAATTTTCTGTAACACAGTTTCCATCTTTTAGCTTCTAAAACTAGCTAATCAAACAATGACCTTATTTTTTAATAGAGGGGGCAATTGAAAATCATTGAACAGCCCTACCCCTTAATGATTTTTTTCTCAGACATAATTATAATAATTAGCATTATAAAGTGCTAATTATCTTTGGACACGAAGGACTTGTACACCAGAGACAGAGGTCCACATTAAGTAAAAGAGAATTTTGCTTTCTTCTGTCACCATTTTTTTTTCCTTTTGTAAAGAGCTAGAGGACACTCAGCCCATCAGACTTCCTTTCTGAATGTTCACATTTTATTATTGCTGGATGACAGTACAGAAACAGGTATGTTCTCAAAAGTCGTGTGGGTTGATTCTGCACTCCACATGTCCAGTCTGTATATCTGAGATTATCTTCTCATTTTATTGGACTTCATATTGTCCAGTAGTATTGCAAAGACCTTGGATTATTGTAAAGGATTGCTTCAGTCCTAGTCAGTCCTGAAGGGATTGGATTAATTTTGTCAGGAGACAGTATCATTTTCTCATAAATTCTTTTTTATTGACACAGCAGCAGGAAGGTTTCAGTCCCCTCAAGAAATACCAGAATGATGTTTCTAAGGACTGTAATGTACACTGCATATGTTTAAAAATCAGGAATGAAAACATCATAAGCATGATATAAAGAAATAAAGATTGGGAGCTATTTTTTTTGACTTCCTGTACTCAACCTTACATCTGTCCCTGGCTAAATAATCCTTCTCCTATCCCTCGCACTGGATATCACTCCTTGAAGCATGAATCATTTATCTCACCAAAATTTTTACTCTCATTTGCTCCTACAGCCTACAAATATTGTTTTATATGGATTTTCTTTGCATGTTGACAAACAGAGCTTTTGCACCAAGCACTGCTATTTCATTCAGGTGTTGTGCTCAGTCCTTCATCTATTGTCCACAGATTTCTTTCCAATGCCTTAAAAATAGAGTTTCAACTCCCTCATTCTCCCTCACGAGTTTTGCAAGTATCACACCAAATAGTGTTATCCACATATATATATTTCCTACAGTCATCTTGGTGTTTCGTTCAATCATCGCAGATGTATATAAAAGGTTATTCTTCCTCCATGTGTATTTGTGCTGTCTTCACTGATAACCTTCTACATTAAATATGTACAGATTATCTTCTCCTTTAACATAAGCAGACTATGAGGTCCAAAGAAATTGGCAACTTCTCATAGCATGAATGAATAGATTATTCTGGGCATTTAAGTTAAAAAATAATAGAATAACAACAAGAGTTTGCTCTTGAGAAATATGTTCTGTTTCTTCTAGAGAACTACTATCCACCTCTCATAATATTATTATTAGGGCTATCATCAAGGATTCAACTGTCCTCTAACTAAGATAGGATGAAAACATCTCTAAATGGCAGCTGAAACCTTCTCCAACAGTATTCCTCTGGCTATTTACACTAAATTCCTTCAGAAAAGACTAGCTATTTTTCAGATTGTTTTTTTCCCTGGGTCTGAACCAACAAATCCAAATTTTCTTTGAATGTTGAAAGTCCTACCTGAGCTCAGAAAAAGATGTCCTACCCTCAGGAGCTCTGGCTTTTCTTTCATCTCATTTTTTAAAATCACAAGTCACTGGTCAACAGTGATCACTTTTGAAGATAGACCTGATGATGAGTATAATTACCTGTGAAATTGATATTAAAAAATATTCTCATATTCTCCCACAACAGGACTGGCAGAATAGTTTTGTATGCTGTCATACAGCTCTTCTGGTTGTATTGCCTTTGAAATTTATCTTCCAATCAGCTGCACCGGTCATTTAAACTCACAGATACTATTATAGCTTTTGATTGAATGACTATGCAGGTATTTTTGGTATGTGTATCTATAAATGTATATCTTTATATATATATATCTTTCCCTGACTCTTCCATGTGAGATACAGCTTTGAGGAAAATAAATGGAACAGTAAATGGAATATAGCCAAATAGAATTTGTTAAAAAGGTCTGTAAAATCTCTGCTTAAAATGTATTACAGTATGCTCAGATTCTGTTTAGCATATGCATCCATTTTTAAGTTTCTTACTCTGGATGTCTGCTTGGCTAGCAAAGGAACTTCATTTCAGTTATTACAAACTCGGAGTACTGATTGTCTGTTGGATCAAGACAATATCATTGACTAGAACAAAAAAGGGATCTTCTAATAGCTAAGACTCCCTTTCTTCATATTTGTGTCAATATTTTTAATGCTTTTTCTCCTATTTGGAAGGTTTCTCCTTTTAATAAAAATATAAAAATACAAACTTAGGGATAAGAGGGAATTAAAGTAATATGATATGAATAGAATGCATCACACTAAGCATCTCAAACTGTATACACTCACAGGAGTAATGAAAATCAAATATAACGTCATCATCTACTTCCCATATGAACAATCAAGGGAGTCAAAATCTAGCTAAACCAGCAAGAGTAAATAGTTTAGTGATGAAAAATTGATATAAAAAGTTCACTGAAAATATAAATATCCTCTGGGCTGTCAGAAGCAATTGGTTCAGCTCAATCTGGTAAATCTACTTTTAATGATAATGGCAACAACTTTTCCTTTTTATTACACTTTACATAAATTTATGAGCTTTATCACTTCAAACCAAAAAGAATATATTTATGTCTGTATCAGGTTTTAAAGTTATCATATGTCTTGGAAACCTACCTAGAGATACAAGCATATAATGGCTTGTAAGCCATTTCTGCTACGATGGAAATAGAATTCTTCTATCATACAACTGTTACTAATTAAAAGGAAGGGGATGAACATAAAAAAGACTTTAGCAATTTAACTAAATTTTCAGTTTTCAGTTTTCTTAAATAGCTAAAAAAACCCATTTATCACAATTAATGGTCATCAAAAAAATGTAGTTTAGAACTGAGATTTTTTTCTTAATAATGCCTTTTATACTAGACTATATGTTTATAAATGACCTCTGAAAAATTGAATAGGACCATGTCTGTCGAATTTATAAACAGTCAGATTTTCAAGGCCTCTGCAGTAAATGCAGAAAGATTATTTGTGGTTATTAAATTCCAAATATCTGATAATTTTCCCCCAAGAAAACTACTGAAGTCAATGATATGTATACAAAAAGTGGGGACCTATAAACCAGCAGCCATATATAATACTACTAGGAACATTATTAAAGAGATTTGGTTTCAGTAAAACACAAAGTAAAATGTTGGTAAATGTTATACACTAACAAGTCAATACTACTTAATAACCAAGTGTACTACTTAATTCAAGTCAGGTTACATAATTTTTGTTATTATTTATCTTTTAACAGTGACATATTGTGAGAACTTGAATTAAAAGCTAATCTCTCCATGAACTCATTAATTACCACTGCATCATGTCCAGCCCTGCTTTCAATTTTGCCTTGCGTTTGACCAGTCAAGCTTTAGAGACTGGTATTAAAAAAAAATACTGCTTTGTTCTTCATGGTGTTTCTACTCCAAAGGAAGATTACTCTGGTTTACTTATCGTCTGAAAGAATGAGAGTATGCTTTCCTATTACATTTCTGTCACTACTTCTAGAAAATACAGGTGCATCACACGCATTATATTTCATACAGTCTTAGTTTGTGAGAAACAGCTTCATGTTTGTTTGCTTTTTTCTTGTTTCCAGCCATTAATTCAAATCCAAGTGTGTTTAATCAGAAATCTTCCTTTCCTTACTGTGCAAAATCTGATTTCCATTAATTTCTCAGTTTCATAACTAAACAGCCAATAGGTTTTCCATTGCTTGTTCTCTCTGTGTCCAGAAATCTACCTTGAAATAAGAGAACCCTTCTTTTCAGCTACATATTTACATCATCTCTCTGAGTAGACTTTTGACATTCCAAAATTTACAATTAATTCCCATTCTTGAGACAGGAACATCTTTTCCTTGCTTGCCAATTGTAAAAATCCTTGCCCTGTTTCTAGATCTCTGAAATTAATTATTATTGCTCAAAGTATATTATATTTCTTGCTTTTAATTTATATGATATTAAATTCTTCAGCTTCAAAATTACTTTAAAAAATATCTCTAGTCAGAGAACCCCATGAAGTTGCAGTTCTGACAAAAACTGTAAGAACAGATATATGTGCAGAGAGGACAAAAATTATGCCATGGTCACATTGAACGTAGTGAAGCTAGTAAATTTATGTTCCAAGTAGATATATGAGCAAGAATCCTTATTCAGGATGGAATGGGAAGAAGATTTCTCCCTGTATCCACTCTCTGAAGCTTATATAAAGCTTGTTCCTGAGTGCAGGCTTGCATCAACACAGTTTGACTCACAGCCAGTGTGTTTAGTTTCATGTTCAGATTCAGCTGCTTCAGTCAACAGTAGTAGTTCAGGAAAACTACTGTGTGCATTTATGATACAATAAGATGCTTGCTGTTGTAAGGAACGTAAGAGCTTGATGTCTTGAATTATTTGATCATAACTCTGTAGAAGGCAAAAAAAATTAAAATACCATGTGGAAGGACTTTCTAAAACCACAGTCAGGGTGCAATGACTGCCTCTGAGAAACACTCAAGTAAAAACCTTGGCATTAGGATAGATTAAAGTGTGTTTCCAAATGTATTACCTTTAGGCAATAATTCGGTTTACACATCCTGTAATGTTGAGATTACAGTGGGGTTTTTTAAAGTTTGTCTACAAGCAAATTTTAAATATACACCAGAATAATTAGAAATTAAGAAAAAAGAAAAATAAGGTCTCAAAGCGACTACAGTCTTCTCAAGTAGTAATCTGATAATACATAAACACACATATGTTGTCTGTGCGGAGTCCTTATATTTAGAAAATACAAAATACTCTACATAAAATTTGCCAGTTTCAGTATTATATACAACACTAAACTTAAATTCAGAATTTGTTGGACTTTTACTGCTGCAAATCAATACTATGCCCTTACCTATTTTCTTTAACTTTTTTACAGTGGGCTTACAAAAATTGCTCTAAAAATATCAAGGACAAGCCTTTTTCAGTATTTGTGGAAGAGTGGAGGAGTTGGTGACTGGAAATTAATGTTTCTATTTTTTTCTGGAATTGGTATTACTTGACCTCAGCTGTTTTTTGCATGGACTGAAAATAAATTTTCTTATTATAGATCTCATATGTAGAAAGACAGCCTGAATAGTTATTTCAACACAGCATGGCAAAATGCCTCAAACGCCTATAGGACTTAAGCATAATATTTGCAATTAGGGATTTAGGAAGCAAAACCCAAGTAAGAAGTGCCACATACAATTATTTTGTATAGCACAGAAACCATTATGCAATATGGTTAGCCTAGAATTACTCATGGTTTTTTTGTGAGAGAAGAAGGTTGTTTTCTAAATATAGAAAAAAATGTGCTGCACTTAGCCAATAACTCATGACAGAGAGGTAACATATGCTATCATAATGCAGTGGGAGCTGCATGACACCAAGAAAATATGAGCAATACCACCTTCTAGAGTTAGAGCCCCTTATTGCCATTATAAAACATCTTTATTGGAAGAGAGAATGCAATATTTTGGTAGAAAGAGGAGATGAAGTACTAGGACAAGTGAAATTTTTCATGGAGAACATTCAAATTTACAGCTCTATATGTCTCCTGCTGTGCTCAGGGTCCATCAGAAGACAGATGTCTAAAGGTCTCCTGCTTGATATACAAGGCAATGATAGAGTGTCATTTCTGACCTCTAAACAAGAAAGAGTTTTAAATAAAAAAAAACCGCTTCAGTGTGCAACAAGCACAGAAATTCCTGTTCCCTTCTCACTTCTCCCTTTCTTTGAAAGAATTTTTTTATGAGTATTTCATCAGAAGGATAATTTTACTGTCTGTCATATTTCATTTCAAATAATATAAACTGCTAAAGTAGATTCTAGGGTCCAAATTCCCACTGATTTTAAAAGAGGGGGGACTAGGCCCAAGCTGTTATTCTTTTGTTTGTTTAGCAGGAAACTGAAACTTCATGCCTGAAAATGTTCTTTTGAAATAACATATGCATTCACTTTAACCTCTTTTGTTATTATCTGACTCAAGACAACTGCACTCTTGTTCACAACTGCACTAAAGGCCATGATAAAAATCACTGTTATAATATGAATCTGAGTACACCATGAGAATTCATTGGTATTCAAGATCAGACTCAGGGAACAAAACTGAAATATGCTGGATTTTTATCAGCACACTTGAAAGAATACTAGCTGAAATATTTTCAAGTTCGTCAATGAGTAGAGTTTACTTTGGTCATTTCTGCCTTTATTTCCTATATATAAGTCTCTGCACAATTTTAAATGAAAGTTCTGTTGAACAATTTTTTATTCTTTTCCTTTTAGACTATGAGACAAGTTCAAAAGACAGGACATACAGATTGTCTGAGAGCGAGTGTGGTGAGACAGGTTTAAAAAAAAAATTTGCTCTTAGAAAGGTGTTTTTTATATTCTTAAGGCCTTTTAATAATCTATCACCTAGTGTGCCCACTCAGGCTATGCAAGTCCAAGGCAGAACTAGTGTCAACATTTACACAGGCACTAAAGAGCACTTCTGAAAACAGAGGAGTTAATGAAAGAACTAATAATATGCTTATCATTTTAACAGCTAACTATATAGAAGCAATTCTTTTAAAAAAGGAGATTCAAAAACCACTTTGATCTGTGATCTAGAGTTATTTTCACAGAAACTCCAGCACTGAACTTCTTGTCTCTGTACTTGAAATTGTTAAGAGAGGTACTACTAAAAAAATCTTTTTGGCAGCAATTATCAGCCCTCAATTTTGTTTAAAAACAATTAAGACATGCCACTACACCATCAGCAACAGGTACATTCTCAACTTCCATAAAAAATAGTGGACTACAAAGCATTAATTTCTGCAAAATCATAGAGATACTATACATCCAGCTTTCTGAACTGAAAGAATCAGGAAAACCAAGTGCTTTGTTGAAAAAAGGTCCTATATTAACTAGTGCAGAAACACCTGCAGCTTGACACATGTAATTTAAAGCAACTTATGTGAAGATTTATGTAGGTCATTGTAGTTATGTAGGTGTGTGTGGGAGATACTGGTCTTGATGCAAACGATAAGCACATCTCAGTTTTATGCACGTTGGTCAGCCAATGTGTAGAACACCAAAAAAGGCCTACAGAAGCAGTGTTAAAAGTGCCTGAGAAAATGTGCAAAACCCCAGGTGCTACATATTTACTTTACTGTGCCATCTACTTGGATTTCTATGATCTCTCTAAGTGTGGGTAAGTTGTATGTGTGCGTAGGCTGCAGTCTTCGTAAATCATGGGTAAGGCTCTAAGCCTCTTCACAAACTTGGTGTGAACCAGGATTCAGCACTTTGAGATGTATAATCTCAGAAGGTAAGTACTGAATCCTCTACAGAACTCTTGTTACCACATATGAACAGTAGGAGAAATGCATGTTCAACCACAGATGTGAGATAATGCCCATAGTGTGCAGTCAACAGAGACATCATATATAGAATGCAATGTGGGATGAATGGTAGGGCAGAGACGTGTTAACTCTGACATTCCAGATAAGGTGGTGTGCCATCTTCCCCCTTACCACTAAACAAATTCAAGTCACATTTTATATTATCCTTTCTATCTGTGATGTGAAGCTAATGCTTGGTTAAATCTCCCTTTTTAGAAACAACTCAAACTACAGGTTAAACACAGGCATCTTCTCACAGACATGCTCTATCTTGCATTAATCAGAGTTTTTATGTTTGTACCTTTTCACCAGCTGACCTTGCAGCAGATTTCTTTTTGCCCAGTTGTGATATTCTCATATTCAGGACTTCCATCTGCCCTCAGAATTGTGCTCTTAAGTTCCCGGATAGTTCAGATGGAATTACAGATGCTTGTCAGAGGGCAAAGAGTTGAAAGAGTAACTCTTAGATAAATTGGGGAATGTATATTTTGCTTCTTTAATAAATATTTTTATGACTGTTACATGCTATGAGCCAAATACTGTAGACATTATTCACTTTTCAGTTCTTATTCCTGGAAGATGATAGAGAAAAAGAGTTAATAGTTCTACTGCAAATGAGAATAAACAGCTTTTAACTAAATACTGATTTCAGGACATGATATTGTTTTATGCAGGTATGCATGAAAAATTATTTTATTTGTATTTTTATGTGTGATTTATAAAAGGACCTATTTAATACACTGGATTCAATTTTGCTTCATTTAAAACATCTCTATTTAACCTGTATGAAAGTATTGACTACACTAAATCCAAAAGTCCATACATCCTATTCCCTATTTAGAAACACTCTGTATGCCAGTCAACAAACCTAAAACAAATATAGTATCTTATAACAATCTACAGATGAGGGGATTTCTTTTTTTTTCTGATGGGAAAGAGAAAGACTAGGAAAAAAGTACATTCATGGTCTGTAAAAAATTATATTTCTTTTCTCCTCAACCCTTACAACCATAAAATAATAAACCTGAAGGCCTTTTGTTTTTAACAAGTGGGAAGGAAAAAATCTTAATAAATAGAGTGGTTAAAGAACTTTCTCATAGGACTCATCATAATGGCATAATGGTTATCAACTGAAAATGTCAGATGGGATCTTTAAATGGCAATTGGTTCATGAACACAGATGTCAGCAAAGAACTAACAGATCAGTTCTTAAAAGTTGTTGGACTGACTTTATTAATGGCCTTAAACTGCAGTGATTTCATTGTCAGCATTCCAAGGTAGTGACACCTAGTACATAAGTGCTCTGCAGAAATAAGATTGCAGTAGCTCAGACTAATGAGAAAAAGTACTGAGCAAGAGAAAAAGCACAATGATACTTCATGCATGAAGCATTCCAGTAAGTAAACTTAGGAATCATGATGGGATTTATTGCTCTTCCAGGTTCAGCCTGGATAACTAAGGATGTATCTCCAAGTTACTTCATCACAAAACAGGAGGCTATCCATGAAGAAAGCACTGTCAAGAATGCTATTAAAATGGGCATCAGTACAGAGGTGGTCAAACTGTTACTCGATAAACCAGATTATGTCTCTCTGCAATGTGTTGCCAGCAATGCTAAGACTACACCACTTTCAGTGTTGACTCTCACAGTCTGTGCACAATTTCACTTCCAAAGTTGATTTGTTCATGTGGATCCAGCTAGAATTTGGCACCACGCACAATAGGCACATACTAGACCAACAGATATTTTGCAAATTTTTTGCTGAAGATAGGAACTGTAAGAGCCAAGTCAGCTGCTCCAAACTTCAGCTGTTTTTAAAATCTGTCTTTAAGCATCCCTTTCAGAAAATTTTCTTAATATTTACAATAGTTAACATTAATTTGTATTTACAATATCCAAGTTGTTTTTAGAAGTCGGGAAGAAAGTCAATCAGTTCTCCAAGACATTACTTTTGCCCAAGATGTCTGAATATTAGTTTATTCTGGTGGATACTGGTAGCTAAATAAGAACAGATATGAACAGACTGTTTTACTAAAAGGGAAGTAGTTACAAGATATTCTACTGTCATCCTGTCAACTATATGTTTCTCATATATTTATTAATAATAAACCAAATTAGAAGCATCCCAAACAGATACACACAAAAGTAATATTTGTCAGTACTCTAAGTTCTCATATTAGAGAAAGAATTATTCTAGTATTTGAGTTTATTATTTGTGTTTTCAAAACCAGATTAAAAATAAAATAAAGAAACAACATTTGAAAGGTTCCCACTAGTTCCTGGTTTGGTCACTCAACGTAAGACAGATTTCAATGTCTTCCATGCACATTGCAAGACGAGTTTTAATCACCATTGCTTCTCCTTCTAATATTCTGAAAGATTGTATACAACTGAGATGATAATGGTTGCCCCAAACCTCCTCTCCTTTAGCGAACTCTATGAAATGGCCTAATAAAAGGTTAAGTCTCACCAAATCAGCCTTGACACCCTCATACAGTTTCTGTAATTTTTGGCTTCTCGGAAATTTGGTAAACCTTAAACAAGGATTAGTAGTAGATAAAGGAAAAAAATACTCTTGTTTTTAACAAAACCAACATTGTGAAGAAATAATATCTCTCCCATTTTACAAATGATAGCTGTTATCAGAAAAAAACCTGACTCTAAATATCCTGTCACATATTGATAATGTACTGTTATGATCTAAAAGAAATATTTGCACTGCTATTGTGGAAAGAATAAACAATGTGGGTGTCTAATAGAAAATGGAAGGGAAATATTTCCCAGGCCCAGACAGCTCATGGGGTCTGTCCTCCAAAGGTAATGTTTTCTCATGCAGGTATACTTTCTGCCACCAGAGATCCTGTGCCATGTTCCATTCTCATGCACACATTACTTGGTCTGTGTGAAGCCAATGGGACAGGTATTCTTGGATGTGAACATGGCCTTTTGTTCTCAAATAAGTCTTTCAGTTCATATATAAAGGATTTAACAAACTATCTACTAACAATTCAGGAAAATAGCTGTCATTTTCTTTTACTATCTAAGCAAGTAACAATTTAAATGTATATTAAGAGCGAAAGGATTGTTGTATACCAAAGGTGCAAGCAGTATTGCTTAAAAGTTTATGGTGTCTGAAGGCTTTAACACATTTTTGTGTTTTCTGCACAGTGATAAGACAAAGAAAAAAGTGACTTTAGGTACTGTTTTGAAAATTCTCATGAGCCTGTTTACTTTTCTATCGCTGTAAGGAAAAAAAAGTAAATTGTGACATTTGATAAACCTAATCTTCTTTAGTTTTTGTTCTTAACTTATCATGTTAGAGTTTTCAATAGCAGACTCACATACTTTTCAATAAATATGATATTGATGAAAATTAAGGGTTAATGCAAAGATCACAGAGCTTATCCATTTTTAAATCAAAATCTATTGACAGTTCTATGGAAATAGATAATATGATCCTTTTTAACTAGGGCTAATTCAGTAGGAAAAAATTATAATGACACAGTTAAATGCCAAATGAAAGGGTCAGCTCTTTGCAAGATTAAGCACAAACTGATTTTTATTTTACTTCTGGGCCTCCACAATGGAAATGTACAGCAATTATTTAGAATTAGGTGCCATTTAAAACTGTGGGCCAAATTCACTTCACATGTATTCCATTGACTTAATAAGACTGTATCAAAAATAAATTTGGCCCAAAGGTTTTTTAATATTATCTGAATAACCAACTAACAATAATACAGTGCCACTTAGTGGCAAGGAAAAAGTTTTCAATATATGAGATATGAAGAGAGACATTCGGGCATACAATACCTGGTGCTATTTGTATTTGAAATTTTGATACAATCTTATCTGATATCTTCCAGTTACATTAAGCTCATTATTGCTATAATATTATATGCATCTTTTCATATAAAAATACAAAAATGTCTGCAAAGAGGGAATGAAAGCGAGCCCTTGTAATTAATGTAGCATTAAGAACACTCCCTTCACATTATATCTTCAAATTACAGCCATTTTCTAAAAAGGTTAGAATGCCTGTAAAAAGCATAAATATCTTAAAGCTATTTGTATTTCTCATGCTTCAGTAATGTATGTGTCATCTTCCTGAAAAATTATCCCTCAAAAAGGTCTAGAGTATTCCTTTTGTTTAAATACCTATAGAATTACAGTTTAAGGGAGTGACAACTATACTTAATATCATTTTAAATGGCAGTATGTAACTCATTATTGAATGCAATACCATTCTATTTCTAAGAAAGGATGAGATAAAGAGAAGAGGATATTTCACTAGAAATAACAAAAAATAAGTCCAAAAAGATCCACAATAGATCATGGGGTCCATCAACCTGTGGCAAAGAGAGTGATATTTATATTTCTACAGGAAGAACCAATGCAAAGTAATGGACATTTTGATAATTTCATAGAATCATAGAATGGTTTAGATTGGAAGGGACCTTAAAGATCACCTAGTTCTGATCCTCCTGCCATGGATACAGGAGCATCTTCCACTAGATCAGGTTGCTAAAAGCCACTGCTGCCCGGCCTTCCTGTGATGCAGCATTCACAACTTATCTGGACAAACTGTTCCATTGCTTCAACATCCTCATAGTAAATGGTTTTGTCCTAATATCTAACCTAACCCTATGCTTTTTGTGTTTCCATTTTCCCTATCACTTCATGCGGTTGCAAGAAGTCCAACTCCAGTTCTTTTTTAGGTACTTTAGGTACTGCTCTAATGTCTCTGTGGACTCTTTTCATCTCCACGCCTGGGATAGCCCTGACTCACGTTCAGGACCTTGCACTTGGCATTGTTGAACTTCATGAGGTTCACCTGAGCCTGCCTCTCAAGACTGTCAAGGTCCCTCTGGATGATTTCCCTTCCTCCCAGTGAATCAACAGCACCACACATCCTGATCTCATTTCATCATATTTAAAGCCAAAGGTGGAATGCATTGACATCAACAATGAAAATACACCCCCTGTGTGTATAGTGGGAGTAAAATTGCTCTCTGTCTTCAAAATATAACAAAGAGATGGGTATGAATTTTTGGGGCTCATATTTAGTGGTTTATAAGCAATTTTAAATACACTAAGGCTCATTATCTCCAGTTGGGAGTATACTTAAAAAATTATTGGCAATAACAATAACACTTCCTACTTTACTTGCTTTTTTGATGTAATTTATTTATTGAAAAGAAATTTCTTGACATTTATTTCTTCTCCAATTTTTTTATTTAGTAAATAAGTGAAAAAAAAAACAAGTAAAATTTCCAAATATTGAGGTACCAGTGAATGGTTTTGTTATGTCGTGTACGGGGCAAGAATTTTTCTGCACTAAGTAATAATTTCTTATTTTCAGTTAACAGTCTGAGCTATTTAAACATTTAGCATCAAGTACTGTCTAATTAAAATGGTCTTAGAATTGTCTTTTTTCAAATGCCATGTCTGAATCCAAAGTGAATGACCCACTTGTTCAAAGGGTTAAAGTATTTCTGTTTATAGGTTAATCATAAAGGATTGAGTAAATTTCCCTCATCTACAATAGTCCCGTAGAACTCAGTTTTATTTAGTCCTGCGACAGTCTGACAAAAAATTAATTTCATAGATATTTTCATTTATCCTTAAAAAAAGAATCATGACAAATTACTATGCATTCAATCAGAGCCAGGGAAGTCATGCTAATTGATTTTTTATTTGTCAGGACATAAAACGTGGAATCCTGGAAATTATTAGGACATGAAATTCCTTTAGAATTCTTTTCACTTAAAAAAATCTTGAAGGTTTAGATCTCCTTAAATTTATTCTATAAACATTAGGCTTGAGCAATTTTCCAGTGTCAATAGGTCTTCTGATCTTGTTTTATGTTATGAGGCAGACTGACCAATTTAAATTGATTTGAAATTATTTATCTCTATGCAATACGTCTATAACACCTTAAGACAAGTGTTTTTCAATTTTAGAACCTGTCCTCTATGACTGACATGTAACAACACTCTGAAAACAAAATAAATATGCTTTAAAAGAAGGTATTAATCTGAGTAAACTTATGTACATCTGTGCAGTTTGAAATATCTTTAATCACTTAACCTTAGTTTATGCCACTGTTTCTGTTTCTTTCAAATGTACAGAAAAATACTTGAGAACTACATGAAAACAGTTCAAAGTGGTTTGAGAAGTGCATACACAGATGTTCCCTTGGATCTTGAGTTCATGTAACCCAGATCTTCAAACTCCACCTCCCCCCTAAACTGAACCACTTCCAACCTTCAATGAGCTTCAGCTTCACAGACCATACAACTCTAAGCACTGAAGTTTTGTCCTCCATACCTCCCCAGCGCACTGGAAAATTCTGAAAACTGTTTCAAAGCAATGTCTGTTATTTAATTCCTTAATTGAAATCTTTGAATGACATTTTCCAGCCAGAAAAGATGATTAGACTTAAAAACACCTCAGAAATCTTTCATAACATGAGTTGTGGATAAAATAATCTGTTTTACAGTTGTACACTCAAAATACAGGAGAAACTTAGAAAGAGAGTGTGTGGCTTCTTAAAAAAGTATTGGCAACAGCCATCTCAGGGGAAAAAAAAAATGAAAAGGCATGCAAGTGATAATGGGACGAGAGAAAAGGCTCAGAACTGGTTTAAATCAGCTGCAAGTAAAGCCATTGATTGTGGTGTAAAAAAGCAGAGCCAACAATAAATGTTCTAAAAGTCTTACCATAGCACCTAAATGTATCATTAATCTATCAGTTCTTGAGACAGTGAACATCTAATACTGATAATCATAGCAGTTCTGGCACGCCTCGATCAGAAGACCAGACTCACACATACTCTTTAATTTGAAGGGTCTCTTTGTCTAGAGAAAGTGTCTGGTAAATTTGATAGAAAAAAA